>ML777993.1:482746-498897 GCA_009831015.1 Picea engelmannii | reverse complement strand
CAATGCATACTGGACAGAAAGGAAACCCCACTCTGGAACAGAACCATTGCACAGGTCAAGGTGCAGTGGAAACATTTTGGCCCAGATGAGGCTACATGGGAAATGGAGGATGCCATGAGACAGGCATATCCAATTTTGTTTACGTCTGTACATGCAATTCATGTTAGTAGATAAGAACATCGAGGACGATGTTCCTTTTAAGGGGGAGGGAATTGTAACAGCTTGTTTCCCCCAGTTTGTAAAAATAATTGGACTGGCCAAGAACTGTGGCAAACTCATAAATGTGAATATGTGATGTAAATGGACCTTGTGGAAAAGGTCAATAAATGTGAATAACATTATGAATTTATATTGCAGGACTACTGAGAGGGGATGTGCAGAAAAAGAGACCACGATGGTGATGGAAGGCACCTGGAAAGGTGGCATTAACTTCCACCGAGAATTAATACCGTATTTGGACTCCACTGGCCCGGAGAACCAAAAGCGGCTCACTGGCCCCGAATTAAATGCCTCGCAGACTGGTAGCTAGATGGCTCCTTAGGAATTAATGAGGGATGGGGAGGTGAATCGCCCATCCGTAGAGCCATCATGACTGGCCAATGCGAGGGTAATCACACCACACACAACCTCGCAAGAGGATAAGGCATGGGGTAGAAGCGATTGAGGGGGAAGACGTGAGGGGAGAACTCTGGCATTATGCAGAGTGAGTGATAGCAGAGAGGAAGGATTGCAACCTTCGCTCTTGGTCACTGGCAAACAAAGACACGGTCTCACAACATCGTGGTCTCAGCTCGGGGATGGCTAGTGGTAAATCCGTTGGGAGTCGCTAAGCCTACAGTTGGGTGGAAACGAGAACCCCTCTCAGCAGTTGCTTAACCTTGGTGTTATTTCTGATAAGTGTTTTGCCTCTGGCACCTTGCAATATATGTATTTTGATAATTATGCTCATAGGCTGCGGAACTGTGAATGTTTTCATTTTAAGAATGTCTGAGTAGTATTTTGATCAGTACTAGTAGTTGTATGTGCTTATAACAGAAAAACCACGCATGGCTTATGTTGATAAATGAATTTAATTATGCATAAGTTGAACCAAGTCAGGCTTCCAGCTCGTTCTCGGGAAGTTGTCTACCCTTATCTGTCTCCAGGGCTGCCCCGGAATAGATCTCTTCACAGAGATTCCCTCCTTGGAAAGGGTTACCAAGAACCTGGAAAAAGGACTTGGCTGTGCAAGTCTTAACAACCCTATACGAGGAGGAATGACCCTCTTAAAATCTTGAAGTAGCAGTGTAGGGATAAGTATCGATCGATGGACGAGATTCCGTCGGAAGACCCATGGTCATTCACGACCGTTTGATTGACAAAAGAAATGAGGGCGTTACATACCTTGCCTCTTTTCCTCTATCTTCGTGAATAGCGAGGAAATCAGGATCGTATACCCCCACGGTCCATGAGAACACCTGGACCGTTGATTTTTCCACATCCATGAAGTAGTGGAAGAGTGCACAAGGTGGGACAGATCTGAGCCGTTAGATCTTAGCCAGAAAAACCCGACAGCCGTTGGATCTGTTAAGAGATGCATGAGGGTTAAGCCCTCGTGAATAGGAGGTTGAAAATCCCGACGAGAGGCGTGGCCATCGGGATATCGACATTCGTGAAATCGGGAGTCACGATGACATGAGGTTGGGAATTTTCCTAGTGAAAATCCTGGAAGCAATAGGAGTTGTCCATCATAGGAGGACACGTGGACAAGATCGGGAGCCTGTTGACATTTCAGAGATTGAAGGGACAAGATGCCAGAATATCTCAGCAGCGGAAACTTCAAAAATGAGAGAAGCGATTAGGACCATCCATCATGGGAGGACACGTGGTGGCAATCAGAGCATCCGGGAAAAGTCCCGAAAGGAAAGTCGTCCATCGGGAAATCGAGAATCCCGTGGACAAGAAGTCCATACACTTCGAAATTGCGAAGTCCAGAATCCTGACAAAGCGTCCATTCTAGGGCTAGCTGTCATTATATCGGCATATCGGGATTCGACGGATTGCGAATTCTGAGGACAAGTGCATTCCGGCATTGGAAAGTCCAAAAACTCGACAGGAGATAAGGTTGCGGCCTTGTTAGATAGTGGTCACGTGGGCCAGGAGTTTAGCCAGAAGGGATAACATGTAAAGGACCATATCGGTGAATTGGCTCATCGGGGATCGCGGGATCGGGATTCCGGTTGACAAGAGTTCGGGATTTTCCATGGTGGAAACCCCGGAGTAGGTCTGAGTCGTCCAATTGGCGGAGGCCACGTGTCAAGAGATTAATTGCATCAGGAAACCGGGGATCGAGGATTTGGGAGTCCCATGATCGAGAGTTCGGATTCTCGCGATGATAAACCCCGATGAACGGACGAGATTCTTTCGGAGGACCTTAGGGTCTGCAATGACCGTTAGATGTGGAGATGAGACGTCAACTTAAGCCAGGACGTGAATATGCTTTAGGATAAGTGGCGAGTAGATCTGGACGGCCAGAGTCCACCCGTCCAGATCTATGACGGAGGTTCCATTCCGGATCCCCCTTACTATTCTGCCTTTAGCGGTAGGGGGGGGTCCGGAATTGGACGCGCAACTCCCGAACGGTCAAGATTAATTCATCATAATCAACAGAGCTCAGGAGGATTCCAGACCCCCCTTTCCATTTTGCCTTTAATGGGGGGGGGTCCGGAATAGTGTGGCGTGTGAAGTGGGGTCCCTCCTATCATGTCGACCACCGTGTCGCGTTTCCCTCTCTGCCACCTATATTCCACTTAACTGTGCAATGGGGTCGTTTCTCATTGGCTGTTCTATGGCCCTGTTTGGATTTGTTTCTCATTGGCCATTTGCTGACCTTGTAGGGATTCGTCCCCATTGGCCCGTCGCTAGCCCTGTCAGGGTTCGACGGTTGCAGAGTCGAACGTTTAGACATTACTGTAGCGACGAGGCGCAAAATACAAATAGGTATTGCGCTCAAATTGAACCGTGATCATGACCCGCGATCACATGGGAACGAAGAAGGAGAGAGAAAGAGCTAGCTTACGCTGGTCCTCCATGGATGTTTAGGGCTTCTGATTCGACAGAAGACTAGAAAAATCCGATTTAGGTAGTGGGTATGTGACATTAATCAATTACCACTATCTCATTAATCATCTGGTCTAAAATTGCCTTTTCTAAGGAAGTTTCCACATTGGCTCTTCCTTTTCTAGATTCACTCGTTACAACCTTCAAACTCTGCAAGCATCAATACCCAAATGCATATAAATTATAATCTCACTCCAAAAAGAACTAATTCACACCATATACAGAGGTTCGTCAATTAACCAACAAACATAGACACCCTCATCAATCAACCATGTAACACTCGAGACAGAGTGTGTTCTATTAATCTACAAAGAATTTACATAAGGCCTCTCCCCATCCTTTTCTGGCATGATTATACATTGATTGGCCTCTTTTTTCCACACTTGGCCTAACTCTGCCAAATCCTCCTAATCAGAGTTACGCACACACTAACTACTACTATCTCTAACTAGCTAACTTATAATTCTTCTTAAACTTACAATTTATATAAAGGATTCTAAAACCAAATTCTAGTTTTGATCCACGATATTCTAAACCAATTCCTAAGGATCATCACAGATCCATAAAATCCTCAATAAGATCCATAAAATCCTCAAATACCTACAAAAACTCCTAGTACTTCTAACTCACTCAAAATTATCGAGATCCATTCAAGAAATGGATTCAATTACATACATTTTCAATCACAAGCCTTCTAGAATCTCTTACAAACAAAATAAGATACATTAAATTACACATTAGGGAAGCAACTCCCTAGTAAAATGAAACACCCTTAGGTCTAGTAAAATCATGCTAGATTTGGAAGTAAGATGCTCTTGCATCATACTTCGCTGAATCGACCGACCCGACTGTCGGTCGTCGGCTATTTTCCTTGGCCAACTTCAACACCTAGAAAACTTTAGATCAAACTCCGATGAATTTTGGCATCCAAGCCAAGATGATCTTGACTGTCGATCGACTCCACTTCGCAAATATTCAAATTGAATCTTGGTTGTTGATCGAACCCAACCTCCAAACGACTGAAAATGAATCCAGACCATTGATTTGATCCATTTTCGAAACAACCAAAAATGAATCATGATCGTCGATATGTTTCAACTTCAAAATGACCAAAAAATGAATCCTGACCATTGATCGATTCAACCTTTCAAACGACTAAAACCTTATGAATTTTTAAATTTATCATGATGAATATTAGCTGTTGATCTTGAGATCAAAATCTATCTCGACCGTCGATTCGTTGAACTCTATTCAATGCTATGAAGACCATTAGAACACAAATTTTGACCCATCCAGGTCGATTTCGACTCTGCAACCTACATATTTATGCCCCATATGATCTCTTCGACTTCTCTAAGGCAATTAAACTCAAAATTCGCCCACAAATTTTTGAGTTTCACTCCAACTTTTCCGTTTTTCCCCAAATTCACATAGATTGAAGTCAACAATAAAAAATTACTCAATTCACACTCGTTCTTGGCCCATACAAACCCAGTGTTTGAACCAGACAATCTCATACCATAATGTAACATCCCCCAACCCAACTAAGGAACATTACGATGCATAATACTCACAAAAACAAAAAACAATTGCTATCTAATTAATTCTTGTAGTTTCCAACTATGAATTAAACACATGGATTTAACTATTTTTTGTTACTATTAATTTGATTCATCTATAGTAATCTAAAATGACATGAATGCATCTCAAATAACTCAACACAGTAGAGTATAAATCATTCTCAAATACACAGAGTTCATGCACAACAATTTAACTCATAAATACAACACATGAACAGATTAAACACTTATCTTTTAGAAATAGTTGTGCAACCAATTGCTTGGGATGGACATACCACCCAGCCATAGATTTTTTGTTCCAAATCTCAACAACAAATCACCCTCGAGATAAGGCTAGTAATACAAAAAAGGGGGTGGTCTCTCACTGTCCACTCACAACTCAGAAATCCCACAACCCACTGATATTCTCCTACAACTATCCCAATTTTCCACCATCTCTCTTCTTCTTGATCTTCCCAACCAAAGGAATGTACTCGTTCATTGATCTCAGTCCCTTTGGCATCCCATTCATTTTCATTGTATTTCTGGCATAGGTAACCATGAATCTCTTAGTTGGGAACTCAAGGGAACTTGCTACCAAGAAAACTACCAACAAACAACAACAAACACTTGTTGTTACAATGCAACTCACACATGAGTTCACTCTTAAGGCCTAACAACCTTGCTCTTCAATATTTAGCTCCAGAACATTCCAACATGCTCTAGAATTCACCCTCCATGTATGTTCCAGCTCCTAGCTCTCTTTCTTGCTCTCTACTATAATGTTCATGAACAAAAAATCATTGTGTAAAACTGTTGTTGCTACCCATATGAAGTTCCTCTCTTTGTCTTACTTTCTTGACTCAGACACTTCCCCAAGCTGATTATACTTAGCTCCCATGTGCCCAATAACTATGGGATGTGATTCTCACAACCACCCTCTTACATGTATTCAATGATTGGCTTTGGGAACACTCAATCAGAAATTGGAAGGGTCATATATCAATAGAAAATTTAGGAAAATGAGTTGAATTAATATACATGGGTAATTCCCCCTCAGACCCCCTCTTAACCATTCTCTTAGACCCTCCTATCTCTTGTGGATTAATTCAGCCCCCATCTTTGTATGTGTCCTCTTAGAAACTAGTATCACAATTTATTATTAAAACATATAAATACAATTCACATATAACATCGCTTTGGTCATAACCACACATTATATCTGTACAAGCATTAATTAAACTGGGATTATAGTGGGGATGTTGCAATTTTGGGCTCTAAACCAAGCAAGAATTCAATTGAAAGAAATGGGCAAGATTATGATCTACCTCCTCGTGGATGTAATTGCTTCAAAAGAATGGATTACATACATATTCATAAGATACACAAGCCAATGTTCAGAGCTATTATGGGCTCTAATCCAAGAGAGAATTCAATTGAAAGCAATGGGAACTATTTTGATTTACCACCACTTGGATGCAATCGATTCAAATGAGAGATTGGTCTAGGAGATTATAACCATCACCAAGCATGAAGCACTCTTTGGAATTCTCAACTATGAAATAATAATAAAAAATGCCCATGGAGAGAGAAATGATCCCCAATGGTCTGACAACCAACCATTGACACAAAAAATTAGGGTTTCCTGGACATGGAGGAATTTTAGGATTTCTTTATGCTGGCAATAAACGAATCTCAATGCACATGTAGGGATTGGAATGAAGATTGTATAGGAATAAGGACAAGTGATAATTGATGCACTTAGATTGCATAACATGAGGACAAGGAAACTCTAGATATCATGGAGTTATAAAAAAAAGACACCAATCTCTAATATCACTAATATGCTAGGCATTTAATAACTCCATGCATTAATTTTTTTATTAAAGAGAGTCATATGTATATACACAAAGTTGACCTTTGGTTTCATATTCTCACATGTTGGATGATTGTTCCTATTCACCTATACCTCTTCATTTTCTCTTAGATTAAATATTTACAATATCATAATCTCAAGGATTAGGTAACTAACAATTTTAGTTGTATATTCTCTTCTTTTATCACGATTTAATTTATTTTAATTGTATATAGATCCAAATCAACACATATTTACACAACACCATTGTCCATTAACATTATCAATTTTTATGCATTTATTATATATACCAAATTCATTGCACAAGAGTAGAGAGGTGCTCTATAACCCAATATGAGGGAGATGTTGTCAGGTTAGCATTATGTTAGATTAGATAATAATAATAATAATAATAATAAAGTCGGCTCAATTAAAAAATATATATATCTAAATATGTACATACTTAGATAACAACATATAAATTAAAATTTACACATTAAGAAATGTGATTCAATGCTTCATAAATTTGAGTTTAAGATAAATCTAAGCTGATTTAATTACAAGTTTTTTTTTTTTTGTTTGTTAATTTGTGCAGGACCTGCGATTAACCTGTGGCTTGAGAAACCGCGACTCAGGGGCATCTAAGCCGTCAAAATCACCCGGGGATCGCACCCGGCCTGAGCCACACCAACCCTTAACATGGTTGGATTTTTTGTCCCCGCAGGTTTCGAACCGGTGACTTTAACATCACGGAGTGGCTTAACAACATACTCCGTCACCGACTGTCCTACACCTCGGGGACTGATTTAATTACAAGTTATCAATTATTTCAAAAAATAAATTATATAATTATTGCTCATTTATAATATATGCCAACGTCATTTATTACGCTCTCTATAGTATTTTCTAGCTTCATTATCAATAATTATTGTACACTTAATAACACCATGTAATAGATAAATATTGACAATCTATAAAGTACACCATATACACTATTTTATCAAAATAATTGACAAATTATGTATTTCAATCATTTTAACTTTTTGTGAATGCCTATACTTTATGAATAATTTTAACACATTTAAAAACGATTATGTCATATTATTGTTTTGTTAGGATTTAAGTACAAATTATCTTTCAAATAAAACTTTATATTATTTTAATTTTTGTTATATAATTATTATGTATTTATTATATCTAGATTTCTAGGAAGATGTTGGAATTGTTTTATTGTAAATTTTGTTTGATTTTAAATTAAATAGAAAAATTATAATTTTGTTTTCAAAGTTGAATTTTATAAATAAATAATAATAATTTTTAAATATGTTAAATACCTATTTATTAGGTTATAGGTGTGATATTAGACAATTTTTCATGTTATTCTTGGTTGTATAGGATGAAAAATAAAATTGATTATTTATGATCATATTGGTTATATGTGTGACATGATTTTGATTAAACAATTTTTCATGTTGTCCTTGTTTACACTAGGATGAATTTAAAAAAAAAAAATCGTTAACATGAACTATGAGACCAGGGACAGAGGAAATGGTGATAGGCTCATGTCAAATGTCATTAAATGAAAGTGTTGTGCTCTAGTTTTAGATTCACTGTGTTGTTACAATACATTCACTGTGTTGTTGCATTCAAAGCTGTCTAGGTGAATCCTCAACTCTATTGTTGTGAGCTTAGTGGAAAAACTACAAGCTATGTTCGATACCAAGCATTTCAGCAAAAACAATCGAAGAGAGGCCTTGTCTTTTCACAACAATATTCTAAGAAAAAGGTTTATTTTGTGGTATTATATACTACCATTAATATGTGTACAACACATTTGCCATACACATTTTAGATACTTACATGTATAGTTTCCATATATGCCTTTAGAAAAGTACGAGAATAAACTATGCCTTTATATTTGAATTTGCATCTATTACAAAATTGAGAGGTCTTGAAGTTATGCTTCTAAGCACCACTCTCACTACGATTTTCATGACTCGTGTACTTTTCCACCTTACTTTGAGCATATCAAAAAGTTTGATCTTGGTTAAATATGGACAAATTATTCATGTTTTATTTTATATATATATATATATTTTAAGGTCACGACCAAGCCAAACATCAAATTGGTGTATGAAACTCTTTCTATTGAACAATTTTATTGGTAAAGTCTACGGAGGTATACATATCCTACCCCCCTCTGGGTTTGAACATGTAACCTCTTAGGAGGAAACACATGTTCTCAACCATTTCGTTGTCATGATAGCTATTCATCCAATTCTCATATTAATGTATTCTTATAACTATTTGGATTCTAACCTATTGTTTATTCAAATCCATTTAATTTGTAGTCCTACCTTTCAATATTTGTTACATAGTGAAGAACTTCAAAAATTATGAATTACATCTCTATTATATATATATATATATATATAATTAATTTTTTATTGTGTAATTTATTCTTAATAATAATAATAATAATAATTTTAATTTTAAAATTATGATCAAACCAAATACCAAATTAATTACAGGTAAAAAATCGAGTTTTATTTACTTTAATATATTTTCTTTATCTTTACTTTTGTTTTAATGGAAACAATTAAACCCAATTCTATATTCATATGACATGACATAAACATTTTTTAAAGTGCATTGACCATTACACCTCTTTTACTTAACTTTTGTTTTTATAAGAGGTGATGATGATGATGATTTTTTTTTTTAACAGGAACGGTTGAAAATTTATATTAAAAAAAGAGTTTTGTGCGACAACACATTACATAGAGACATAAAATTTGTTTTTTTGGAACATGTCCAAAATGCTATTTGAGAAGACCGTTGCATTCTAATGGGAAACTAAAAATGGTCCAAAAGGAACTACTAGGTTGCCATGTAAAAATGGCTACATACGAAGACAAAATGATAAAAAATTTACATGCCATCTAAAGAAACCTGGCTAGAGATTGTGAGATGCTTCTGCATCTTCCTGGGGACTTGCTTGATTTTCTTTTGGCTATGGAATTCCTTCTCCTGAGTTATTCCTAGCTGGAGTCGGTGCTGGATCAGGAGCCTGATTTTGTTTATTACCTGCTTCTGAATGGAATGTTGAAGGGAGCCTTGAATCAATTGATTCATTTGAATTTGAAGGATGTTGAGGATGACCAAGGGGATTCCCCAAATATTGAGGAAGATCACCAATATGCCTGGTATTTCTATTTACCCCACGGAGGACAATTGCGAGCCCTTGATTGTGCCTACATTCCTGTAATTGCAGTTGGTTTTGTAAATTTGCAGTGTGTAGTAGGAGTTCCTCATTTTCCATTTGAAGTTCCCTGAGTTGCGAGTCTGTTCTTTCCTCTGAATTTCTGATAACCATTCGCAAATTCCAAATTTGGTCTCAGATCTCCTCTGAAGTGTAGGATGGACAGGAGTAGGGGGTTCTATATGTCTACCACATGATGGAAGGAGGTCACGGGAGCACGATGGCATGAAGATATTTGCTAAAAAGCGAAATTCTGGAGGGGGCAGAGCCTTATCCGTGGAAATGGAAAGGAATTAACCATTGCATGCTTGAGAGGACAGGAGATCTGGGTTACCCATGAAACAAAGATATCATCCATAGAGGATATAATGAACAATGACGCCATGACTATGGGAGAAATAATCAAAGAGAATGGGGGGTATGCGGAACAATCGTGCTGGAGAAAAGAATTGAAAGAGGAAGGCACATGGGAGAGGAGGGGAGGTACCATCAAGTAGCCATGTGACCGAAGGAGGGACCATGCGGCAAGGGGAATGAATTGCCAGGTGTCCGGAAAGAGGGAGAGATGGGGCTCGAAGAAGATGAGAGAGGTGGCTGAGTGGGGGGGGGGGGGGGGGGGGGNGGAGGGAAAAGGAGGTGAAAAAAAGGGTTGCTAAAAAGATAAAGATTCAGACAAGTGAAGGCAAATAGATAAATTTGGAAGTTCTTATGGTAGCCACACATGGGATTCATTTTGATTGATGAAGATTTGGCTATGTTCCATGTTCTTTTCTAATTTTGCTAAACGATCAGTTGCCTAATTTTGGGAACGAAGGATATGAAAGAAATGGATCTTGGAGAATTGGCATTTCAGGGTTTTTATCTGGAAATGAAGGCTGCTAGGGGTTTGATTTGCTAATTTTTTTAAGCCGAGAAGGTCATTAATAATTATTTTAGAGTCTCCAAGAACGATGATTTCATGAATGTTTCTCTATTTTTCAATTTGAAGCCCCAAGAAAACTGATAATATTTTTTCTTTGTAGTTGGTGGTCTTTCCAAGCCCCCAAGACTAATCCAAGATGTTTTGTCCATCAGAATCAATGATGACTCCCCCCGCACCTGTCACCCCTGGGTTACCTACTGAAGCTCCATCAAAGAATATAATTGGAGAGGATTGTTGTCTTTTCAAATGGAGGAAATCAAGATCACAGAATTGTAATTGCCATTTTTGCCTCTTGGTATCTCTATTTGATGGCTAGAGTTGTCTTGAAAGTTTTGGACCCAAAATGTGAACAATCCATTCTTCTTTATTTTTCTCCAAGGAATCTGTCGGGTCATATTGTACTGATATGGAAGAGAAGAATTTAGAGATTAAGCCACACATTTTAGCAAAATGTGTTTCCGGGGGGGGGGGGGGGGGNTGAAAATTTTCCCAATTCCTTGCTATCCATATTTCCCAACAGAAAAATTTGGGGATTTTTCTCCAAAGGAGGGAGAAGTGTTTCTTATCTTTGAAGTTTCCAGCATATCTTTGTTTCCAAGAGACAAACAAATCATTCCAATTCTCGAGGGGAGGGGGAGGATGGGAGAGAGGGAGGTAGAGGAGATTCCAGATTTGGGAAGATAAAGGGAAATCCAAGAAGAGGTGAGGGATGGATTCAGAGGCTGCAAGACATAGGGGGCATCGTGAAGGACCCATAATTTTGCATTTTTGCAAGTTCTCTACCGTTAGGATTTTTCCATGGACCATCAACCAAAAAAAGATATTAACTTTAGGAAGAGAAGGACCAGACTAGATTTCCTTCCAAATTTTGGAGACTGGAGGGCCTTGAACATAAGATTGTAGGAGAGAGTAACCTTCTTTAACTGAGAATTTTGAGGATCCCCAACTGCAGGAGTCCGATTTAAGGATATCAATAGGAGCACAACCAACCAACAAATTGAAAATGAGGGAGGTCAAGGGGCGAAGATGGGAAGAGGTGTCTGACAGTTTCCAATTTATCGAATCACCATTAGGGGCCCATGTGCAAAAGTATTTGAGGAGAAGAAGACCTTTGGAATAATACAATTCTTTCAAGGGATTAAGGGAGTCTTGACTGCCCATTGGTTCAATATCCAAAATATGATCTGTCCAAACATTTATTTGAGATCCATTTCCTTGGGCCCATGAGAGTTTAGATTTGATGATATGGGAAGAGTGTTTTAGGAGATGCCAAATTGGGGAGCCATGGATTTGGGGAGGGGAGACATCCAGGCATCACAATCTTGAGGAGTTGAAGTATTTGGAAACAAGAGAATATTTCCGCCATTATGAAGGCCAAGAGATTAGACACAAAGCAATCTTTTCTCCTAGAGATGAGTTCATTAGGATGGGGTCTCTGATAGCTAGGCCTACTTCATTGAGAGGTTGAAAAACATACTTCCAATTAAGAAGATGCAATTTTTTGTATTAGTTTTCGCGTCAGCCAAAAGGAAGCTTCAAAGAGCTTTGGATGTTTTTTCAAGAGTGGATTTTGGGGAAAGTAATCCAGAACACTGAAAGATGGATAACGAGGACAAAAAAGACTCGAGGAGCACTATTTTTCTAGCTGGGTTGAGCCATCGTCCCCCCTAGATTTGGATCCTTGAGAGAAATTTATCAATGATGTTTTGCCAAGCAATAGAACCATAAGAATTTAGGAACATAGGCATACCTAGATATTTGAAATGGGTCCAAGTAGTGATGATAGGAAATCCGAAGATTCTGGAAATATGATCTTTGATAATCCCTGGTACATTCCATCCATAGATCTTACATTTGGTTGAGTTCAATTTACCTCTAGAAGAAGAGAGAGAGGAGTCTAGAACTTTCTGAAATCATTTGGTGATGATTGCAGTAGCCACCCCCAAAAGAAGAGTTTCATCTGCAAATTGAGAGTGATTTAATTCCTTGACCCCTCTCACAATTAGTAACCAATGAAGCCTGCTAAAAGGATATAAAGGAAGGGGGAAAGGGGGCATCCTTGTCTAAGACCTCTACTTGCCTTGAAGAACAGGGAAGGACAACCATTTATCAGGGGGGATATCCAAGGGGAGCCAATGCAGGCCTTGATCCAAACAATGAAAGTTTCAGAGAAACCATAGGCTTTGAGGACTAAGAACAGGAAGGAGTTTTTGCCTCTATCAAAAGAATTTGCCATATCCAGTTTGATGACCATGCCTAGATCTTTACTTTTCATGTTGGAATGAATGGCTTCTTGAGCTAGAACTATATTTTGTGTGCTCTATTTGTTTTTTAGGAAGCTTCCTTGGTTTTCGGTGATGAGCTTGGATAGTAAGGGTTTTAAGTGGTTTGCTATGATTTTTGTGAGTATTTTATAAGAGGAATTGCAAAGGGAAATTGGGCAAAAGTGAGAGAAATTAGAGGGATTTGAATCTTTGGGAATGAGGGCTAAGAAGGTTGAATTTTTGGCACCTCCCAATTTCTATTTTTGTAAAGTGTAGTTCAACATTTTCTTGAGATATCACTTTATGATGGCCCAGAAAGAATGACAGAATTTGATTGAAAACCCATCAGGCCCAGGGGATGTTGATACTAAGAGGGGGGTGAATCAATATCAAGTACAATTTAAAAAAAAATTCAACTTATACTTAAACCATTCAATTATATCCAATGAGCAATGAAAAATAGTATAAGAGTTACACCAATACACCACAATACACCATGCACAATATATGAGAAATAATCAATAGTTATTGTTCAAGGGAAGTAATGTCTTCCAAAGGTAGCTACAACTTCCAAATATAAAGGGAGGGATAAACCTCCAAGAGGAAGATACAATCCTCCAATATCAAGAGAGGGTTGACCTCTCCATCCTTGCCCCTTCCTTCGACCCAAGAATATATGAGAGATAATAAAACTTTACATTAAATCATCACCATTAACCAACCATCACATAGAGCCTGATAATGCTTCCTGAGACTTCTTCAACTTCTGTAATTCTTCAATTCTTGGAATACTCTGATCCTATAGATAATATTACTCAATGTATTCTCTGAAACTCCTCCAATTTTCACTCCTTGAATCCTCCCCAAAAAGAAGTTATAGAAAGAATGGTAGACTTTATTCAATTATGGTTTATTCAGGAGAGAGAACATGTACAGAATGCCTCGTGCTCAATATTTAACATCAGATTCTGAAACTCGCACAAAAGAAACTAAAGTCTATACTATTTACAATGAAATTGGTCCCACTTCATTTGGATTCTATATGAATAAGTTATGACTATTTTACCCGGAACACCTGTTTATGACTAGCTTCAGGATTGGTCAAAAACCCTATCTTCCACATAGTGTATCTCCATAATTGTAGCGAATAAAGAGATGAAACTTTTACCACAGGTACCTTGATATGTCTTCTCAATACCATATAAATTTCATCATCTGACCCGTTCTAGAAAAAAAATTATAGCGAAAATGGTAAGATGACCTGTAAATAACATACCTTAGAACACATCACCAAAAGACTTCATCCTCCCTTGAAATCCGACCTTCTTTACTTCTAATTTCCTTTGAAATTTGAATTGTGTCTCAAATGAATGTATAATGATATTTATTTATACCATTTATGTCACTTCCTTTTAACATTAGGGCCAACCTGACACTTTCTTATTTTGTAATTATTTTCTTTAATTATCTTCAGGGCCCACATGTACTTCCTTCTTCAATTCACTTTGTCATCTTGAAAAATTCATTTCTCCTCAACCATGAGGATCCACGTGACGTGCCACCTACCACTGGAAACAACATGATGTATATTATCCATCCATGGGTTTTGTTTCTGCATGTACATTTTCCTTCATTATACATTCATTATACATTGTCCTTCATTACACCATTGTCCTTCATTATACCATTGTCCTTCATGTCCAAATACCTTCACCAATCTTGCGGTCCAAAACCAATGACTAGGGTTGACATCAATGCCAACAACCAATCTTCCAACAATCTCCCCCTTTGTCATTGATGGCAACACTCATGCTCCCCCTATCATCATGATCTCAATTTCTCTCCCCCTTTGACATCAATGGCAAAGGGTAGGGATTTTTCCCGTGAGTTTAATGGAAAAAGATAACTCTCTTCTTTGGGGTTTCTCCCCCTGAACATGTGGCACTTAATAACACTTCATCCTTATTTTTATTCTTTGGGAATTTTTATTCCTTGGAATCCTTTTGTGTGGCTTATGTCTTCTCTCTCTTCTTCATGTCTAGGATGTATATGTTGTTCGGTCTTCTTGTTGTAGTTGCAACCAATATTCCTTTGTTATTTCCTCTGATTTTACATTTTCGGGAGTCAAACGTAAGAGTGTATCCTTGATCACACATTTTACTAACACTTAGTAGATTATGCTTCAAGTATTCAACCAATAGGACATTCTTTGCTTTTACATTTTTTCTTCCAAGCTCTACTACACCTTCTCCAAGAATTTTGGTAGATGAGTCATCTCCAAATGCAACATTGCCACCCTTTCTCTTCAAGTTGATGAATTTGTCTTGATCCCCAGTCATGTGTGAAGAACGTCCACTGTCTATGTACCATTCATCTTCTTCTTTACATTCTTCAGTGGTTAATGCTATTCGACAATCTTCATTGTTTGGAATCTCTTTCCTTCTCCATACTGTGGTTGGCATAGGGACATATTCATTCATATATTTGCAATATCGTGCTTTGTGACCAAGATAATTACATTTGTAGCATACACTATTTCTGTCCATCAATGGGGAAAATGAATTATAACTTTTGTTGACAAATCCACGATTATTTCCATATCTTCTATTTACACCATTCATGTTTCTTGCGTATTTGTTCCTTTCATCGATTCTACAATTAATTTTCTTATGTCCAAAATTTTTGCAAGTATAACAATGACCAAGAAAGAAATTTTGATACCTTGGAGTAAGTGGCCTTCTTTGTGATGTATTCCATCTGGGTTCATGATCTACTCTTCTGCAGTTTCCTTCATATTGATTGAATCTTCTTTGATTCCTGAAGGTAGGGGGTCTTCTTGGATAGTCATCTCTTTTGTAATCATTTCTTCTTTCTGGTATCCTAGTCTAGTTCTCATCAATTGTCTGTGTAGCTCTTTCTTCAACCTTGTTGTTGGTATTTGCATCTTATTTGTATGAAGTTCAACCCATGCATCCAAGATGTGTTAAGTCTTTTGGCACTTGAGAGTTTCTTAAGCTCTTCCTCAATGAGGCAACATATTGTTCAAGTTTCTCACAATCTTCTTCTTTCTTCATCATTTGGACATTCCTTACTTTTCCTATTCTTCTTTCTTCTTCGAGTAGAGTTTTCAAGGAAATGTTTTCTTCTCTTAGTTTCACAAAGTATTCTAATTGTTTCTTCAAGCTTACAA
>ML777993.1:460516-474144 GCA_009831015.1 Picea engelmannii | reverse complement strand
TAAACAAACACAATGGTTCAAATGGTTACCCTTGGCAGAATGGTGGTATAACACTTCCTTTCATATTGCAACAAAAATGACACCATTTATGGCACTCTATGGATACCACCCTCCTTCCATCACTTCTTCTCTAAAAGAAAAATTTAAGGTTCAAGCAGTGGAATATCACATCGAGCATCAAAAACAAGTTCTCCAAATCTTAAAGGACAACCTGACCATGGAACATAATCACATGAAACAACAAGCAAATCAACATCGTAGTGAAAGAAGTTTTGAATTAGGGGATTAGGTGTTTTTAAGACTACAACCATACAAACAGATGTCCCTCAAGCAAGCCAAGAAGTATAATAAATTATCACCAAAGTTCTATGGCCCTTATAAGGTGTTGCAAAAGATTGGTACTATGGCATACAAATTGGAGTTGCCTGCATCTTCACGAGTACACCTAGTTTTCCATGTTTCATGCTTAAAGAAGGTTATAGGCGACAAGATCCTAGTTCAAACTACCGCCTGAAGATTCCACTTGGGAAGATGAGTCTTTTATACAGAAGCATCCATAGTTACTCAAGCGTTGAGGACAACACTTGTCTCAAGGGGAGGGGCATGTTAAGCCCTAATATTGGCTCATTACCCCTTAATTAGGGCATATTACATTAGTAATGTTATTTTATTTATGGCGGGTTTATTCCATTAGTTTTAATTATACCTCCTAGTCTCCTATATATACCAAGGAGACATTTTCATTTGGAATCATCTTGTACTTGAACATTTATGTGGGGTAAAAGGAGGTTTCCCCCTCGAAGAGGCTTATTATCTGAAATTATCTCTTTTTATAGGCGTTGAGTACTTATTCTGAGGTTTTTCTATGGTATATTGATATTTGGTTCTTAACATTAGGTGTCAGAGTATTGAAATATGATGGAGTTTTAAACAATTGTGACGTCTTGATATACTAGATATCAGAGTATCACATATCAAGATATCTCGATATCATGATTCAATACACATGCACTTTATAGATATGTTTGAGGCCTGATATGAAACCTTGCTTGTGGAACCTTGATATCAGGGTATTGGAACATTGGAATATCGACTATCGACCAAATACTACGGCTTTCCTCCAAACATCGAGGCTGATATGGAACCTTGTCTTTGCGAAACTTTGATCTTAGAATTGATATAGACTGTTGATCTTGAATATCTGTACATACTTATCTTGGACATCCGTAGTCTCTCTTTGTCTTTGACATCAATGATAAAAATATTTCCAACAAAGAGAACAATCCGGTTGTGTCTCTTAGACTAAATATTAATGAATGTGTTAGGGGAAGCTACAACTAAGGAATTATGGGATGCATTAGGGGATTTCTATCAATCAAAGTCCCTAATAAACAAATTGTTCCTATAGAAGAAGATGTATAACCTAAGGATGAAAGATGGAGACTTGGTGATAGAGAATATGAATGCGTTCAATACCGTGGTAAGTCAGTTATTCTCTGTTGATATTAAGAGTTATGATGAAGATAAGTGTATTCGTCTATTGTTCTCTTTATCATACTTGTCGGATAGTTTGGTTGTGGCCATAGGTAGTATTTCAACTACTTTAACTTTCGATGATGTGGTCTCATCCTTGTCGTCAGAGGATCTGAAGTGGAAAAATATGGAAAGCCAGAGCATAGATGCCTTATGTGCAACAGGACGCTCTCGGGAAAGAAATATATCTAAGTCCTCAAGTGGGATATCTAATTATAGGGGAATATCTAAATCTCATGGAAAATTTGTAAAGGTATGTTGGAGATATGGAAAATAAAGGAACTACAAGAAACAATGTAGATCCAAAAGTGTTGAGAGAGGGAAGGGAACTGAAGATGCTACTTCTACAGAAGAAAAAACCTCCATGGATGAAGGAGGGGATCTGTACTAGGATTCTTCAAGCACACATGTATATCATGAGGAATGAATGGTTGAATCAGGTGCATCCTTTCATATGACTCCCCACACTAAGTAGTTCTACTAATATGAAATGTATGATGGAGGTGACGTTTTCCTAGGAGACGATTTGACAACCAAAATCATATGATGAGGAAAAGTCAAGTTGAAGCTCATGGATGGAATGATTAGAACACTCCCTAGTGTTCTGCACATCCTAGGGTTGGCCAAAATTTTTATTTCTATAAGAAAAATGGATGATGTAGGGGTAAAAACAATGTTTGAGAAAAAAACCTACAAGATGGTTCGAGGGGAAATGGTGTTGTTGAAGGGAGTTCGGATTGGAACCCTATATAAGATGTTAGGACACACTACTAGTGACAGGTGCACCAATTCTGTTGTTCCTGAGATTGGACTTGAAGAAGAAAAAATCCTATAGTATTTGGAGAAAACACTATGATGTGGCATCAAAGACTGKGACATATCAGAGAGAAGGGCCTTAGAGTACTACATGGTAAAGTTATGGTTGAAGGTATGTTTAATTTATCTCTATATTTTAATTCTATGAATATTGTGTATATGGAAGAAAATTCAGGTAAGATACTCTCTTATGCAATGAGGGGGAAGAGGGAATTTTATAGTTGGTGCACAATGATGCGTTTGCACCCATGTCAATTCCATCACTAGGAATTTTTTTGTATTGTGTCTCAATTATAGATGACTTCTTGAGGAATACATGGATTTATTTCCTAGGGAAGAAATCTGAAGTCTTTGACAAATTCAAAGAGTTTAAAGCTCTTGTTGAGAATTAGACAAAGAAGAGAATTAAGGTTCCGAGGACAGATAATGGTGGATAATTCTATGGAAATTAATTCCAAGAGTTCCGTAAGAAGTGTAGTATAGCACGATAGAATACTATTGCATGCACACCTCAGTGGAATGGGGTTGCAAAAAGGATGAACAAGACACTGATGGAAAAAGAAAGGAGCATGCTTAGTGGTATCGGGTTAGGATAAGAATTTTGGGTAGAGGTAGTGGGTACTGCATGTTACCTGGTCAATCAATCACCCTCATCAGTGTTAGATGACAAGAATTCACACAAGGTATGGATTGGTAAAAATAATTCTCTTACACATCTGATGCAGGTATTTTTGGGGGATTTTCCGAGGGTCATAAATTTTGACTCGGTTATCCATTTGGGATGAAATTTTAAGAGGATTTGCGTCTCGAAGAGTTCAGTGTTGTTTCGATCAAATCTATCAGTTTGGACATTGTTTCGACACTTTTTCAGGGCCAAATTCCTTCATATAAGGCCTCAAATTGGGGTTTTAGTGTTTTTACGGGAATTTTTAATTTTTCAATTATCAATTATCTCTTAGTTTATGAGCTTAAT
This sequence comes from Picea engelmannii, assembly GCA_009831015.1. NCBI lineage: Eukaryota > Viridiplantae > Streptophyta > Pinopsida > Pinales > Pinaceae > Picea > Picea engelmannii. The sequence continues at coordinate 470,822 of ML777993.1, read as the reverse complement.
AAGAAAAGTGAGATGACAAATAGTGTCACACTAGTTAGCTCTTAGTTAGTGGACAATTTTAGAGTCATACGATAATTTTCTAAATTTAGTTGTTTATCTAAAAAATAGTTGTTTTTCTAAAATTAGTTGTTTTAAAAAATCCTAGATAGTAGTTGTAAGGGGTTGAACTTTGATTGTAATAATTAGGATGGAGAAATAATAAAATATAATTATTTTTCCATTCTCCCGTGTTTTCATGCTTTATTTGATTTTGTGAATGAATCTCAGGCTTTGGCTACATCAACATCTTAGGGTATTTGGTTGTGGTGCCTATGTCCACGTTCCAAAGGAAATCAAGAGAAAGCTAGATACAAATGCCGAAAAGTGTATTTTTATTAGGTATAAATATGGTCTCAAAGGTTATAATCTTTGGAACTCAGAAACTAAGATGGTAGTGTATAGCCGAGATGTGGTATTTAGAGAAATAAAATATGTTGTCATACATTAAGTCCTACCAGGGGAGGAAGAACCAAAGAAAATATAGTTTGAGTTGAAGGATAATGAATCATACACTACATAAGAATATAAATCAAAAGAAGAAGACTCTCATACTCTAGTATTGAGGAGATCAGTTTGGGAAAGAAGGCAACCAAAAAGGTATACTCCACCTGATTTCCATTCAAAATTTTCCTAGTTTATTACTGATGATGATTCTAGAACTGTTAGGGAGGCAATGGATTTAGAGGATGAAAAACTATGGAAAAAGGCCATGGTGGAAGAAATGGTAGCCTTGGACAATAATGAGGCTTCAGATATAGTGGATTTTCTAATTGGAAGAAATCCCATTGGCATCAAATGGATGTTTAAGAAGAAGTTGAATGCAGAAGGAAAAGTGGAGAAATATAAATCTAGGTTATTAGCAAAAGGTTATTCCTAGGTAGAGGGAATTGACTTTGGTGATTTTTTTTCTCTTGTTGTCAAGTTAAATTTTATTAGATTTCTTTTGTTTGTTGCTACTGCTTTTGATTTTGATGTAGAATAAATGGATGTGAAGAAAACATTCCTACATGGGGATCTGGAAGAATAAATCTACATGAAGTAGCCAGAAGGATTTGTTGTGAAGGGAAAGAAAGAGCTAGCATGCAAGCTGAAAAATTCCCCGTATAGGTTAAAGAAATCACCAAGGATGTGGTATAAAAAATTCAATACTTATATGTTGGGACTTTGCTTCACAAGGAGAGAAGTGGATCATTGTGTGTATTTCAAATTAATTGATGATCATCACATTTAGTTGGTCTTGTATGTGAATGATATGTTGTTGATAGGAAATGACAGGGAAATTATCTAGGATGTGAAAACTCAGTTGTCCTCTAAATTTGACATGAAGGATCTTGGTGCTGCAAATTTCATTTTGGGCATGGAAATTAAAAGAGATCGGTAAAACATGAAACTTTGGTTAAATAAGAGGAATATGTCAAGACAATACTGCAGAGATTTAATATGCAAGAATGTAAACCGATTATGGTTCATATTCTTGTAGGTTGAAAGTTATTTGTGGATCAGTGTCGTAAGACACAAGAAGAGGAATATGACATGTCCCGTGTTCCATATGCTAGTGTGGTTGGAAATTTGATGTATGCAATGGTTTGTACTAAACTAGACATTGCACACACAATGGGAGTTTTGAGCAGGTATATGTCAAAACCAATGAAGGAGCATTGAGCAACAGTAAAGAGGGTTTTCAGGTATTTGTGTGGCACTAGTTATGGATTGTACTACCAAGGAAGACCGAGATTGGATAAAGTGTTTTACATACATGGGTTTGTTGGTACAGACTGGGTTGAATATCTGGATTGCAGAAGATCTACAAGAATGTATGTGTTTAACCTGTTTGGAGGAGCAATCAATTGGATGAGAAAAATACAGGTTGTAGTGACACTCCCAACCAAAAAATCTAAATACATGGTAGCTACTCATGCAAGAAAGGAAACAATATGGTTACAGATGTTGTGTTCAAGTATTGGGTTGGTACAACAAGACATAAGGATAGATTTTGACAGTCATAATTCAATCTTCCTGTAAAAGAACTCGACTAATCATTCAAAGACAAAGCATATTGATGTTTAGTATCACTTTGTGAGAGACATGGTTGAAGAAAAGAAGGTGTTGCTGATGAAGCTGGACACTTTGAAGAATGTTTCAAATTCATTGACAAAGTTTGTGAGCACTAAGAAGTTCTCCTGATGTAGAAAAACAAGGGGCATTGTTTCTCTGGATTGTTGACTATGTAATCATGTAACCCCACGTATACAAAGAAAACAACAAATGGGAGAATGTTGGGTATGTTATATTCTTTGCATGAAAAAACATGATGTCTGTGTTGCGTCACATATGTGGGGGCGGGGGGTGGCACAAGATCCCCTTGGCAACATGATTGCAGGGGGTTGCAACGTCCATTTATTAGTGGTTTTTCGACACATGGTTTTTGACAATGGTATTCTAATTCTGGTTAAGGAATTCAGGTTGTTGACTAATCCAGGTTAATGGATTAGGGGTTTTGGATGTCACAGGATCCTATATATATATATATTGTAATGTAAACAATGAAGATATATGATGAATAAATAATTAGAGGTGCAACACTAAACATATTGTTGGTTTTCCTGGTTTGGGTTTCCAGGGTAAAATCTCAGAGTAATGCGTGTGTGTGTGTGTGTGTGTGTGTGTGTGTGTGATAGTATATTTTCTATTTTTATTAAGAATCTGTTTGCATTAATTTATTGCACAAGGTGAAATCTACACATATCACTGGAAACCGGGTACATGAGAAAATAGGTAAATTTGGTTATGATTTGAATATAAGGGTTTTAAACACCAATTTCAAAAACTAAATTCAATTTAATAAATTTGCACTTGCTTTTAATTTTGTTTACATCCTATACACTCATAATTATTTTTAGTTAATCTTTTAAAAGCCACATAAAATAGGGTTTCATCTCCAATAATTGCACTCAAACCGTGTAATTTAGGAGAAAAATTATGAGAGGGGCCCTTGGAAAAGTAATTGGTACTTACAGAATTCAATTGGGAATCACTAGAATATGAAAACCAACTAGTGAATCTTAGCTAATGCAACCCTAATCTATGCCTTTTTGCACATAATTGATCCGGATTATTTTCATAATGAAATGAAGACATAGATACAACAATGAAATATCTAGAGATATTTCAATAAACACAAAGATGACCCATCAGTATCTCAAAGAACCAAGTGATGCACTCCAAGACAAAGCACATTCCAATAAAGTATCACTTTCTACAGGAACAAGTTGCAGAAAAGAACATCAGAGTTGAATATGTGGGCACAAAAGAACAAGTGGCAGATATATTTTACAAAACCACTTCCACGGGAAGCCTTTGAGTATCTTCGCCAAAGACTCAGAGTTATTTCTACTCCAAAATGAATTCTTTTGAATGCTTATCTTATATGTCTTAGATGTACACAAGAAAGCACCATAAAGAGGGAAATTCAGTTAGGAGGAGCAACCCCATATGGTAAGATACCTTTGACATTGATGACAAAGGGGGAGAGATTCGTCAGATGCAGAGAACAGAGGCATGGTTCTAGGGGGAGCAATGGTCACAGAGATGCAGAGGACATAGGCATGTTTCTAGGGGGAGCATGAGTGATATGACTTCAATATTGCATGACATAATTTTAGTTTTGCATGAGATTGTTGCCATCAATGCCAAAGGGGGAGATTGTTGATTAAGGTTGGTTGTCATTGATGTCAACCCTTGAAGAAAGCCTGGTAGCACAAAGGTTTGGGTAATGGAACCAAGTTTTTTTTATTTAAAGATGACTCATTATTGTATTGTCATGGTTGATAATAAGAAAAAATGGATGAACACCAAAGTGGTCCCCTTATGGTGAAATCCCTCATGAGAAGATGCTTTGCGGATTGAGCTATCCTAGAAGTATGGTTATAGAACCCATGATTATTTGTGGAATAATGAGATGAAGGTAAGTGAATTTTTCAGTGAAAATATCCTATATGGATAGTTTTTGTCATTCCATTTCCGGAGGTATGTGGAACGTCACATAACTCCTCACGGTTAGAGAGTTATGGCCATGAGAAGTTGGAGAACCAAGGTTTGGGTAATGGACCCAAGTTTGTTTGATGGATAATGGTATGAGTTTTGGTATATTTTTAGGTAATACTATTCTATATGGATAGTACATTTAATTCCATTTCTGGTGGTATGTGGAACGTCACATAACTCCTCACGGTTTGAGAGTTATGTCCATTCGAAGTTGGAGGACCCTCATATGTCATCTAGAAACCCCAAAAGGTCAAAGTGGTTTAAGAGATTTTAGAAGGTAAATAATAAATTGAAGTGATGAGTATACTATAATTCAAAGTGAATACAAATGAATTATTTAAATAATAAATTTAATGGAGAAATTAGAAGTGGGTTGACCCTAAAATAAGGAAAGTGGGCAAAGTGACCTAGAAGATGTTTTTAAGGAAGCTACTTGGAGAGTATAAATAAGAGACAAGGCTTGCACATTTGAGATCACACTTGAGAATATTGAATATCTATAGGTTTCTGAGGTAACCAAAGGATATCTAAGCCGAATTTCTGAGGGAAGGTGAAGAAAAGAAGGTTGAAATTCAAAGAAGGATAAATTCTTTTGATGATCATTTCTAAGGTATGTTATTTACAGGTCATCTCACCATTTTCACAATAATTTTTTTTTCTAGAATGATTCAGACCATGAAATTGATATGACATTGAGGAAACATATCCAAGTATCTGTGGTAAAAAATTCAGTGTGTGGGTCGTTTTATTTTTGGATTTACACTCTGTGAAAAATAGGTTTGTGGCTAGTCCTGAAACTAGTCTAAAACAGGTGTTTTGGGTAAAAACGTCATAACTTCTTCATAACATATCTAAATTTAGTAAGACAAAATGTGTTGGTTACATTACATTATTTAGTATGTCTTGTAACCATTTTAGATCGATTCAACAAATATTCCATGTGGGGAACGCTCTACAAGGTCGCTCTCTAGAATAAACCAGAATTCAACAAGTTTTGCCATTTTTGCTATAAATCCTTCTCCGAGAGGTTCCAAGTAGTGACACTTGGAGGAATTACATAAAACACACTGAATAAAATTGTGTATCAGTTTCATATATTTATCATTATAGTTACATATTTATGGTTATTTCAAGTTAGGGTTGTTGACTAATCCAAAACTAGTCATGTCAGACTAAAGAAAAGTTTGATGAAAATGCTAGTATCTTGTTGTTAAAGTTAAGGAAGGTTTGCAGGTATGTGATCATATACACCAGGTCTATTACATAGTTACAAATCATATTTGGATGATGAAATTGATGAGGGATTTTGGTTAAGGTACATGTTGTGTACATGGTTGAGACAAGTAGTTGATGATTTGGCACATACATGAGGTATATAGTTGACGATGTTGGTACATATTGATGAGTCATAGTTGATGTGTAGTTGACACATGATTGGTACATAGTTGGTTTCACTTGTTTATGGTACAGGTTGATTACAGGTTGTTTGATACATGTTGGTGCATGGTTGATACACTTGTTTATGGTACAGGTTAATTACAGGTTGAGGTACATGTTGATGCATGGTTCAGGTTTATTGGTACAGGTTTACAATGGTATATCTCACAGTGATAGTGTGAAATTGGTTCCATCATTCTACTTCTACTTCAGGGTGGTTGGACGGGGCAAGGACATGTGGTTGTAGCCACCTTCCGGTTGTAGTCGAAGAACACAGGGGGTTGTAGCCTCCTTCTGGTTGTATCCAGAGAATTGGGGAGTTGGAGCTTCCCTCAGGTTGTAGCCTGAGAAACTAGGGGGTTGTAGCCTCCTTCCAATTGTAGCTAGAAAAAAAAGGAAGTTTGTTCTTCTAATGAATGTAATTCTTCAAAACATATAAGAAAAATCATTCTGTGGTTTTCCCCCGCTTTGGGTTTCCATGTAAAACATTGGTGTACTGTGTATGTGTATGATTGTTCATTTGTTCATTGCTCATTATTGGATGTTAATTATACATTGATATAACACTTGGATTATTTGGTTTAAAACGGATTATAATTGCTCTATTACCGATTCACCCCCCCTCTCAGTAATCTAACAGAGCATATCATTCTTGAGCAGTTGATCTATGCTTTGGTTGATACATACCCACAGGGGGAGTTATTCTTCTTCCCATGATTGGTTGCAACAACATGATTCCAGGAGGATAAATGATTGGAATCCATGCCATCAACATTGCATCATAGTGATATCCCTTTTCCAAAGGGGGAGATATTATTTAGAGGAATCTTAAAGACATCCAGACAGGGGGAGCAGCCCCAAGGAGAGTTTAGGAAGGGGGGGCAGCCCCAAGGAGAGAACTACCCTTTTCCATTGATGTCAAAGGGGGAGAGATAGTCACATTGATGTGGAGATATGAATAGTGATGAGGAGTGAATATCACAGAGGAAGCATGAGCATTTCCACGTCTAAAGTGTTGCCATCAATGATTGGTGTTGACATCAATGTTGTTTTTTCCATTAATGCCAAAGGGGGAGATTGTTTTACTATGTTGTCATTGATGTCAATGGATTGATTTCATAGGGTTGATGTCAAGTGGTGTCATGCTTTCATTGATATGTATATTGATCGTGTCATTGATGTTGATGTCACAGATGGATTGATGAGTTGATGGATTGATGTGTTATCATTGATGTAAAGGTTGATCATTTTTGTATCATTGTATCACTGATGTCTTGTCATGGTTGATAGGAAGTACCAAATGGATGAACTCCAAAGTGGTCCCCTTATGGTCAAATCCATCATGGGAAGATGCTTTGTGAAGTCCAAATGGTTAGGAGGTTGAGCATTCCTAGAAGTGTGGTTAGGGAACCCAATTTTGTTTGAAGAATCATGTAATGAAGATCAATGAATTTGTCAGTGAGACTATTTTATATGGATATTACATGTCATGCCATTTCCGGTGATATGTGGAACGTCACATAACTCCTCACGATTATAGAGTTATGTCCATATGAAGTTGGAGAACTCTCATGTGTGTATAGAAGGCCCTGGAAGGTAAAATATGTCAAATCATTCTAGAAGCTCCTAGAAGAAGTTGACCAGTCAAAGTGGTTAGCCATGGGTTAAGTGGTTGCAACAAGAAAACAATTAAAAATAAATTAGTTGCAACTAGAAGTGGAGATTTTATTATTTTTGGAAAAAGTGGTTGTAAGTGGACAAGTGGTTAGAAGTGGGTTAGCCCCAAAAGAAGGAAGTTGGGTAAAGTTGGTTAGATGATAACCCGTAGAGGAAGCTACTTGGAGAAGTATAAATAAGAGAGGAAGGGTCTCTTGTGAAGATGAAGTTTGAGAATATTGAATATCTACTATTTGGTGAAAGGTTTGTTGAAGGTACATCATTGAAAAATATGAGGCAACGAAAAAGCACAAGTTTCAGTAGTTGATGAAAGAAAAAATTCTATAGCCGCGGGTGTCTATAGAAAATAGAAATTACATAGTCGTGGGTGTTTCTGTAGCTGCAGGTTTTGGTAGCTACAAAAAGTTTCGGTAGCTGCAGAAAATGACAATTTTGTAGCCGCAGGTTTCGGTAGCCACAAAAAGAGCAGTTTCGGTAGTTGTGGGTGATTTGGAAGTTGTATAAAGTTGGCAGTTCAGTAGCCACATCATATTTTCATATTGGAATTTTTCCAATTGTTACATGGTATGGTATAGGTATCGATGATTGCTACAGGATTAAAGGTTATTTCTGAAGGTGTGGTGGTACATTTGACAGATTGGTTTTTGTCTACAAGTTGGGTCTTGTACTTGAGGGTTGGATTCCTCACATATCAGTTGGTGTTGAGATACATAGGTTGGGTATTTCATGAGATTTGGTGCTCCTTTTCAGTTGGTGCTGATAAACCCCAAGGATTGTAGTCTCTTATAACACATAATACAAAATCTTACATATATATTTGGTGTTCCTTGTGTTCTTTATTGAGATGATGCATAGTTCTGTATTGTTGATATATGTTTTTTACATGCAATAAAACAAAGAGTGAATGGAAGTAATGAGTAATTATGTTGTGAATGGTGATTTCTAACTAAAGTTTTGTAAGAAGTGTAAAAAGAGCCTCACACTGATTCACCCCCCCTCTCAGTGTGGTAAGTTTTTCCAATAGTTGGTATCAGAGAAGGCCTTCACTATAAGCCTTACAAGCTTAAAGGAGATCCATGGACACACAAGTGGATAAATTTACCTTCTTTGATGAGACATATTACTCAGCATGAAGGGTAGAAATGAAAGGGTATTTAAAGGAAAAAGGAGTAGATGTTTGGAACACATTTGTTGGTGGATCAGTTCCATCAAATAATCATGCAGCCCAAAAGGAAGAAAAGAAGAAAAATGCAGTAGCACTCAAGACCATCTTAAAAGGACTCTCAGGTTCTCTCAAATAAAGAATAGGACATCATTCCTCCGACAAGAACCTATGGATGAATCTAGAGAAGGAATATAAAGACTCAGTCATCAATGAAGGTAAAGATTCTCCAAAATATTTTGATTACAATAATTCTAAGTGTAGTGATGTTGAATTTCCTCCTACAAATAAAGAAGAAGATATAGTTTGTGTAGAATCAGATAAAAATTATCCTATAGAATAAGAAGAAAAATTGTTGAAGCTTAAAAATAATGTTGTATTTTATTTAAAAGAAGTCATCATGGAAATAGAAGATGATTCAGATGCTTTTGAGGATATTGAAGGATACATCAAGGAAGCCCTAGAAAAATACCCAAGGCATATCATGGCACTCAAGCAAATACTCGTGAAACAACAAGAAGAAATCATGAGACTAAAGAATGAAATAATTAGTCAAGCAGAAGAAAATAAGAAGGTAGATGATGAGCTTAGAAAAATCTTTGAAGTCAATGTCAATATAAAGACTAAAATTGAGGAAGCCAAAAGGATAGAGGAACTATTGAAGAATCAAGTAAATGAAAAGGAAGAATCATTCCACAAGTTGGAAGCAGAAGTTGTTGATCTCAGAAGGAAAGGAGAGAAGTCAAAAAGGTTCATGAATAGCTCAACAATATTGAATGAAATCTTGGATTTTCAAAGATCACCAAAAGATAAATCAGGTCTTGGATACAACAAGGAAGGAACACACTTTGAAGCTAGCACTTCTAAGAAGCATGATGTAGGCCCTTAATTTTCAAAAGGTGGAAATAAAGTTGCAAGCAAGGAAACCTTCAGAAGATCGGAACAAGGAAGACATCAAGAAGCAAGTCCTACACCTAAATGCAATTTCAGAAGAGAGACACCTTCAAGTTGGACACAAAATCAAAGGTATGGAAATGTTTTCAATGGTTATTTTTTCACATGTAATGAATATGGTCACAAAGCTTTGGATTGCAGACATTATGTAAGGAAATATGTTGGGATATTCAACAACATGATAAGATGTTGGAGATGTAATCTTGTGGAACTGATCCAGGTGGATATTGGTGGCCACCCACCTATTCCACTTGGAACCCCACCATTTCTTCTTTCAGTTTTTCAGTTTTCGCATAGTTTACTATTTTTAGCAGTTTTTTCGGGTCCTGAACTTTCGAGGCCATTTTGAGGCCCTAAACGATGTTTTTTTGGGTATTTTTCTCTCTCAAATTAATATCTAACGATGCTATTTTGTCTCTAGCGTTGTAGGCCTTGGATAGATCTTTCCAACGAGCTATGATACACCTAAAACAAAGATCGTATGCAAAAGCTACGACCCCGGGAAGTTGATGCACCAACTTACCCAAACGGGGCCCACATGACTTTTGGCGCTTCATCTCCCAGGGTTAGGTTTTTGGATGTCTAGGACTTTTGGCATTCCCGTTTATTGTAAAAAGGGCCTTCAGAGCCTCATTGTAATCATATTCTCATGGATGCGAGTAGCGGCCACATCTCTTCTCAGAGATAAGCTACCAGCACCCTAGCTATTTTATTTCCATTATGTCTGTAAGCATATTTCAGTCATTTGTTATTAATGAAATGAAGTCTTATTTCCGCTGTATCTCTGTGTTTATGTGTATTTATGTATTTCATTGTGTTCCTACGTAAATCCAGATCATTGGTATCAGAACGGTCTGCTCATTCTCGATCCTTCTTTGCATGTCCCCAACGAGATCAGGGTATAAGGAGTTGGGGCTCGATCTGGTTGAACCTTTGCAAGATCAGCCTCGCAAACCCCGACGACCACCCATGGGGGAAGAAAAGAAAGATGAG
>ML777993.1:419448-455749 GCA_009831015.1 Picea engelmannii | reverse complement strand
GATCAGGAACACATTGTTGCACATTGTCACACCATGAGATGCTACAGTTGCAATGGAATTGGCCACAAATATCAGGATTGTTGGAATACAAGGAGACATTCCATGAGGAATGCTTCATATGATATGGCAAGAAGAACATGGAAGAAGAACAATGTTGAAAGGATGGAAGCTCATAAAACCAGTACTTACAGAACAAGACACTCTCGGAAGTGGATGAAGAAGACTGACCAGCCAGACATGAATGAAAGGACAAAGAATGAGGAAATTTTCACATTTTTTGAGGCATATGTGGGTTCCTACGGGAGAAGTTGTGTACATACGCAGGGTGACCTATAGAAAGGTCGCGTACATACGCGAGCTATCTGAGTAACACGACATGCACATGTGGTAAAATCATCAATAATAGGGGTGTACATATGAGTTGCAACATGGTTTGATAGTATAACTCTGTTTTGCAGGATATGAGATGGTTTGTTTCATGTTTTCAAGATTATATGCATGTATGTGTGTTTGAATGGTGCTGACATATGGTTGAGTTTTGAAGCTTATGTTTCATGCCTATCTTGGATGCATGGTACAAATATTATTCTGTGGTTTTGAGGCAGATCTATTATAGTACATGGTTGGTACATATGTGAGCTCCATTGATATATATTGTGATGTATTGTTAGAGGATGTCTTGGTGCATGTATTTGGCATATGGTTGAGCTACATATTGGGACATGTAGTTGATGAGTTGATGAGGTAGTGATGTTGTACATGATTGATAAGTCATAGCTTGATCTATAGTTGATAGAATTGACACATTATTTGAGGCACTTGCTAGTAGTATAATTGGAACATGGTTTATGGATGATGTGGCATGGGTATCTTGATCGTAGTACATCTTGTTGAGGATGCACTTGCTTGTTATCAGTGGTGATACATGTTTGGTACATGGTTTATGCACTTGTTGATGATATATGTTACAAGATTGATACATTTCTTAGCACATTGATGTAGAGAGATGAACAACGATGAGGAGTGATTATCACAGAGGAAGCATGGGCATTTCCATGTCTAAAGTGTTGCCATCAATGCCAAAGGGGGATATTGATGTACTATGTTGTCAATGATGTCAATGGATTGATTTCAAAGGGTTGATGTCAAGTGGTGTCATGTTGTCATTGATATGTAGATGGATTGTGTCATTGATGTTGATGTCATAGATGGATTGATGTGTTATCATTGATGTAAATATTGATCATTGTTGTATCATTGTATCATTGATGTCTTGTCATGGTTGATAGGAAGTACAAAATGGATGAACTCCAAAGTGGTCCCCTTATGGTGAAATCCCTCATGGGAAGATGCTTTACAAATTCCAAATGGTTAGGTGGTTGAGCAATCCTAGCAGTGTGGTTAGGGAACCCAAGTTTGTTTGAAGAATAATGTAATGAAGATCATTGAATTTGTCAGTGAGACTATTCTAGATGGACAATACATGTCCCATTTCCGGTGATATGTGGAACATCACATAACTCCTCACAGTTATAGAGTTATGTCCACGTGAAGTTGTAGAATCCCCATGTGTATCTAGAACCCCTTAGAAGGTCAAAGAAGTCAAATCATTCTAGAATCTCCTAGAAGAAGTTGACCAGTCAAAGTGGTTAGTCATGGGTTAAGTGGTTGCAACAAGAAAACAGTTAAAATTAAATTAGTTGCAACTAGAAGTGGAGAGTTTATTATTTTTGGAAAACTGGTTGTAAGTGGACAAGTGGTTAGAAGTGGGTTAACCCCAAAATAAGGAAGTTGGGTAAAGTTGGTTAGATGATAACCCCTAGAGGAAACTACTTGGAGAAGTATAAATAAGAGAGGAAGGTTCTCTTATGAAGATGAAGTTTGCACATATTGACTATATACTATTTGGTTAAAGTTTTATTGCAGGTACATCATTGACAAATCTAAGGTAGCGAAGGTCTGAAGAAGCACAAGTTTTGGTAGCTGCAGAAAGTGACAATTTTGTAGCCATGTGTGTTTACGAAGACAAAGGTTTCGGTAGCTACAAAAAAAAAAAAGCAGTAGTCATGGGTGTTTTTGTAGCCATAGGTTTATATAGCCACACAAAGTTTCGATAGCTGCAGAAAACGACAAATTTGTAGCAGTGGGTTTTGGTAGCCACAAAAAGAGCAGTTTCAGTTGTCGTGGGTGATTTGGAAGATGTAGAGAGTTGGAATTTCGGTAGCCACATCAGATTTACATATTGGAATTGTTCCAATTGTTGCATGGTATGGTATAGTTCTTGATGATTTCTACATGATTAAAGGTTATTTTTGAAGGTGTGGTGGTACATTTGACATATTGGTTTCTGTCTACAAGTTGGGTCTTGTAATTGAGGGTTGGGTTCCTCACATTTCGGTTGGTGTTGAGATACACAGGTTGGGTCTTGCATGAGAGTTGGTTCTCTCTTGGATTTGGTGCTCCTTTTCAGTTGGTGTTGATAAACCTCGGGTATTGTAGTCTCTTATAACAAATAATACAAAAGATTACATATATATTTGGTGTTCCTTGTGTTATTTATTGAGATGATGCATAGTTATTTATTGCTGATATATGTTGTTTACATGCAAGCAAACTAAGAGTGAATAGAATTAATGAGTAATGATGTTGTGAATGGTGATTGCTAACTAAAGTTTTGTAAGAAGAGTAAAAAGAGCCTAACATTAATTCAACCCCCCCCCCCCCCTCTCAGTGTGGTTGGTATGTCCAACATAGGTGACAATGCTACAACCCTACATTGTAGCAGTGCATTTGGGGTAGAATTTAAATGGACCAGGGGTTTTTTCTCATCTCTTTCTAGTTGAAATAGATTATCCAAATCATAATAAAGACTTCCATTTCCTACCCACATCCTCACCCTATCAACCCTAGAGAATATGTTTTAAGATAGAAATAATCTAGCTTCACCCATTCTAAAATTTCTTGAAGTAGGTTGAAGCTCTACTAGATTTAAATCACATTGTCTCACCTCATCCATATTATGTACACAATACTTCATTAGATGATATATTCAATCCATTGAACCCCAAAATTATGTTCTTTTAATTACAAATTTCATATCCTCTCCTAAAATAAAGTTTCCATTGTAACGTAGCCAACCTCCAGCTGAGAAACATTACATGCATAAACTCATTAAATATGGAGATTTACTGCTAATTAAATTCCTATAGCTTACCAACTACAGATCACACACAGATTTAATCATTTGAATGATACCATAGTTCTAAATGCATCTAACAACATATGTTAAAACATGAATGCAATTGTTCAAGAAAAAAAAAACACACAACATTCATATAAACCATTTACATCGTGGAATTAACATAAGAACCGAACATAAACACTTATCTATTAATGATTAATCAACTAGCTGGAAACGAAGGATGGACCTCCCAGCCATAGGAATTGCTGCTCATTTTCTCTCAACAAAAGGCCACCTTCAAGTTGAGGCTATGAGTCCACAAGGATATTTGGCCCACTGGTTTTCCACTCTCCACACATAGTAGCCCCCAAACCCAGGTTTTACTCCCACAACAGTTACAAACCTCTAGCTCTCTAATCCCCACAACCCGCACTACCCAAGGAATGTACCCCATTCAATGCTCACAGTCCCTCAGCTTGTATCATTCATTTATTAGGGTTCATAGTGCACTTGGTTGGCCAAAACTTCCTCATCTGGGATCCAAAAACTTTCAAGTACTTCAGGAGTTCTCACAACAAATTTTGTAAGGCTCTTGAGATATTTTCTCAATAGGAAATCGCACCATGGGATTACAACTTTATTTTACAAGAACATGGGCCTCTTTCTTCACAACAAAACATAGACAAATGATTATTTCCTTCAAGTATACCATGGTTGGTTCTCTTCTCAGCCCTCTGCTCCTCATTTTCTACCCAAAATATGCATGTAAAAATTGTCCCTATTCTGCATACAAATTTCCTCTTCTTCCTTGCTTGCTTGACTCACACTCTTCTCAAGGATGATTGTACTTCAATCCATGTTCTCCAATAACTATGGGATGTGACCACTCACACCCACCCTCTTACACGAGTTTAAATGATTGACTTCTCATACACTCAATCAACAAATAGAAGGTTACGCACAAAGATAATAATTTCAAGAATGTGGGTTGGATTAATACCCATGAATAATTCCCCCTTGGACCCCTCTCTCTCTTGTGGAATCATATCCCCCCATCGTTCTTCATTCCTTTCGTATTGTAGCCAATGATTATTACTTTTATTAATTATTTCAATCTTCATAATATGCAATTTGTACCCCGACCACTTTAAATCGATACAGGCTCTTCGCCCAAACACATTGATTCACCAACATAATTCACATTTATACAATTACATTATAATTCACGGGGATTAAAACTGGGGATGTTACAACCATTCTTTGTGCACTCTTAATTGAACAAATCATCCCAAAATAGTTTTTTTTTTTTTTTTTTGACAAGAACGGTTAGAGTGTATTAATCGCCTTCCTGGCAAACCAGAATCAGAAAGTTACAAAGCTGAAGAAGGTTGATGGTCTCTGCCAACCTTCTTGTGAATAACTTGAGAGTACAATCCCACTTACTTCTTGARCTAAGTCGAGAAAATGACAAAACATGCATACATGTGTAAATTCTCACAAATTGTGAGCACAATAGGAGACAGAAGCAAAGCATTAAACCTAGGAGGATGAGACTTTCCCTTTAAAAAAGGGATCCAACTTTTTCTGAGAACCTAAAGAAATGTTGGAGGCAGCCTCCTTTTCTCTGCTTGCTTTGTTGGTCTTCCTCCCTCGGGTAAGGGGAGGAGACGGAACTGAAGCGTCTACAGTGTTCAGAGTTTCCATAGATCCGCTGGAGGGGACTAGACCTGCAGGGGCAGTGGGCTCCAGATTTGAGTTCCGCTTTCCTCTCGCTGCTACTGACTCTGGAGGAATGGTTTACAGAAAGCTTTCGTTTGTCGGGTTTCCCTTGACTGCTGTTGATTCTGGATCTGGGGCTTCGTCTTCCTTTAACGCATCAAAACTGTTTTTATTTTCTAGAGTAGCCTCTGCTGAATGAGTGGTTTTCGGAGCCTGGGATAGTGAGTCCTTTCGCCGTGGCTGCCTACGTCTGTTAGAAACTGGTTGAAAATCATCTTCTTTGACTGGTCCCGGCTCCCCAGAGGCTTTGGGGCATCTTTTTGCAAAATGATCGTAGTCATGGCACCGGAGGCACTTAAAAGGGATCTGCTCATAGTCCAGCTCTTGGATATGGGACCATTTCCCCAGGGAGAGCTTAATAGCTTCCGAAAGGCCTTTCTTGAGGTTAACCTCAACACAAATTCGAGTGCAGGTAAATTGATCCCCTTTCGGCGCCACACTGTCCAAGAAACGCCCAAGCTTGTTTCCAATGTCCTCCAGAGATTTTCTCCCCCAAAGATGTAAGGGAAGATGAGGCAGTCTAACCCATACAGGGGCTGCGGTGATTTCGGCTCCAGGATTGAAGTCAAGTGTCCATGGGGCTAAGAACAACCCTCTTGCCCCCATGAAATAGGGTCCAGATCTRAAAACTAGATCTCTATCCTTTGWCCTCRTGAAACTGAAGACAAAAAAACCYYTRCCTAHTKCACATAAAGAGACTTCTCCCTGTAGYAGTGACTTCCAACGATCACCCATCCATGCCTCCACCGTTTTGGGGCTGGGCCATAACCCCGTAAACTTACCGATGAGGGCATTTTCTGCTAGCAGGAGGGCAAGCTTGCATGGCTCCTCTGGAGATAGCTCCACCGAAGGGATCTCCTCCATCTTCTTGACAAATTTAGATGAGATAGATGGCTTGGATTGAGGTCTTGCCGCACGGACTAATTCTTTGAATGCTTCCTGATTATCTTCGTCCATTTCGGTGGTCGGATTTGGGGCCATTGGAGCGGCAGCGGCCACCTAAAAGCAAGAAAAACGCAGAGGCGCGACCTCTGCTCAAAACCGTGTGCAAATCACGTTCTGTCCGCTGTAATTCGAACTCTCTGTCATGCAAATCGATGGGGGATGCTTTGATCGGATATTCCAGGCAGATTCGGGATCCTACAGATGAGATCCAGACCGGGGGCAGCTAGGGTTTGGGCCCTAGCCGCGTTGGCTTTCCGCCTCTCTTCATTCCGTAATGCCCAAATCATCCCAAAATAGTTGTCTATCATCATAGGACGAATATAATCAAAATACCTACATAGAAAATAGAATATGATATCAAATTGAGGGGGGACTCCATCCCATCACAATCCATCCAGATCTTCCATTTGAGCTTAAAGATAAGAACTACCATTCTTTCAAAAAGGAGGATTGTAGAATTCATTCCACGTTAATTCCTTCACCCATAGTTCCTGTAAAAAAATAACATCAGTTCTACCTACACTACATGATATTCTAAGGGATAGGATTTCGTAGGTACTACCCAAACCTTTTAGGTTGAGGGATAGATTTATGATTGGAAAACATGACGTGGGTATTTCCCTACTCTAANCCCCCCCCCCCCCCCCTTTTTATGGTATTAATATCCTACTTTTATTGACTGTGAGCATGTGGTAGTAGGGAATCTATGTTACAAGTGTTTGGCGGTTCTTCCTTGTCTAGGATCTAAACTCACTTTTCCTTCAATATCCACCTTCTCACTTTGAGTATTTAAATTACAAGGTATAAGGTGGTCTTTCCACAAGTTCAGTTAGATAGAGATTTCATCTAAGGAGACCAGTGAAGCCATAGATATAGAATCACCACTCCCCATGTCCTCCCTTGGGTCACAAGTTACATAAATAGATGGTTTTTTTGTTTGAGGTTTGAACTGGACAAAGTTCCTTGTCCACTCTTTTGTAAATACTTGGAGATCCAAAAGTCAAATTCATCCTTCCTCATTTCTAGGGGATCTTGTTGAATTTGACCCATTATTAGCTAATTCACAATTGGAGGATGACACAGAGTATCCAAACTGCCTTCACCTTCCTTATTTCATACTTCTTCCTTAGTGAGAGTGTATAATGGGTTTCTAGGATGATTCTTTTTGTCATGATTTGAATCTTGATTTTTTAGTTAAACAATTGTATTTTAGATGGTTGTGAGAATGATAGTTAGAACACTGAAATGAGATTTTAATATAGTCCAAAAATGCATTATAAAACCATTGGCCAACAAATATATCTATTTTTTAGGGATCCATTCATGCAAGTCTGGTTCAAAAAGTATATGAGTGAATAACCTTTGTGTCAGAAAACATTGATGATTGTTAAAGTATATGAAAGCAACAATACAACTTCTTGTGGAAGGAAAGGAGTGTTCATTCTAGATTTCATGTGGTAATGTGAATATTTTCACCAAACTGGGTTGAAAAACAACATTCTTCGGTCATGGATCGAAGCAGTGGGACCGAACTTTTACAAAAAGGAATGTTGAACCCCAATACCAAAATTTTTGATGAATTCTTACTATGTCCTCTTTCAAATTAAATATGAAGGAAATATAGCCTTTTACTAGAAAGTGGAAGGTTGGCTAGTATCCCAATAGACTACGACACTCCTTCTCTATCCAAATATTTAGGGTTTTCTCTGCAATGAATCTCCCAAAGAACATGCCTATTAGGGATTTCTCTTAGAGTTCCAATACTTGATTCATTACAACATCTACCCCTAACACCAACCTTAGGTATTCTCTACTAGATTTTACATAGCAATTCTTATTTATCATTTCCATGAACTCCACACCTTTCCCTTTAACTCCAATTCTTGTAGAATTGGTTTAAGTTTTTATCTAATCTATAGACAAAGTCTCTATACCAAAAATGTCTAGGTTAATGACTAGGTTCAATTACTTTACAGTGTCTGCAACCTTGGATTTTCTAGAAAGATTGTGTATTTAGTTTAGACAAGGAAGGACATGAGACAAAATAATACTTTTCTACCTTCATTGAGTCCCCCACACCAATTTTGAGGGCTAAGGAATTTTTCTTAGTCAGGCCATATGAAGGCTACCGAGTTGGTGCCCTTTCCCCTCATATATGAATTTTATACAATGCTTATGCTTTTGCTTTTTAATGCTATTTTTATATCATCCTCATTAAAAAAAATTAAACTGAATCTTAAAGTTATTAAAAATAATTTTAAATGATTAGGAATTACACTTAATCACAAACATTAATAATTTTATAAAACTAGATTTAACATGCATTTGAATGACTTTTCAAAATATGTATAATTTTATATTTTGTTTATATAATTTCAAAAGAACATTTCTCTTCACATTTGGTTTCATAAGACATACCTTTTCAATTAGTACATATGGATGAAGATTTCAGACATTGATGCCAAGAAGAATGACATATCAATTTTCTATTTCACACCTCTTAATTTTACCTTTTATAAGAAAAACATTCTAGACAAAAAAATTATTACAATAGCTTAGAACAATATATTTATGTCTGAGAAATGAAGGTAGTATCCTCCTACTATGATACTTTAATGCTAGAACAAAAACTCTTGACTGAAGTTCGAGCTTAACAATGTAGGGCCTTGTGCTATGTCTAATTTGATCTTATCAAAAGCTTCCTTTTATTTAGATCCCCATCTGAACTCAACATTCTTTTTTATTATGTCTTGCATGGGTTTTACTGTCTCAAAAAAACTGGGGATGAATCGTCTTACAAAATTTATTCTTCCTAGGAAAGACTGCATGGCCTTCTTGTTGTGAGGGGGAGGAATCTTAACAATTTCTTCATTTCTCTTAGGTTCAATTTTCATACCATGCTTGGAAACAATGAAACCTAGCAGTTTGCATTCATCAACAACAAAAACAAATTTATTAGGGTTGAGAGAGATGACATATCTTCTACACATGTTGAATACCTTTTACAAATGAGTTATGACGTGATATTTTCTTTCCCTCGAGAAGATAATAAAATCATCAAGATACACTACAACACATTCTCCAAATAGACCCCTGAAGGCGATATCCATGGCCCTCTAGAATGTTGCTTTGGTGTTGATGAGACCGAATGGAATCTTCCTGTAAGCATGTGTTCCCCACTTATTCTAAAAGGTTGTTTTTAGTTGATAATCATGGGCCACTAAGGCTTGGTTGTAACAAAAAAAACCATCTCAAAGGGAGAGCATCTCAGAGTTGGACACACACTGCAGACTTTGTTCCATCGGAGGAATTGGGAAATTATCTTTCTTCGAGGCTCTGTTTGGATTCGTGAATTCAATACAGAGCCTTATATCTCCATTAGTTTTCCTTATTGGTACTAAGTTGGAAATCCACTGCGTGTGTCTAACTGGGAATATGATCTTGGCAACCAACAATTTATTCGATTCTGCTTTGACTTGAGGCTCGAGGTCGGGGTGCATCCTCCTCATCTTTTTTTGAAACGGTTTTGTCTGGAAATTCATAGGAATAATGTGTTGAATGATCTTGGTATCATACATCTTGAGATATTCATAGGTCTAGGTAAAAATATATGTGTATTCCTTAAATAATTTTATGTAAGATTGATTTTCTTCAGGAGAGCAATTTCTTCCAAGATTAATGTTTTGTGGAGTGGTATTTATTCCCAAGTTTACCACTTTAAATTGCATGGATGAACTATTGGTTTTGCAGTTGATGATTTTCTTGAATTTTTCCTGGAGATCATAGGGTTTCTCCAATATCACTACATTCCTGGGGATACCTAGGCCGAATCTGATGAGTTGTTCAATTAAGTTGGATGAATAGTGTATGGATTCACCATTTGGTCATGCTTGCCTTCATATATAATAGAATCTTTGTAAGTATCTTTGAGATGCAAGAAGTTGATAATATGTTGGTCATTGTCAAAGACTCTCCAGTTAGTGACGTTGTCGATAATTTAAGGCTTGTACATAAGTTCAATAGAGAAAGTGTCAGACATCAATCCGTCCGAGGGTATTAACCTAGACGCCACATTGGCTAGCAAATCAACGTCATCATTTAGTTAGCGAGGTACTGAAGTAATATTAAATGTAGTAAAGGATTTGATCAGTTCTCAAACCTCAAGTTGATAATGTTTCAAATGAATTGAAAGACAATGAATGGTGTTCCTTACATGTTTTATGATAAATTTGGAATCACCAAATACCTTTTTTTCTCATCTTTCACATCTACTTCCTTTCCTAATCCTTGCAAGAAGGCCTCATATTTGGCCGTATTATTGGTGCATCGGAATTATATTATGCATGTGATTAATGCTTTTCTTCCTATGGGATCTTTCAATATGCAACCAACACCTGCACCTTTTAAATATTTGGATCCATAAAAAAATAGTGTCCACGTGTTAGGATCCCCTTTCTTTGTCACAACATTTGATTTTAAGTTTTTATATTTTTTTTTGGTGTGGTTGGTAGAGTTAACCAACATTTCTAATTTGTCCCTAGAAACTATGTTAGGTTGTAAATCAGAGGAATTGTTAGTCTGGTCTATTGTATTACATGCAGGCTCAATAATCTGGATGCAATGAAGGATTCCACATTGTGTGTTAGATTTTTCAAGAGATATTGATGTTTCAGCTGTAAAATTCCCCAAAAACGTTTCAATTGAATAATTACCCAAAATTGAGTTGTTAAACATTACTGGTTCATTTGGGTCATTCAAGTCAATAACAACATGTTTCATATACCTTTCCATGTCAATCTTGTTCTGATTCATTTTACCATTATAAGGGATCCATAAATGAGACCAATTAGTAGAAAAGTATCCATTCAACATAGTTGACCAATCCCGACTTAAAAGCATGCCATAGTTGTCAGGTATGTCTACTACTATTATATCAATAGTTTGATGAACTTTTGGATTAACATACATTTTGATCAAGACGTTTTTTTCAATTCCCCAATCACTTTAACTTTGGTTCTGTCTAATTGAATAATTTGAATGTCAGATGGTTCATGTTTGACATTAAGCTTCTCATAGACCTTTAGGGGCATGAAATTAGATGAGGCTCCTGATTCTACCATGCAGTTATGGACATTCCTATTAAATATTTCAAAATTAATGAGGAAAGGCAGGGTGATAGACCTGGATCTCTATCTGGTTAAGGATGCATTCGTCGCTACTTGAATTTTAGATGGATTGTTATTGCTAGAAGAACTTACCTTGGTTGTTCCCTTCTTAGTTCCAACGTTAATTTCTTTTGTGCCAGAGGAATCTTTCCCTTGCAGATTTTTAATAATTTTTTCTTGAATTTGTGGGATCTTCATAAGCTCAAACAAGGAAATGTTAGCTTTAGTCTTCTTCAGATATTCTAGGAAATCATATTCCAACCTCGCCAGGGGCGTGGACAAAGCATTGGGTTTTGGTCTTTGATAAGTCATTTTAGGGTTAGAAGATGTGGTCATGGAGGGATTGGGAGTAGTATTGGTTGGAGAAGATGATTTTTTGGAAATGGGCATGGTGGGAGAAGTAGGATTAATGGTACTGGGGGTGCCATCAGAAGCCTTCTTACTAGCACTCCTTGTGGTAACAACGTTTTGTGACATCAACTTCTTCTTCATCCCCACCATAAGCAATATCCCAAAATCGAATTTAGCTATTGTTCTAAAGGCTCTTGAGATTCCTGAGGTTGTTCTTGTTGTTCCTTACTTTCTTATCCTTCTTCATTGGATTTATTCATATTCTCTATTTCCCAGGTTTGGAGATCCTAGAAAATATATTCCATGTTAATGTCTTCCTTCTGAGAAGGGGTGGTTTTCTTGGTTGGTGGAGTGTTTTTATATTTCTTTGGGGGAAACTTAAAAAAAAAAAAACTAGCTATAGGATCCTTCTCCACCACCTTTTTTCAAGTCTATTAGATCGTTGGATAACTTATTAATGATCCTATGAAGGGATTTTATATCCATTGAATCAGAAGGCATTTTGTCTTCACTGGGTTTTGACATAGATGCTTTACCCTTACCTTTTTCCTTAGAGGGCTCTAAGTTAGAACTTCCTTTTAAACTCATCATATTCTTTTCAAACTTAAGGGCCTCCTGGAAAGATTCTTCTAGAGTGCCTTTCTCGAAGTTTTTTACATACATGGCCATTGATATAGGTAAACCAAAGGTGTAGAATTCAATAGTTACATCTTCATCCGGTTTATAGGCACATGGAATTCATTTTAAAAGAGTAAGAAAATGTTGATTGTAATCGATAACCAATTATTTCGAATCCATCTTGACTCTCGAGAGTTTTAGAACCCGGGTGGCTGGTGTTTTATTTTCTCCAAACTTCTTGAGAAAAATGGTTTTGAAGGTTCACCAATTGGTAATGGAGGCTTCTTCTAGAGAGAAATATCAGGTCGAATATTTCTCTTCAAACGTGAGGGGAAACAAATGATAGACGACATATTTATGTCAAATGCTTTTTAGTCTATTTGCTAGTAAGAATTTCTTCACATGGTTTTCAGCTGAATCCTTTTTGTCAGAGTCAAATTTCAGTAGGAACTTTTCAGGGTGTTTGGGCATGTCATGTTGAATCCCTGGTACAACGATCGTGTCAGCTAATAGCCAAGGTTGGTAGGTAGGTGGATTCTGGTTTTCATTTTCTCTGGCCATGTTTGGGGGTTGATATATGATAATCTGATATGGGTTATCTTCGATTTCACTCTCATACTCGTATCACTATTAAGAGTTCTCCTATGACTCATATCTTGGAGTGTAAGGTGGTCATTTGGGAGGAGAGGGTGGTCTACCTCCTGATCCGTCCTCTAGCAAATAATATTCAAGGTCAAAGTCAAAAGTCTCGGGAAAATAAAAAGCGTCTTCTGGTACATGATATTCAGGGGTTCCAAATGAAGGGTTTCCTTGATAGGAGTCTAGGTTGGCGAAGGAAGGATATGCATGACAAAGTCCTTACTATTTTTTAGGAAGAGAGTAATATAGGGGTAGCAGTCTGGTCTTCCTGTTACATTTTCTGGTCAGGGCATGATTGTTACATTCATTTGAGTGTCTGACTATAGCGTCAATCTCCAAAATGGTTAGGACACGAGGTTGTGGGGAAGAAAAGGTAGGTTCGGGAAGAGATGAAGTGGAGTAAGTTTTGACCTGAGTTGGTGTGTTCAAAACATACTTCGGAGGAAGGAAAATGTGTTCGGAGAAAACTTGGTGGGAATCACTTAACGAGGAAATGATTACTTGCAGGACATGATGGGAAGGGTTTGAGATTTTATTTGCAACCATTTAGTTTTGTGGCCCTCCTTCTAGTGCCATTTCTATTGACGCGCCAAAATGGATCGTTCAATCAAATGAGGGAAAACCCCTGATGGTAGGTCCCAATTAGACCCACTTTCGTTTCAGGTAGAGTTTCCAACCATATTTTGGCCTCGTACCGATCTAACTAATAAACTAACTACATATGAATTTGAGAACCGAAGGTTCTCAAATGAATTAAAAATAACAATCCTAACTGACTATTTCTAAGCTAAGATGAGTGATTACAGAGCTAAGATGTAGATTTTAATCTAGTCTAAACTAATTTATCCTGATCAGGAGCGAGCTAAGAGATGAATACAGTGAAAGATTTGTATTACTTGTTTAGAAATAATTCATATAATAAGGAATGTTAAAACTTGACAGAGTAACCAGTTATAGCCAACATAATTGATTGAGAAACTGGATCACAGGGTTGTTGTATTCAAAATGAAGAATAATGACGATTGTAAATAGAAAACTGTTAATCCATAAGAAATTCATAAACCAACATCCATAAACTACAGAATAAGACATGCATAAAATTGAGTAATCACATTCATACACATTGACACCATCATTTTCATAAATGTCTCATGTTCTTTATTCATGAAAGTGATAATACCAGTCTTCTTTCTAAAGAACCAAAGGCCCCCTCCCATTTACATTCATCTCATTTATAGAAGGACTATGGGTTCCCTTCACATTCCTTATCTTTTGAATAGTCAGGACCCCAAAGTGACGCTTTAGTTTCCTTCTCAATTTGGATATTAACATAATTATAGTAAAATGATTTCTCTGCAAAATTTCGGTTATAGTGAGATTATCAAGAGCATCGTGACGGTTGCAATTTTGAATCTATGAATGCCTTCCAACTTTTGAAGCCTTTGAGTATGGAATCCACCTGATATAGCTTTGTTCTTTCCATGTTTGCCTCACTTTTTCACATGGGAATGATGACTTCTTTTCTCAACCTTTATTCAACACATTGCACGGAATATTTTTTCAATGTGATTATTCTGGAGGGATGGATTAGTCTTGTCTCTATAACCTCCACATTGATGTCACTGATTACTTCAATGGGTTTTAGGATGAGGTTTCTTTTGGTATCCATGTCTTCGACCATCGTTTCGGTGGATGAATCCTTATCAATATCCTTTAGGGGATCCATCCCGAACTATAAGAGCAGATTGTTTGTCGATATCCATATCCTTGTGCTTGATGTAGTGATATGCTCTTGAGTCCTTAGGATATCTGTAATTGTTTCCATTCTTTCATCCAAGAGTCGACGATCTCTGATTATTCGTTCATCTCTGGGAATGAATGTTGTGACTCTTGCCATTTTGCGAATCTGTTTTAAGCTTCCATGGATTTTTGGTATTGTTCATAAATCATTTTCACTTGTGCGTTCAATTTTGTCTGTCCATACCTGGCCATCAGAGTTTTGTTAAGCACACAAAAAAAATTCTTTTGTATGTCTCGAAGTTCCTCATTCTTCTCAATGCCCCCTGCTTTTATGGTTTCGAGAGCAGTTGTTTGGTTTTGGATTTCCTCTACACCGTTTCTCAAGAGATCGTTGTCTAGTTGCATCTTCATGATTTACTTTTCACCTCTTTCGTTAAAATTTCTCAATTCAACCAAATTTCCTTTGAGATTCGTTACCTCTTGATCATTTGAGGTTTTGAGATTTTCCATCTCACTTGCATGGGACTTTTGGGTGCAGGAGTTTGTTTTGATAAATCTATCCTGTAGATATTTTTCTTGTGCCTTGAGCCGCCTCTGCAACTCCTCTTCATGGATTTTATTTGTTTGTTGGATTTCCTTCCTGTGTTCACTAGACATAGTTTCCTTAATGGTTTCCAGGATCGTTTCCAGCTCAGTGAACTTGGATCTTGTAGCATCATGTTCTCCTGCGACTTCATGGACCGATACTATGTTCACACTAGCGAGAGTGTTGAGTGTTGAGGCTACTTGTATCACATTATATTTCAAATATGGTCCAACTTTCTATTTGATGTTCCTTTTGGGAGATTCTTGGCTTACATCAGCTTTTCCTCTTTTCCTTTTAGGGGTTCTCTTCTCAATAGCTTGTGTCTTGTGGCTATAATAGTAATCACTAACAACAACCACTGCTTCCTTGAAACCGAGTCTTTTAGAAGTGAGTGATAGACTCCTTGGGATAGAGGTTAAGGGCGTGCACTCTTTTATCGGGGTGTTAACCAAATCAATATTAGGGATTATAGTGATATTTTCACTATCACCTACCAACATGTCGTCTCGGACATCAAGAATTTTGACCTTGTCTTTTTTCTTTTGTTCTTGGTTCTTTCCTATTGCGACCGATGTTGATTGTCATGTGTTTGTTGTTTCTCCTTCACTTGTATTGATTTTCCCTAGGGTCAGGTCTTTATTCCAACTTTTCTCCAGTGCACGTTGTTTCTCCTCAACTTCCCTTTTCTTCATTTGTTAGTACTTTTCTTCAGCTTATTCGACTTTTCTTGTCAGTTCAACTTCTTTATCCCTCTTTTTCTTCTCTTCCTCATTTAGCCTCTCTTTTTCTTTGATAAAGATGGCTATGAATTGTTATAGCCTCAGTGTCAAGTCCTTCTCTTATTATTTCCTTAGTTTTTGTTGAGCAGTATCAGTGGTGAGCCTCTCAAACGCTTCCTCATAACTTAAAGTGCCTCGGAAGACATATTCTAAGAATCGGGCCTCGTGCATAATTTGTGGCTCCAACCTGGTAGATTTGATGTGTTCATATACCACATTTCGAGGGTCATGTGATTTAGTCTCTTTGAGATAGAGGCATAATTCCTTTAGTGTTTATGATTCCTTTTCGGCCTGCTTCTTGTTCTGTAAAGAGTATGAGCCTATGTGGAGGGGGAAAATGACTAGTACCTTTTGTTCTTTTCTAATAGGTAGGTAGTGCCCCCTTTTTCCACAGTCTGGTATGTTATTTCTCTAGAAAACAACTTGTTGAGCACATATTTGGGAAACAAGTGTGGTGCTCCAGTGGCCCCATAGATCCTAACATACGTGTAGTACTTTTTCATATACTAGTCCCCGATATCCTTTAAGGTTTTTATAGTCCCTAAAGAGATCTTGTGTGGGAAAAGGATAAATATAGCTTTGTGCAAGGGGGAGAGGAAATAGTCATATATATCATATAAATATTCCTTGCAGTTGATTTCCCATAGTTGTGAACAATACAAATGGATCGGGCCTTTTTTCGGGGTCCAAACCCAGCTAAATGTGGGGAATGAATTGGCGGCAAACACATCATATATGAGATAATAAGACATGTAGAAGCCATGGTTTTTCATACCTTTTGGATCTTGTATATTCTTAGTGACGTTGAAATAAAGAATGCTCGCCCAGTTGAACACATGGACCTTCTAGACTACTGTGTAAGCCATGGGAAACCACTCCATCCTGAAATGGGTGCTAGTTTCCTCACCATAAAGTTTGCATATCATGGTATTCAATATCATGTAAGAGCTCTTAAGGTATCATTTCGGGACATACCATTCCCCCTTTTTCACCGATCATTCTTCATCATAGAACCAGTCTTCCATTAAGGTCTCGAAGTCTTCATGTTTAACCCCAAATTGGTCTAAGAACGACTCATCTAGGGATACTGTAGGTTCCGAGGTCTGATATCTAGCTTGGATGTCTTCTTCTTTTAGTGATGCGATCAGTAGACCTGAAGCATTGACTATTAGTCTCGTATCTTTTCATAGATACATAAAAAACCATCTAATAACATCATTATAAGGAAACAACTCTAGGCAGGCAACTATTGTATGAATGTTTCTTTTCTAGATATTCCTGAACGTGTTGATGTTTGGGTCACCAGACATGAACCTTTCATTTTGGAACATATATATAATCTCAGCATAGCTAAGGTAGTGCTCCATTCCATCGTGGTTGTTTGTGTTGGTGATATTGAACAAATCGAGGATTGAAGATGGAACAGGTGTTCCAGAAGTTTGGAGTTTTCCCTTCCTGGTCAGCATACAAGACATTTTGTCACCACAGAAAAGTCAATAGTTAATGGGGTCGTTTCATAAAAAGAAATGCCAATATTCAAACGATGCGTAGGATACTCACTTAGAAATAGGGGACAATAAGTAATCAGACTAAGAGAACAAAAATTCGCGGGCACATAATTTATCTTACTTAGCAAGTGAGTGGAAAAACCCATAGTCTTGACATTGTATAAACAATTCACAAATTCCCTCCAAACCCTAGTGTAATAATGAACGAGGTGTGATACAACTTAGACTAGGTCATGGTAATACACAACAGAGTAAATGCATCTGTGGGTGCTAGGAAATTATAACCGTTGAGGAGAGGGAAAATTGAAAAGGCAGGGTTGCCGAACAACTATCATCGTCGAAAATCGATATAGTTGAGAGATGTCAATAAAAAAATGGGGCAACCTTTGACGACGATAATTTGTAATTGCACTATTTAAATTTAATAACAATTTTTACATTTTAATGACGACCCCTCTAACTTTCATATTTATGATCGTTGGAAGACAACCTTTTCTTTAATGGTGTTGATGAGACATTGAGGTAAATGTGGGGGAAAGGTACTAGATAAGTGGAGATCGACGGTGGTGAGGTAGTCATCTACGAACAAGTTCTTTTGTTCCATAGGATGAGTTGATGTGTAGTCGTTAGAAATCCAGGATAGTGTCATTGTCGGTGAAAGGTGGAGGCGAGGAGGTAAATGCGTTATGAAACTTCCAATGACGATAAATTTTTTTCGAGAAGGGTGAACTAGTACTAGCCTTCCACGTGGAGGTGAGGGGTTGGTCTTATGTATAGACTAAGGTGTGGGACCAAAGTGAACAATAATACTGACGTGGAGTGGAGGTCTTGTTTGGTGGTGCAAGTATGATTATGACGTGGAAAGATAAAAGGGTGCATCGTTGTCGGTAAACATAGATAAGCTCACAAGGGTAATGTTTGGGGAGCTGTCGATTCCCGACGATGACGTTATGAAGCATCTTCGTCGATGAAATGTAGGGATGAAGAAGTATGTAGCATTTGGTAAGGGTGTGATGATGAAATGGGTAAGGAGAGTTTATCAATTCGGACAAAGGTATCCATGTGTGAAGGGGGGTTTCATCTGTAGGTGCATGACCAACCAGGTAAGTCAAAGAGTAGTGCCTTGTAAAGAGAGAAAGAAAAAACAAAGTAGTGTGTGCTCCCACCAAGACTGATAGTTTGGGTGGGGTTGTTGTAATTTTCACAACAAATGGAAACTTACTGGGAAAACCCAGTTATCTCTGAGCTTAAGATAAAATGACTTAAACCATATCAAAGGGGGTTTTACCTTTAGATAGCTCATGCAGTATATAGATTGAGGACCCCACATCAATCAACTTGAGTAAAATTTAAAAGACAATCTTGTTACTAGTGATCTTCTGCATAATTCTAGTGAGTATTAATGGGTGCTTATTTCATGCATCCATAGTGAAACATGGGAGTAATGCCACATAGGAATGTTTATCGACCGTTATAGACTGACATGTTTTCCTCATCTCTCTTTCCAGGCATCTCTTCGCTTCCAGTGAGGATTCACATCCCTAGAGAAGATGCCTTGGTATAATACAAGCATGGCCCTGCTACCAACGAGTGTCCATAGCCTCGACGGGCTTACTTGTACTTCCCACACTTTTAGTAACGTTTCCAACTTCCTTATGATTATGCTTTTTTGCCTTCACTTTTTTTTTAGATATATAATTTATGTATTGCTTTTGCAACATAGTTGAAGGTGGATAGGAATTGGGGTGATATGAGAGTTACTTTGATATGCTAGTCTGATTTGGTAGTTCATTCTCGAGGGTTCATAGACATGAGTCACATGTGCATTAGAATCAAGAGAATCATGGGAAGTATCACTGGATTTATGCAAAAGACATGAATTAAATACATTTCAAAAAAATTGAGTGGAGCATAGGCACGTCATGAGAGTGGTCAAACGTAATGGACATACCTTACAGAAACCACTGAAATACATTGAATTTACAGGTCAGAATATTTCTCTTGGCATAGGTGAACCAATTCCTCTTTTCTACACTGCCATCACTTATAAAGATAAATGTTAATCCTGAGGAAACTCGATTACTTCAAAATGGAAAGGCATCAAATAATAAGGCACTTACATGAGTCAAACAATCTTGGGTTCTAGTTTCTAAGGAAATTCAGGTCCGGAGCGGTGAACAATAAGTTATTCTAAACTAAAAAGTGAAAAAAATAAAAATAAATAAATAAATAAAACAAAAGCTTGGGAAAAAGAAAATTGGGAGAAAAAGGAAAGATGATTGGAGTGGAAATAACAAAACCCGAGAAAAGAAAACAGAGAAAACCTTACTATGTACAAGGCTAAATCACCATCGATGATTAGGAGAAGTATTTTTTGAGGATTTGTACATTGAGAGGGAGCTCCTCCTCATCTCCCTGCAATGTTCTAGGTCTGAAATTTCTGGGACCTATTTTCTAGTGAATCAGGTAGGGTCCTAACCACAATTTATGGAATTTGGTATGTTTCCCCTTTAGTTCATTAGATTTGTCCCATTTGAGAACAAGGTCTCCCTCCTAAAAATCTTTATTACCCATAGCTGACTTGTCAAACTATTTTTTTTATTATTTCTTGATCGTGCGTTAGGTTCATTTTAACTCTTTCCCTTTCTTCTTCTAGTTTTAACAACATGTTTAATCTCTCCTGCATTATTTGGCAAGCCTCTTCTTGGGTAGATTGGGCCAGTTACAAGGAGGGTAGGAAGGTATGGGTGGGCATAGTGGCTTCTTGTCCATAGATCAGGAAGAAAAGGGAGTTACTAATAAATGACTTGGGAGTCACTTTGTCAGCCCATAGGGCATTCTGAAGAGCGAGGTGCAAATTTATTTGATGATCGTTGATAGTTTTCTTGAGAATTTTAATGAGATTCTTATTAGTTGATTCTGCCAAACCATTCCCTTGTGGGTAATAATTCATTGAATACTTAACCTTGATATTTTGTTCCAGATCAAATTCACTTAATTCCAAAGAAGAAAAATATTTGGCATTATCAAAGACTAATGATTCGGGAATTCCAAATATGGTGATAATATGAGATTCAAGGAACGAAGTCACTTGGTTATCATTGATAGTCTTCAAGGGAATTTCTTCGCTCCACCTAGTGAAATAGTCAGTAGAGGTCAAAATGTATTTGTGCAGTTGGGAAGAGTTAGGATTGATTTCCCCTATTGCGTCCAGTCCCCATTGTTGAAAGGAGCATTCGATGATCACAGGTTGTAGGGGAAAGGAAACTTTTTTTTCTCTCTCGGCTGACATTTGGAATTACTAGCATTTCCTTTCATATGTGTGAGAATCCTTGAATAGTGTGGGCCAGTAATAGCCAGTTTTGAGGATTTTGTGATCATTAATGGTGTCTCCATCGTAAGTTTTGCTAGTCGGTCCATCATGAAGTTCATATAATACCTTTTATGCATCCCTTGTTTCAAGACATCTTAGAAAAACACCATCATAATTTTTTCTACATAGAATTCCTCGGATGAGCTGATATTGAGAAAACTTGAGTCTGAGGGCCCTTTTCTTCTTGGGATCTAGATAATGCGGGGATGACCCATGAGTTAATTAGTATTTCATTTCATAAAACCATTGGTTCGAGTTGACAGGGATGTAACATATCTCTCTTTCAAACAACTTGTGATCTTGATACAGAGCATCTTCATGTAACTCATGGCATGGTGATTCAGAAGCCATAATACCTGGCCTTTGATGATTTTCATAGGCTTAATCTCCATGTCATACTCCTATAAATTTGTAATTCAATTTGCTCTCTTTTCTGCCAAGTCTTTCTGTACTAGGAGATTCCTGACAGCAGGGTAAGTAACAATGACTTTGGCCTTAGATTTGAGAAAGAACCCCCTAAAGTGTTTGATGGCTTTAAATATAACATAGGCTTGTTTATCTACTTTTGGGTAGTTTAATTATTCTCCTTGTATCCTAGAGCTCAAAAAATACACAGGGAACTCATCCCCTTCCTGATTCTTCTGTGTTAAAACAATTGCAAATGCAATGTCATAAGAGATGGTGTAGAGGATGAACTCTTGATTGAAGTTCGGGCTTAAAAATGGAGGGGATTGTGCTATGTATTCTTTGATACTATCAAAATATTCCTTTTCTTTAGATCCACATCTGAACTCAACATTCTTTTTTATCATGTCTTGCATGCGTTTTACTGTCTCGGCAAAACTAGGGACGAATTGTCTTACGAAATTTATTCTTCCAAGGAAAGACTACATGGCCTTCTTGTTGTGAGGGGGAGGAATCTTAGAATTTTCTTAAGTTCTCTCAGGTTCAATTTTCATACCATGCTTGGAAACAATGAAACCCAACATTTTTCCTTCATTAACAACAAAAGCATATTTCTTAGGGTTTAGAGAGATGCCATATCTTCTGTACCTATTGAATACCTTTTTCAAATGAATTATGCCATATTTTCTCTCCCTTGAGAAGATAATAACACCATTAAGATACACTACAACACATTCTCCAAGTAGACCCCTGAAGGTGATATCCATGGCCCTCTAGAACATTGCTCTGAAGTTGATGAGACTGAATGGAATCTTCCTGTAAGCATATGTTCCCCACTTAGGTTGGAAGGTTGTTTTTAGTTGATCATCATGGGCCACTAAGACTTGGTTGTAACAAAAAAAAAATCTAAAAGGGAGAGCATCTCAGAGCCAGACACACACTGCAGAATTTGTTCCATCAGAGGAACTGGGTAATTGTCTTTCTTCGAGGCTATGTTAAGATTCTTGAAGTCAATACATAGCCTTATATCCCTATTCTTTTTCCTTACTGGTACTAAGTTGGAAATACACTGTGTATGTCTAACTGGGAGTATGATCTTGGCAACCAACAATTTATTCAGTTTCGCTTTGACTTGAGGTTCGAGGTTGGGGTGCATCTTCCTCATATTTTGTTGAAACGGTTTTGTCTAGGGCTTCATAGGAATGATGTGTTGAATGATATTGGTATCATACGTCTTGAGATATTCATAGGTCTAGGAAAAAATATGTTTGTATTCCTTAAATAATTTTATGTAAGATTGTTTTTCTTCAGGAGAGCAATTTCTTCCAAGATTAATATTTTACGGAGTGGTATTTGTTCCCAAGTTTACCACTTCAAACTGCATGAATGAACTATTGGTTTTGTATTTGATGATTTTCTTGAATTTTCCCTGGAGATCATAGAGTTTCTCCAATCTCACTACATTCATGGGGATATCGTAGGCCGAACCTGACGGGTTGTTCGATTGAGTTGTATGAATAGTGTATGGATTCACCATTTGGTCGTGTTGGCCTTCATCTATAATAGAATCTTTGAAAGTATCTTTGAGATGAAAGAAGTTGATAAGTTGTTGGTCATCGTCAATGACTCTCCAGTTAGTGACGTTGTCGGGAATTGAAGGCATGTACAAAAGTTCAACCGAGAAAGTGTCAAGCATCAATTTGTCTGAGGGTATTAACCTAGACACCACATTGGCTTGCAAATCAATGTCACCATTTAGTGAGTGAGGTACTGAACTAATATTAAATGAAATAAAGAATCTATTAGTTCCAAAACCTCAAGTTGATAATGTTTCAAATGAATTGAAAGATAATAAATGGTGTTCCTTACCTGTTTTATGATATTTTTGAAATCGCCAAATACTTTGATTTTCTCAGCTTTCAAATATATTGCCTTTCTTAATCTTAACAATAAAGCCTCGTATTCAGAGGTATTATTGGTGCACGGGAATTCTAGTCTGCGTGCAATTAATGTTTTTCTTCATGTGGGATATTTCAATATGAAACCAACACCTGCACCTTCTAAAGATTTGGATCTGTCAAAAAATAGTGTCCACTTGTTAGGATCCCCTTTCTTTGTCACAACATTTGATTTTATGTTTTCATATTTTTTTTGTTTGGGTGGGGTTAGTAGAGTTAACCAACATTTCTAATCTATCCCTACAAACTACGTTAGGTTGTACATCAGAGGAACTGTTAGTCTGATCTATTATATTACAACAGGCTCAACAATCTTGGTGCAATGAAGGATTCCAGATTGTGTGTTAGATTCCGTAAGAGATGATGTTTCAACTATAAAATTCCCCAAAAACATTTCATATGAATAATTACCCAAAATTGAGTTGTTAAACATTACCAGTTCATTTGGGTCATTTAGTTCAATAACAACATGTTTCATATACCTTTCCCTGTCAATCATGATCTGATTCATTTTACCATTATAAGGGAGCCATAAATGACACCAATCAGTAGCAAAGTATCCATTCAACATAGTTGACCAATCCCGACTTAAAAAAATTCCATAGTTGTCAGGCATGTATACTACTATTATATCAATAGTTTGAAGAACTTTTGGATTAGCAGACATCCTGATCAAGACTTTTTTTCAATTCCAAAATCACTTTAACTCTCGTTCTGTATAACTAAATAATCTGAATTCCAGATGGTTTAGTTTTGACATTAAGCTTCTCACATGCCTTTAGGGGCATGACATTAAATGAGGCTCTTGAGTCTACCATGCAGTTATGGACATTCTTATTAAAGATTTCAAAAGTAATGAGGAAAGGTGGGGTGGTAGACCTGGATCTATGTTTGTTTAGGGACACATTCATCACTACTTGACTTTTAGATGTATTTTTATTGTGAGAAGAACTTACCTTTGTTGTTCCCTTCTTAGTTCCAGCGTTAGTTTCTTTTGTTCCAGGGGAATCTTTCCCTTGCAGAGTTTTAATAAAATTTTCTTAAATTTGTGGGATCTTCATAAGATCAAACAAGGAAATGTTAGCTTTAGTCTTCTTCAGATCTTCTATGAAATCATATGAGGAAAAGGGGAAGGCTCACAAGGCCTTCTCTCCACTAGATTTGATTCACAGTGACCGCATGGGTGCATTCCCACATCCATCCATCAACAAGGAAAGGTACGTGCTTACATTTTTGGATGATTACTCACGTTATACTTGGGTATTTTTTCTCAGGTAGAAGTATGAGTTCTTTGAGCATCTCAAAGATTTCAAAGCACTTGTTGAGAGTCAATCAGGGAGAAAGCTCAAAGTCCTCCGTTTAGATAATGGGGGGGAGTATGTAAACATATATGTTCAAAATCTTTGTCTCGAGGCTGGGATACAATTGTAACACACAATACCATATACTCCGCAACAGAATGGGTTGTTGAGAGAAAAAATAGATCTCTCAAAGAGATAACCAGTTGCATGCTACATGCAAAGGTACTTCCTCCCAAGCTTTGAGTTGAGGCACTTAACTGTGCCAATCACATTCAGAACAAATATCCTCATAGATCTATTAAGGACATGACTCCTTTCGAGGCTTGGAGTAGCAACAAATAGGAAGTCACCCACTTTTGTATCTTTGGATCACGCGCATGGGTCCACGTTCCCTCTGAGAAGATTAGATCCATAGAGCCACCCATGCATATTTGTCAGTTATCCTGATGGTGTGAAGGGATATTTATTACTTGATCCCTCTACAGACCATCTCATCATTGAGCGTAATGTCAATTTCAAGGAAAGTCCCCCGCATGCTCCACATGAGACACATGCAGAGGCTTTTGTACTTCCACCAATTGTGGATGATGAGTCCACAGATTCGGATCACACCACACATCTGAGTTTCGATACATATTCGAAGGATTCATAGGATACAGATGCATAGACATAGCATTCATATGAAGATTTAGTACATGTAGATGAGGAGCCAGAGCATATTCCCAAGTGGGAACAATCCACACTTCAGGATGCATGAGACCTTGTTGGGGATCTAGCGGATCCGAGGAGGAACGTATCTCAGTTTGAGGATCCTCCTCATGTACTCATTGCAACTAAACCCACAATTCCCTTACATTGTTATATGGTTCAATATTTAGATTCCTAGACCTACAAAGATGTTGTAGGGAACCCCTTCTGGGAAGCAACCATGCAAGAGGATTACAACTCTCTCCTCGAAAACCAGACTTGGGATCTGGTTCTGCTTCCTTTAGACATGAAGCTTGTCATATGAAAATGGGTCTAGAGGACCAAAAAGGTAGTGAACAGATAGGTGAGAAGACACAAGGAAATATTAGTTTTCAAGCAATTTTGGCAGATCCACTGGATCGACTATGATGAGACATTTGCTCCAGTAGAAAAGTTGGATTTCATCAGGTTGGCCCTTGCCATTAGAGTAGTCGGGGGATGGGAAGTACATCATATGGAAATGAAGAACGATTTTCTTTATGGGGATCTCTCAGAGGGGATTTATATGGAGACACCACATGGATTCTTACAGAATTCATCTTTAGTGTGTCGACTCAAAAAGTTGCTCTATGGCCTCAAGCAGGCGCCTAGAGAATGGTACACAAAGATGG
Organism: Picea engelmannii; assembly: GCA_009831015.1. NCBI lineage: Eukaryota > Viridiplantae > Streptophyta > Pinopsida > Pinales > Pinaceae > Picea > Picea engelmannii. Next base: position 430,063 of record ML777993.1, on the reverse strand, counting down.
ACTCCTACTTGCTCTCCAAGAATTTTTTCATATGCAAATATGATCCCATTGTCTACGTGCCGAGGAACATGACTCACTTCTGATCATAATCTTGTATATAGATGATATTTTGATCACCAAAAACTCAGTTTCAACGATTGTTACGGTCAAGGGCATTCTTCATGACAAGTTGTTGATGACGTACATGGGTGCACTCCATTTATTTCTTAGTCTTGAGATTAGCTAGGATGCTTTAGGCATCAAGCTATCTCAGGCAAAGTATACTCGGGATCTCATAGAGAGATTCCACATGACAGATTACAAGTATACACCTACACCCTTCCTATCTGGGGTTAGACTTGAGGATGGTCGGGATACACCAGTGGTGGACAACACCTTGTATCGACAGCTTGTGGAGAGTCTTTTGTATCTCACCCACACCAGAACATATCTAACATATGTAGTAGGGGTAGTCTCCAGGTACATGCATGATCCACATGAGTTACACTGGAAGGCTTCCAAGCGCATCCTCAGATACATCTAGTGCACCATCAGTTATGGGATCCACTATACAACAGGTTGCAAGTTAGATCTCATAGGCTTCATCGATTCTGACTGGGCTGGCAATGACACCAATCACAAATCGACCTCCGAGTACATGTTGAGTTTGGGATTCGTCCCAATCTGTTGGTCGAGCGAAAATTAGTCATCTATTTCTATATCTCTAGTAGAGGCATAGTACAGGGGAGCGGTCAACATCACCATTCAGGCAATGTGGCTACATAACTTCCTCATCGATCTCTACATTCAGTTCCACATCCTGACTGTGATCTAGTGTGACAACCATAGTACACTCAAATTGTGTTGAGATCTAGTACAAATACATCAGACAAAACATATCGAGATCCATATGCATTTTATCAGGGAGTTGCTTCAGGGAGATCCATATACATCAGATTACCAACTGCGTCTTTGGCAACAATGTCACCAATTAATTGAATTAACCTTTGAAATTATCTCTTTGACTAATTTATCATACAACATGAACAATACCTAAATCCACTTCAATTACTAATTATCATTATTAAATTTGAATAAAAGTTATTTTTATTCTTATTTAAAAAAAAACTAGTAGACATTCCTTTCTTGATCTTTATCTTCATTTCTCATCAATGAAATGACATGGAATATGTTTTCTTTTCCAACCATCATTTGGAAAACAAACAACACCACACAATAAGCTTCAAGAGAAGTAAATTGAAATTATAATTTAGTAAATATAAGCTTCAAGAGAAGTAAATTGAAATTATAATTTAGTAAATATAAGCTTCAAGAGAAGTAAACTTGGGGAAATTCATAAATTTATTTCTTTGAATTTTTATAATGGGGTCATCTCTTTAAAAAAAAATCCTTTCCTTTAGATGGTCAATCGAGATTGCTATTGTTTAAAAAAATATTGAACTTTCTCAAATTTACAACAATTTTGTAAGTCTTGAATTTTTTATGCATTTTTTAGGCCTTTCCCCTACAATTTTGATGATATTGATGATTTGTGTCTATCTTAGATAACCAATCCTTCCAACACATAGATCAATGTGGAGTTCTCAAACCTACTTTTGCAATTCTAGGACTTCCAAGAACACATTTTGTCTCCCATATGGAAGTTCATTTTCCATGAGCCCCACAAATCCTTTAACCCTTGCATGTACAAGTGAGTTTGTCAAGTCTACCTCGTGGTTAATCTCTCCAAGGATATTAATGAATTTGCTTACATTCATGTTGGGGGTAAGGTATTAAGGAAGTTAGTTAGGAACATCAACCTACCTACACTTGTTTTAGGTGCCAAAGCATAGACTATAGAATTAGGGATTTCCCCTTCTCTGCCAAGGTTGATTCCATAGAAGCTTTGTTGACCAAAGCTCTCAGGCCTCAAGTTCAAAAGGCCTTGAGATTTGTTGATTGAAATGGTTGGGTCCAAGTGGTTAATAGATAAATAAAGCACCATATACACCAATGGTTCCCCAGCTAAGAACCTGACAATTTGAGGATGTCTCCTTCCAAACTTGTGGTCTCAATTGCAAGGAAAGATCCTATTCTCTCCTTGTAGGTTGCTTTCTCCCGAGGAAGGGTGGTGTAGGGCCTTGTACTTCCTTTGATTTGCAACCATCAAGGCAATGAATAGGATGAGGAATTACAACGAAAAACCAAGAAGAGTAGTATGGACTCATGGATGTTGTCTACTATCATTGATTGGAGTATTTTTTCTCCAAACTCCTATAATGAATTGTTATGTATGGGGATGAGGAGATGGATTTTCTTATTGAAGGTTCTACATTAAGTGTGCATCACAAAAATTCCATGGTCTTATATACCTTATTAGGAAGACCATGCCTTGGAGAATTCATTCATTGATCTTAGACATAGACCTCCTCCTTATGTATGAGGTGAAAGTTGTCAATTTTGTTAAGCATGCCATCTAGCACGGTGCTACTATTTATGATTCTAACCATGATAATTTTTAAGGGAGAGTGGCTACCCTTATCTCGCCAAAACTTGTTGCACATGTATTCGATCATGGGTTGGACCCTTTGCAATGAGTGGTGTGGTTGTTGATTAAACTAGATGACTAAGTGCTTGGCCTGGACAATATTTATGCCCCAATGATACAAATGAGACAATGCTCATACGGGACTAGTTCCTTGAGGACCTTTTTAGAGTTGATTTTATTTTTTATTTTGTGGGGATTTCAATAATGTCCAAATCTATGATGATAAAGAGGGTTTGAATCAGTTCCAAACGCTTCCATGGGATAGAATGACCTTAAGGTTAAGCTTGGTTTGTATGACCAAAATAAGTTTTGAAGGCATGAATAGTTTGAATTAAATTTTCCTTGGTCAAATTTTCCAAAAGGTATAGAGAGGGTTTTGAAAAGGATCGATATATCCATGCTATTAAAGAATGATGTTTTTTTCTTTGACTACAAAGGGGGCAGAGCAATGCAAGTGTTGAGGGAATTTACCATCTCTAATAATCAACCCACTGTGCTCTCCATCATATGGGGCACCACTAATATGAGAATAAAAAAAACAAGATATCACCTTAATGTTTCTCACCTATGGGATTATTAAAGGCATTCCTCTATGTGAGTCAAATGTGAATCAACTAGTCAATGGCCATTTTGTAGGGAATTATTTTCTTACTCTCTTGGGGAAAAAGAAACCATAAACAATACAATGGAATGCCTCTATATATTTAATATTGTCTCTATTCGAAAGTTGCAAATGTTATAGGAAAAGTTGAGATGAATCCCCAAAATGTTTGGCCAACATGAGTTGGTCTTGGGTGCAAATAGATCAGGTCTTTAGGTTCTTAGGGATCCCCTTCACCCTTTAGACATCTCCAAAGAAGCTTTCCAAAGGATTTCCAAGGTGGATAACTCGGTTCCAAATATGTACCAAGGTCCTTGCTTCCATGCATCTCTATTCATCTTCATGTTGGGTCCATCATATTTTTCCCTATCATAGGCTTGAAAACATCCTTTGGACTTTCTCTAGGCTAGTGCTAATGGTAAGAAAGGCTTCTACTAAATTAGTTGGAGCAGGCACAAGCTCTATGTGCTAACTAGGTTATAAAGGCTATCAAGGGAAAGGAGAGTTGGAAGGAATTGCTTCTAAATTGTGCCTCCCAAACGAGATACTTTGGAGAAATAAAGCTAGATCAATGTCAATTTGCAGGCCTTTCTTCTCACCCCTGCTTGGGTGAAGATTAGGGGATGTTTGTGACCCAAGGTATTTGGTAAGAAAGGAGGTTATGAAGCCCAAATTGACTTGTAAAAGTAACTCATTGAGCACTAACATGTCATTCAATGAGAATTGTATATGGTGATCCCTTGTTGTGCAATATAATTGAAAGACTTCAATTAACTCTACTTGCCATTATCACAGTTGTTGATATTTTTATGTGCAAACTAGATATTGGAATAGATGGCCCACATTGAAGGTTGAATTCAATTTAGCCAACATGGACAAGTTGATTTTGGACCAGGTCAAAGGCCTCATCATGGATTATTTGTTTCTCAATATTGGTTTGAAAGCCTCGTTAGTGGCAAGACTAGTGATGACACTACACCAAAGGGTTTGATAAATGTCATCTTGTATATGGTTATTGTAGTGCCCCCACTATTAACCCATATAAATACCATTAAAATAAATGCATGCACAAAGATTTATCATGAATCTAACATCATTTTTAAAACATGAGTGCAACTCAATTAACATTCACACACTATCATATAATTGCTTAAAACTCAAAGTATACACATAACAAATAAAACCCATAATTAAAAAAATGAAATAGAGATAAAAACACTTGTATTTTATCCACAATTATACAACCAAATGAAAAGGATGGATGTTCCACCCAACCATATATTTGTTGCTCCAAATCTCAGTGGTAAATAACCCCAGAGTTGGGGCTATGAATCCACAAGAGAGGGTGTCTCTATTTTCCACTCACAACCCAATATTACCCACAACAAATGGATTGTCCTATAGCTATACCAATCCTCCAACTCGATTCCCCTCAACCTACACAACCCAAGGAATGGGATCCCCCTTCTCTACATGCAATCCCTGAGGCATTCCCACTTTCCTCCAGGGCTCCAACATAGATTGGCTAGGAATATCCCTTGTTGGGAAGTCCAGGGACTTACAACTGCAATAGGTAAAGTTCACAACAACAAGCTTACCTGTTGGTGGGGTAATCTCTTACACAAAATTTCACTCTATAATCCTAACAACATGCTCCTTCATGAATTTATAGCTCCAACAAGCTGCCACACATGTCCACCTCCTTATTGTCTCAAAACCTATATACCATACACATTTAAATTTTCCTTTTGCCCATGCATGTTGGCTCTCAGATTTCCCAATGTTGATTGTACTTATCCCCATGCTCTCAATAACTATGTGAAGTGTATTTTCACACCAACCCTCTTACATGTGTTTAATGATTGGGGCTTTGATACACTCAAAAGGAATTTAGAAAGCTCATACTCAATAATAATTTTAGAAAGTGGGTTGGGATTAATACACATGAATAATTCCTCCTTGGACCCCCTCTTAGACCCTCCCGTCTCTCGTGGAAACTTAGCCCCCATTACTCCATCTATTTCAATATGAATCCAACATTGCATTTTATATTATTACGATATACATTGTTTACATATTACATAGTCAAGCCTGCGACATACATTGTATTTACATTATACATCGCTAAATTGGGGATGCTACAGTTATTGTTGGTTATACAGATGGCATGAATTGAATCTCCAACACAATAAAGCCCGGAAGATTCCTTCCAAGTAGAAGACCTGGTTGTTTTGGATCCAAATGATATGGAAGCCATTAGTTAAACCCAAGATGAAATTCTTGCAAACTATAATATTTGGAAGTTCCTCAACCCAAGGGCCCCTTTTGAAACAAGAATGAAATTGTTAAGAAATTTTTCTATTTTTTATTTTATGTTAATTCATTGTAGGAATGGAGAGCCTATAGTCTTTGTAGCCAACTTCTCCCTACCACCATTTCTTGGACATCTAAGAGTGGTGGGCCTATTTTTCTTTGTATACAACATTATATTATTGAACATAACAACACGTATACCTAGTAGATGGTGCTCTAACTTGTGCTAAACTTCATTTGCAGATTCAGGTTTAGGTTAGAAAGGTAGAGCTAGAGCTAGTGCATCTAAGAAGATTGCTTAAGGTTTTTTGGGGGGAGGCTCCATGAACCATGAGCCAAGTCCCTCCAAATGCTCACTCTCATCCTAGCTTGGCCCAATTCCATAGGTATAAAAGATGCTTTGACACATGGTGAGCCATCTTACACGTGAATGTAGGAAACAACACAATTGGCGTCCTCCCCCTTAGCCAAATAATGATGATTTCCTTCAACTAGCATTAGCCATTTCAAATGTGGAGAAGTAGTCTTAGCAACAACGAAATGACAAATTAGATCCTACCCCTTGCCCCCACCCATTACTAAGATCCTCCCATTGAGGCATGGGGCCCAATCACCTATGACAAGGACAATCTACCACTTGATGTCATTCTTTATGACAATGAAATGTCCTTGATTTTGGTGCTATGGTATTATGGCCCTTGGGAATGGCCTTTATATTTTTTTGTTCGTAACCTTAAGTCTAAGCAAAATACTTGACTCTTCCAACTTCATAACATGTGGAGGCCTCCCATAGAGACTAAGAAGGCCTAATTTTTCTAGTTTATGATGCTTTAAGGCTTGGTCTTGGGCAAAATATTTGTCGTGGACAAGGCATATCACAACCCAAAAATGTTTTATGAGACAAAATGGGAAGTCTCCTAGTAATTGTGTCTAAGAAAATCATCTTTCCAAGTGGAAAAATCCTTTGGGCCATTGAATTCATCGCAACGTGGAAAATTCTTCAGATAGAATTCCTCTACTAGATTTGGAAGAAAGAAACGATTCATTTTTTAGTAAGGCACAAACCTAATTTTTTTCTTGGTATGTCAATTCCTTGATTTGTGCAAATCTTCACTTGTAGAATATTGTCCAAGTCCAGAAGATTGAAATGGAAGTGTTGGACCTATGTAGCAAGAAATCCCCTAATAAGTCTCTCACCCCTTTTGCTCGTTCTAGACAATCCCATATCTTAGAAGCAAGGCATCTCCATTGGGCTAGTTGGGTGTTCGAGAGAGAAGGAAACTGGTAGAATGGTGTCACATTTAGCCTAACCTACCCCAATAACACAATGACAAGTCCATTCTCTTTAAATATCCCAACAAACGTTCCAGAATTCAAGGGAGTACATAAAAATTCATTATCTTTGACAATTTTAGCATTTATTGTGAGTGGATCCAAGAAGTGTAGGTGAGATCCATGACCCCTTTCTATCAAAGATTCACAGTCTATTTTATGAAGAGATGGTCAGGTTAATCAAGAAAGTAGTATTGTGAGGTGTAGGGCTCGAATCCGAGTGGAAGTGTGCAACTAGATTTTTGACAGAGCCAGGACGCGGCATGGCATGAACAAGGAAAAACATTTCAAGTCTTTGGATAACTCAGATTTTGTCAAAGCATCAAATTCACGAGTTGAGAACCTGGGAAGACTCCTATTTAAAGGAAGGCTTTTCTTTGGCAATATGAATATCTCTATTTGTCTCAACCTTCTGTCAATTTCAGGGCAATTTACTTTGTTTGTGTCTCAACAAAGTGGGCAAGTGGCCAAACAAGAGAAGAGGATTTTGGTGTGTAAATGTCTACTTCATCCTATTTTGAGTTGGCACACATCCATATGACTAGTATTAGGTAATTGGAACTTAACCAAAAATTCCATCGTTAGACACAGAGGGTACTTATTGTCCTTTTTTCCTTCTAGGCTACAAATTTATAAGTGTCTTCCCCCTTTCCCCCTTTGAATCTTAAGTTGGTTGGAAGGTCCATGAGGAAATCCATGGTTTGGTCTTCTCTAGGTGTTTTTAGCTACTAGATTACTATAGAACATTCCCTATGCTAAACCCCACCCCAACTCATTTATGTTAGGAAGTTATTTTCCTTAGCCTTTTAACACCTTCCCAATGATGTCATGGAAATTTAGTGGTGGCCCAATTTCTCTTATTTATACTATGACCCAAGTTTGGTTAAAGTTTTAGACACTCATTCATTCACTTTAGTAATTTGATTAAAATGAAAAAACTTAATAAAAACATGAAAACATATAATTTGTGTACGAAGAGAGTGTATATGGTTTACTAGATCATAGTAATTTAGTAACCCAACTCATTTATGTTTTTTTTTAAAGTTAGATTAATATATTTAAGCATGCTAAAGAGAAAAAATTATAGATGGCAAAATATCCCGAGAGACCATGGCAACATCGCTCTCGTGGGAAACCAATGTTGCCAACTAGCCATAAAGTTTCCCATTTTCCATGCAATTGTCAAAAATTGAAAAAAAACAAAAATGGGTTAAGCTTAGAAACTAGGAAGCTACGTAGGGCTGGAACCCAATAAACTAAATTGTTTGGAAACATAAAAAAAACCAGAGAAACCTGAGGACGTTGGGATCATCCGGAACTGGGGTCGGGCTTTCATTCTTTCTGTTGGTCCTGCACAATGTCCTTGCAAGGAATCCCTGTGTCCTGGGTGGTATTCCGAAGAGCTCGAAGAAGAGACTCCAGTTGCTCCTCTCGTCGAAACTGATGGTCATCCCTGTTTAACAACTCCTTAATGACGCACTTGACATCCATGACTGAAATCTGGATGAAATCCAGAGAATTCTTCAGATTCCCGAGCCCATCGTACCGTGAACAAGTAGGAGGAGACAGAGGGGGTGGTGGAACATCAAAAGAAGAAGGGGGGGAGGCAGAAGAAGGGAGAGGGGAGGAGGAGGAAGAGAGAGGGGTGATCGGACTAGGGGGAGCAGAGGGTGGAGGGAGACGGGGTTGATAGTGATGGATGGGCGGTGGCTATGGGCTGAGCTTGGGAGTAAAACCGAGGGAATTTCCAAAGTTATCGAACCACTCAAATCTGCACACAAACATAGAGGACAAAGGAGGGAGTTCTGGAGTGGTGGCACGATCAGGAGGGAGTTCCAAAGTAGAGGCGCGAATAGGGTCAGGGGGGAGTTTCGGAGTGGAGGTGCAGACAAGAGCCAGAGGAAAGTTCTGAGGAGATTGCCTACCACGACCCCGCGAGCCATGACCTCGTGCAGCGTACCAATCCGTCCCACGCTTAGTCTTACCTCGTTGACGCGACATTGAGAATAATACCAGGAGAGGAGGGCAGGAAATGAACCAAAGGTGGAGCGGAAGGAAGAGCTTGAAGCAAAGGGATAAGATCGAACCAAAGACAAAGAGAAACTCGGACTGGTGTGTGACTGTGAAGAGCGAGAGGTAAATAAGGCGAATGATCCATGACTTTCATCGTCGTGGACCAAAAACCAGAAATATGGGGCTTGCGATGGGATTGGTTAGGAGGCCAACCCATCGCATTTACCACCCCTGCGAGCTAGAGTGCCATTACCATAAACTGCCTTGTGCAAAAATGAGTGTAAGGGTATGTCGATCGAAGTTTTAAATGCATGGATTAAATTCCTGGAATGAGTGTGGGTTGTGGTGGAGAGGTGGTGTGTAGGTTTTGTCTAGGTGTCTGCCCATCTGTCCATGCGCTCGATGATCCTGTTGACACCCCATCCAAGGGTACCCAACTCATTTATGTTTGGAAGTTGTTTTCTTAGACTTTTAACACCTTCCCAATGATGACATGGCAATTTAGTGGTGCCCCTACTCTCTCATATTTATCGTGATTACTTAATTTTTAGTTGAAGACTCAATTTTTGGGACATGTTATTTTAAGGATTTTAAGTAAATTTTATATAAAAATGTATTGAAAATCAATTTTAACTAATTATGATAGACATTTGTCCACTCACTACTAAATTATTATAGTGAAATGTATTCAAATGACAAAGTTATTGCCTAGCTCTCTCATATTTATCGTGATTACTTAATTTTTAGTTGAATACTCAATTTTTGGGACATGATTTTTTTAAGAATTTTAAGTAAACTTTATATAAAAATGTATTGAAAATCAATTTTTAACTAATTATGACAAACATTTGTCCACTCACTACTAAATTATATTATAATGAAATGTATTCAAATGACAAAGTTCAAAGTTTAATGAGAAGTAATATGTGTATACAAATTGTGACCTTGTAGTGAAATGTATTCAAATGACAAAGTTTAAGGTGAATGTTTTGTGGCTATTTCTAGTTGTCACTAATAATTAGTGAAAATAGGACCTAGTCAATATATTAGGCAAAAGATTTATGGTAGTTGAACAAATTGCATTTTGTCAAAGCACCGGCTTTGAGAATTGAGGGCCTGGGAAAGAGTACCCGCCCGTGACGAAACAGATCTCTCTATTTGTCTCGGCCTGCTGTCTGTTTCAGGGCAATTGACTTTCTTTGTCTGTCTCATGGAGGCGGTGGGCAGCGAAACGGAACGCGAGGATTTCGACGTGGAAATGCCCGCTTCAGCTTATTCTGAGCTGTATCAGGGAGGCGGGTGGGAAGCGAAACGGAACGGGAGGATTTCGGCGTGGAAATGTCCGCTTCAACCTATGCTGAGCTGGCACATGTGCGTATGACTAGGATGAGGTCATTGGCCATTGTTAAACCTGGTGGATATTTATTGTCCCCTCTGCCTTCTAAGTCGCCAATTTATGTGTACTTCCTCCTTTCCTTTCCCTTTCAAATATTAAGTTGGTTGGAAGGTCCACCAAGAAATCCATGGTTTGAATGTTATGTTGGTTGGAAGTTCCACCAAGAAATCTATGGTTTGAATGTTATGTTAGTTGGAAGGTTTATTTGGAGGGTTTATGAGGAAATCCATGGTTTGAATGTTATGTTAGTTGGAGGGTCATGAAATCCATGCATGTTATGTTAGTTGGAGAGTTCATGAAATCTATGGCTTGGTTTGAATGTTATGTTAGTTGGAAGGTCTATGATGAAATCCATGGTTTGAATGTTATGTTAGTTGGAAGGTCTATGATGAAATCCATGGTTTGAATGTTATGTTAGTTGGAAGGTCTATGA
>ML777993.1:379713-392185 GCA_009831015.1 Picea engelmannii | reverse complement strand
CGAGTCTTGTTCTGTCGACTTCAACACATTATCCGGAATCAAGACTTAGAAATTATTTAGTACCTTGAAGCTTGCATGCCTCAATGGCAAGTTTCTCGCTTTCGACAGTGGGTTTACATCATTGACCCCTGATCGAGAGATTCCATCGAGTGTTCAACATCAACTCTTTTATTCACAGTCGATGGATTGTACTATAGTACCTTGGGAGTCATTGGCATCAATGGTGATTTCCCTCGCACTTGTTAACGATATACATCAATGACTGGTAATCAAGTGGTTTCTACCATGTTCGACTTCGACACATGTAATCACATGGTTAGAATCGTACTTTTGGGTGATGAGATTGAAGACCCTGGATATTATCCATGTGATCCAGGTTGCAATGGGGTATGTATATTTTGCGACACATAGATCCACTGTGTATGTTTCGTGGCTATGTCGTCTTGATTTGAAATTTGTCACACAGATCCACAGTGTATTCAGGTGGCTGTGCTATATAGTGACGTCATGGATCCACAGTGTATGATTGGTGGCCATGATCTTGATTTATGAGGTTATTAGTCTATGATATGAGTATGGGAATGCCTACCTCGGAATTGATATACATGATATTCTGTTGATGTTTGGATGTTTGTAGGTCTCTGATTAGATGTGCTTTTGGTTCTTGACACACACATGCAGCTTACAAAGTCTATCGACTGTCACTGGTTCCGCTCTCAGACTTTGGGGGGCATTCTGTTATCCACAAATTTGGTCATTGTGATGATGTCATGATGATGTTATGATGATGGAAAATCAAGCTCTTTACCAAGAACACTTTCCTGAGAAAAGTTACAGTTGTCTTCTTCCAGAATTCACACTTTGAAGCATGTTCGCAGGCTACTTATATATTCACCTGCAAGAATGCCTGTTTCTCGCAGGCTACATTAAGCTGGGGTGCAAACTTCTCGCACTGTACTCATTATTAGGGTGCGAACATGTTCTTAAAGGGGAAAAAGATAAGAATCTAGAACCTTATAGAAGGGAATCTTCTAGAAGGGTGAGTCGGCTTTCGAATGGTTGTTCAAGTACTGGCATTCCAGATATCTCGGGATCATTCCCTATCCAAGTAACTAATCTATCTTCTCCTATATATTGAAGAGATTGCTCATGGAGAGGGTTAAGTTGGGCAAGCAACAAGTTAGCTAGAGATTGATTATAGGATTAGTGCAAGACTGTATGGAGGACTGATGCTACAACAGCAAAAGACAACAGCCAGGTCATCACAAGTGGTTGATTTTCTTCATGCATGAGCAAGTGTGTGTGTGTCAGAGATAGGAGCCATCGAAAGGAGACCTATGACATCAAGGCTCGGGTTGTAAGTTTTACTGTTAATTAATTCAATACAACAATATGTCCCTTTCCCATAAAGATGATGTCTCTTTATTACATAATTCATGGATCATATGTATAGACTAGTCATTGAATATATTAATCTGTCTTTACTTCGATTGGTTCGTTTTGTTGTGATCTGGACGGGACGAGAGCATTGGAGCAAAGCTTGGAACAACATATATCTAAGGAAAGCGTTCATAAGGTATGTCCATAATCCTTACCTCTTAGTTCATTCAATAGACTAGATCTAGGGAAAGTGTATTATTCTGTCTTGTTTTGTTCTAGATCCAGGTGGATCTAGGGAGATCGGTTCGTGTCCGCACTTACGGATTTATCCTATAACAGTGTCAGATTAAGATCCCCCCCAAGGATGATATTTTCCAACTCGTTTTGGAGCAGGAAATCCTTTAGGGTATCCCAACAGATTTTGTTTTCCTCCAGAAGGACAAGCACATAGAGATTGAAAAGACTTACCTGTCAACCAGTATCAAGGTGGAGGAGATTGGTAAAGATCCAATGTTTGCATGTATCATATTTGATGAGATTGTACTTCTTTGAGTTCTTGAGTGTGCCTAGACCTCCCGAGGCACCTCTTGCGCTTTCTGTGATTCCTTTGCTAGTATTCCACAGAGCTTTTGCTTTGCTTAGGAAGTCTTTTCCTTCCATCTTATTTTCCTGGATTAGGAGGATTTCGGATTTTGAAGATCGGATGATATCTTTAAGTGCCTCTTCCTTTATCTTATTGTCGAAACCCCTGCAATTCCAGGAGGTTAGTTTCATAAATTACCTGAGGGGGAGTTGTGGGCTCCTTGGGAGGCCCTGGATTGTTTATGTGTCTGCCTGACACTGATCAACTATCTGATTGTTGGCTGCGATCTGCTCAAGACGTCTCTATAAGTCTCCTTTTCTCTTTCAGCTTTCTTTGTTTTCCTGCCTCTGCTTGGTTTTTTTGGAGTGATGGTGGTGTAACTTTCTTCTTCGCTATTGAAATCTGAGGAAACATCACCTTCCTCCACTTCTGGATCTTTGCTTGTTTCGTTCGAATATTTTCCTCGCTCCTGCTCCATTTCTTGCAGTGGGTCTTCTCTGGTTTATGATATAGGGTCTCCTTGCTCCAGGTTCGTTGTTGGGGCTTGCTGAGGGACTTCCTCTGTTGTTGTCCTTATATGCTCTGGGTCAGGTACCATACCACTATTTGTTGTCTCTGAGTTGATTCTTTTCTCCTTGGGTTGTGCCGGGACTGTCTTTTTAGGTCTTGGGGCTTTTGCCTTTGAGGAGGGTCTCCCTCTTCTAGGTTTTTGCCAACCTTCGTTAATGTCTTTTTACTTGCTGAGGTCTTTAGGGAAGTTCCTTTGAAAGTGGTCGTATTCATGACACCCCCTACATTTGAACGGGATTTGTTTGTAGTCAAGTTTTTGGTAATGTTTCCAATCTCCAACCTTTAACTTGATTGCCTCTGGGAGGCCTACCTCTAAGTTTACTTCCACAAAAATGTGAGTGCAGGAGTATTGATCCTTTGGATCTACCCTATTGATCCTTTGGATCTACCCTATTGATATAATGACCGAGCCCATTTCCGATTGCTTGAAGCGAGGAGGGATTCCAACAGTGGATTGGGAGATTTGGGAGTCTGACCCAGACCAGGATGTCCTTAGGCACTTCCATCTCTTGGTCAAAACTCGGGGTCCAACAGTTCAGGTATAGCCCTTGAGTTCCCATGAAAAAGGGTTTGTTTTTGAAGATTAGGTCTCGATCTGCCTGAGAGATGAATTCGAAGATAAAGTAACCTCTTCCCACCGCATAGCAAGTTACATTGTTCTGGATCAGCGGGTGCCAGTTCCTTTGGATCCAGTTGTCGGTGGTTATGGTGGAGGGTTAGAGCCCCATAAACTGTCCTACCAATCCACGGTCTGAAAGAGAAACCGCTACCCGCATTGGATGGTCCGGGGGAAGGTCAATTTACGGGATTGAGTCCAGCCATTTAACAAAGCTGGGCGAAGCAGTAGAGGGGGGCTTCTTGCCATGGGCAGACAGAAGCTTGCGAAAGGAGTCGACGGTTGAGGGAGGGGGCGGGGGCTCCCCTCCTCCGAGGGAGGCCATGGCTGTGGCAAAGCTCAACCCTAAGCGTCCTCAATACAATCGCGCGATCACATTTTTCCAAAGTAATCTGTAATACAATTCAAAAAACAATAATGTTATAGACTATTGAATGTAGAATTTTTTTAGTTTATAACACTCGAAAACTTACATTTTATTTTTTTGAAATATGGTTGTTAAAGGTTGTAAGATTTATGTTCAATACCAACCATTTTAGCTAAAACAACCAAAGCAAAGCCTTACCTTCTCACCAACAAGATTTCAAGAAAAAAATATTTTATTTAGATATTATATACTACCTTTAATAGTATATAGCAACTATAGGTTTAATATTTGTATTACTTGTCTTTTGTTAAAATATACTTTTAACTCCATGATGTTTGATATGTGTACAACACATTTCCAATGCTTTTTTTCCATACTTCCATGTATAGTTTCAATATGTACCTTTGAAAGAGGACATGAATAAACTGTGCTTTTATATTTGAATTTGCACATGTTATATAAATGAGAGGTCGTGAAGTTATGCTTGAAGTTTTGAAGGTCTTTTAAGTACCTTTTGCAGTGCACTGTGATGTAAACAAATTATATTCCTAATATAATTGAGCAAATTTTTCATTTGGAAAAAAAAATATTGATCTCAGATGACTTATACATTTTCCCATTTTATTTTGATCGTGCCAAAAAGTTCAATCTTGACTAGAAACAAATAATTCTTATTTAATAACTAGATATGATATCATAATTGTTATTCATCTAATAAATGTCTTATAACTGGATTCTAATGTTTAATGTTTTGTTTATTCAAATCCATTTTCTTATAAATATTTTTTAGTTTGTATTCCTACTTTTCAATATTTTCAATATTGGTTACAAATCAACTTTTCCAATGTTTTGTTTATTCAAATCCATTTTCTTATAAATGTTTTTTCGTTTGTATTCCTACCTTTCAATATTTGTTACAAATCAACTTTTCTCAAGTGTATATGGCGTAAACTTGTGCTCGATTTAGAAGATAATATTTATAAAATTCTTCATTTCATATTTAAAGATGTTCTTTGGTTTTAAAAATTGATAGTAGTATAGATTCAGTGAAGGCACTTTTTTATGTCATTCCCTCTACAATTTCATAAAACAAAATCGTTTTAGGTTTTAAACCACAATTTTTGTTTTTATACAACAATCCATCCTCAAAATTAATACATTTAAAATTTATTTATTATGCATTATGAATCAATTTTATATTTATAATTGGAATCGGAAAGCAACCTGAATCCAAATCCTTGTGCTTATTTAAAAATTGTTTAATCCATCAAAATCGATCTCCTTTAATCGTTTGTATAAATTTAAATTTCGACAATGCAATATAAATCTACCAAAAAAAAAACTTTTTCAATATTTTTCAGTTTATAATTCTAAATAATTTTCAAACATCTAGATTTTGTGTTTTTATGGTTTTTATTGATACAAATAAAAAATATCTATAGATTTAAGTTTGTTAATTTTTTTAAATAGTAATGTCAATTTTCTTATTTGTGTATTATTTTTCAACTTAAAAAAAAAAACCAGATATTAAATAGTTTTACTACATATCTTAGGTATGTTCAGATAATACAAGTTAACTTTTAACTTTTTATCTATTGTATTAGCTTAGATCCATCTTAGTTTTGGATCTATCATGTGTTGAAAGGGATCAAGTCTTTCGAGTTGAAAATTTTATTTTTGTAATATCTCTAATCCAAACCCCAATTGTAAATGAAAATGTAAATGTACATATAGGTTGGTGAGATGTTGGCACCAAATTTTGGTTTAGTTTTGCATGCATATGAGTAGTGCGCGAGGATTGTTTTCCAAAGAAAGAGAGTGCACATTCCATAGTGTTGCGCGCACCTGAGTAAGTGCACGTGGATTGTGCATCAAGGGAAGGGTGTACACATTCCATAGTGTTGTGTGCACCTGAGTAAGTGCGCAAGGATTACTTTGAAGTGTGCATTGGATCAAGTTATATATATATATATATATATATATATATATATATATATATATATATATATATATATGAGGCTGGAGAGCCTATGTGTGATTATTGGGCTGGTGAGTCAAGATGCAAAAAGGGCAGTGCGCCTATCCTTGTAAAATGTAATCACACTCAAATTATTAATAAAATCACATCGTTGCGCGTAGATCAATCAGACGAAAAGAGAGGGGGGGATAAACTCCACTGAAAAGGGAAAAGGGGGGGCTTAAGTCCAAGGGAATATTTTATTAATATTTCTGAAAAGTATAATTTATGGATATTTATTTATCCTAAGTTCTTGAGAGATGGGAACCAGTCACCAAGTGACTAAAGATAATTCTAAAGGTGACATGTGTCAAGTTATGACCATGAAAATATATGGCTGAACCTTAGTGTATTTTGGGGGATTCACTCACTTTTCTTGAGGGGTCGAACCATTTGAACGGGTGTTGACTCTAAAATTTTCTCATAACTTTGTTTTCAATATACTATACTTAGAAAATTTTCATCTCCCATAATACTTGTCTTGCCTACGGAGCAATAGAATCACAACAAGCACAATCCCTTTTCATCCTATAATGATACCTTTGTCCGTCAATCTCCATACTTAGTTTCTTTTTGGAACTGCGGAAGCAAAGTTTCTTTGTTTTCTTTTAAATATCACCTTTCTCCGTCCATCGATTTCAATTACTTAATTTCCTTTCAAGAATCCCTTTGCGACCACGAAAGCAGATATTCTTGTCTTCACCAAATCTCTTTTCTATTTTCTTCGTCTACACAATGATTGGTAATTAGAAACTTTTTAGAGATTATTCATTATAATTGCGGAAGTGGAGATTACATCCTTCAAAATTTCAATATTCATTCTTCCGCTCCGCTGAATTTTTTTTCCCATGTCACGGTAATCAAAGAAACATTTAATTTTTGGCTCGTGTGAAGTTAATATATCAGGATCGTTATTAATCTAGCGAGTTCTTCGATGTTAGCTTCATAAATTCGAATTTAATTCATATAAGTTCTCCCTCGAAACAAAATCTCCAATTAACTTAAACAGGGAAAAGATTATTCCATAATCACAGGAATCATCTCCATGATGTGATAATCACAGAAGAAGATGGTGGAAGGAAGAGAAAGTTTCTATGGTGACACACTGAACACATTTGCATGAGAAAATTCAAAGAATCATTGGTCCAAAGTCTACAAGAAATATTCTTCAGAAAGGAACGATAATCCTGTATGGACGTTCGAGATAGTTCGATTAGATTGAGTTCCAAAAGTATTTGACACAAAGGATTTAGTGATATGGTGTAATGATAACTTCGAGAAAGACCAGAGGATTATCAAAATGATCCATATTATTTTGAGAATGACATGAAGACAAAAATATAATAGAGATATAACAATGAAATACACACAAATATAGCAGAGAACACAAAAATACAGTGAAACCCAACTTCTATTAATGAATAAGATAGAAAAACACTATAGAACACAAACTAGCAAAATGGGGTAGCTTATCTCTGAAAAGAAAGAGATGTTGGCTACACTTCAGTCACATGAAGCTTTACATCACACTCCACTGCATGCTTAAAGGGCCTCCTTCACCTCAATTACATATGAGAGAGTGAGAGGAGAATAATTCCCATGATGCATGTGAGATAAATTAATCTAAGTTTAAAAAATTCTATAGGCATGTAAAACACTAGGAATTCCCGGGTGGTCACCCATCCCAATACAACTCTAGCCCGAGTGCACTTAACTATGGAGTTCTAATGGAATCTGGTGCATTAAGGCTATGTTGTAGGAATGTACATAAGACCACTAGGAAATCATTACATGATGATTGTAATTAACAAATGAAGATGGTATTACATTCCATTCCCTATCAAAAGGGTGAATATCATGGTTTATCAAAACCATAGGCTCGAAATGTTGATTCAGTGGAAAAGGTGGTTGGCCACCAAGATCCACCTGGATCATTCCTGCCCCCTTAGGAAGAAATGGTCCCCATAGTGTCAAGTTCCCTCGAGAGATGGGGAAACTTCTGTTGAATCTAAATCTTGGTGAGTCACTTTCCTTGTTGAAGTAGATGTCTTGATTGTACTTTTCATGTGGAAGGATGTCATGAACCTGTTGGATCCATTCAACAGATATGGCTGCATGCCTTGGTCTGAGTGTGGGAGGACTATGTTGGTGAAGATGCCATAAGAAGAGCTATATCAATGGGGGTTGATGGTTGGAACCCGAAGCACTCCTGAAAAGGGTCATGGCCAATAGAGCTATGTTGAACATATGGAAGACTCTCATTCTCTTTATGCTCCTCTACAATCTCATCGACCTACTTTTTTTGGATAGAAACATCTTGGGCTAAGGCTATAGTGGTCACAATGACCTCCTGTTCACCATTGGAATGGATCGTGAAGAGGGAAAAATTTGTGGTCTGAGATATTACATTGCAGCATTGTTTTTCTGAGAGAAATGGAGTGGGACTAGTCATATCTACCTCTGGTACCCTGTAGAGTTGACCTCCCAGAGTAATAATGACACTATGGGATCAAGAATCATAGATAGCATGATGTTTCCACATATATGGTTGTCCTTAAAGAACATCACAAACTTCAAGTGGGGAAACATCACACACTACCTCATCCTTGAAGGGCTTGATGCCATAGGACAAGCTACACTGTTGGCTGACATAGATGTCTCATCCTCGGCTTAACCATTCAATGATGTATGGTTGGGGGTCTGGCATCATTCACGACTTCAATCTCTTGACAACCTCGACTGATATTAGGTTCTTCTAACTCCCATTGTCAACAATGAAATGAAGTGGGGTCCCCTTTACACACATCTACGAGTGAAAGAGGCGCTCTCACTCCTCAAGCTCCTCTAGTTCTTCTGGTTATATTGTTGTGGCCACAATGATAGCAGTGGGTTCTGCATCAATGATATGTTTCCCTTTATTGTGCTCTGAATCAAAGTATGAGTCAAGTTTTTATTCTTTTTCTTTGAGCTCGACCACCAATGATTGTTTCGAGCGACATTCATCGGTGTTGTGCCAAGGGATTTTGTGAGACTCACACCACTTTTTGGTGTCTTTATTAAACTTCTTGTTACCCTTCTTTTCCTGCATCTTGGACTGGCTCTCTCGAGGTTGGCCTTCCTTGTGTTGAAATTACTAAGACAATTGAGAGGGGAGGGGGGGTGAATCAGTTGTTATTGTGCTTAGACAATTTTAAGTCTATTAATACATTCTTAATCTTTCTTCAAGTGATCATCAACATTATATAGCATATGGACAATAAAAGTAATGAGCATTAGTCACACATAAAGTATACACAGAGACAGATTTTCACGAGGAAACCCATAAAGGGAGAAAACCTCTTCTTCTTCGAAATGATAGGTAGTCTTTTAAGTTCTGTACATCATCTATAATTGAGCACCAACTCAATGTGAGGCTGCTACCTATGTTTTACAAGCTGCAACTTGTTTGAGAGCACCGACTCTCTTGTTTCTCTAGCACCCACTAGAAGGAAGCACCAAATCCCATAATGTTCTAGCACCAACTGAATGGAAGCACCAACTTCCAGTTACACAGGCTCCAACATGTATAACAGAGAACACTTGTTCTCCCTTGCACCACCCTGCCACCCTGGTTTCTTTGGATGCAACCAGATGAAAGCTACAACTCCATGTGTTCAAGCTCCCACTTGAACCTCTGAGGAAAATAGTCCTCCCTAGCACCTCCCAACCACCCTGGAATATAAATGAATAAATAAACAACCAACTACACAGATAAATCGATTCTTACCACTTCTTCTCTGTTCTGTAAATCTGGTCTTCTTCTAACTATTCTGCAATTCTTCTCTTCCTTTGTCTATTCTCCAATTCTTCTCTGCTTCAACTTGCTCTGTCATTCTACTCTATTTCAAGTATTTTCCTCATATGTTACTCTTCTCTAAGTTTTATATCACACTGTGCACATTTTCAGTCTCACACTATGCATATTTTCAGTCTCACACTGCGCATCCTGTGATTTTCCCTTTCTTACAGTTTAATTCATTTTTCGTCCAGAACAACCAACCATGCACAGTCTGTATCTTTTTCTTTTATGCACCACACCCATATAAATTCCACTTCGAATCTTCTAAGGCAAAAGAAAAACTGTCTAAGCAACTGAAACGCCAACCGATCAGGAATCATGAATAAATTTTGCTAACTGATTTGTAACTGATGAATTAACTGTGAGAGAGAACAGTAGCCCTCCGATCATATTCATGTTTATATGCACTATTGGATGAACTTTATTAATCTTGCCTTTAAATCAGGTTTCGACATTTCGGCATTCTTGTGGCCAAGTGTCTCGACACTTCATGTCGCGATCTCCGAAACTCCGATACAGAGCTTTTCTGTGCTAGCTCCTTCCTCTATATGACCATGGCCATGACCAAGCTCTTATGCATAAAGTGCTTTTCGTGAATTCACATTTCGTGAATCTGGAGATGAGGCATCTCGACTCTCCAAGTCGCGATCCCCGAAAACCCGAAATGGAGCTTATCTGAACTGACTCCTTCCCTTCTCGTGACCACCGACGATGACCATAGGCTGTGCCAAAAGGCGCTTCATATTTCGCGAGTTTAAAAACTTCATTGAGTCTGATCAACGGTTGATATCTCCATAGATCCGACAATCCAGATCTTATCGCGATCTCGCATATCGCGAGTTTCCACACCATGCTCTGTTGACTCCAAGTCAGCGACTTGTCCTATGATTCGACGGTCCATATCTGATCTTAATTCAATGGCTCAGATCATATCGCGATTTAGACATTCTTGTGGTTATGTTTCTTACCTCTCCAAGTCGTGATTCGCGAAACTATGAAATGGAGTCGGATCAATGATCCAGATCACACCTTGATCTGACGGCTGCGATTAAATCATGATTTCGATGGTTATGTTTCTTGCCTCTCCAAGTCGCGATTCACGAAACTCCGAAATGGAGTCGGATCAACGGTCCAGATCACACCTTGATCTGACGACTGCGATTAAATCACGATTTCGATGGTTATGTTTCTTGCCTCTCCAAGTCGCGATAGGCGAAGCTTCAAGATGGAGTTGGATCAACGGTCAAGAACAAACCTCGATCTGACTGCTAAGATGGTTTCGTGATTTCGCATATCGCGAATTCGATAGGTTAGGAAACCCTGCTCCTTTGACTTTCTAGTCAGCGACATGATGATCTTTCGCCACGTGTCCTGCCTGAAGATGGACGGTTCTCCTTCTTTCGGGATTTTGTTATCCCACTTCTCCTTGCACTTTAATGAGCGTGCAGGTTCTCCCTGATCCAATGATGGCTGAGTCTGGCACTCAGATCTAACGCCTGAGATCTGTCCTCCTCTTCTGCACGTTCTTCTTGTCTACTAATAGATTTGACGATCCTCCTTCTTTCAGGAATTTTGAATGGGATCCAACGATCATAAATGCTTCTCCTCCCGAGCTTACTTTGTTCCGCTTACTTCGATTTTGCCATCGATGATCTACCAACAATCCTCTGCACTATCTTTTCTAAGCTTATTCGAATCTTCTCTGCAGCATCTTCTCATAAAGCCCATCTATTACATACTTTCTGTACTCATGACATCTTCATTGTTGTACTTGCCATCAATGACAAGCATACAAGCATGCGCTGTCTGTTAAATATTTTCCAACATTCTCCCCCTTTGGCATTGATGGAAACCACTGTAACTTTCCCGTAGAATCCTTGAAATCACATCCTGAAATAAATTACCACACTTTCTCCCCCTTTGACATCAATGTCAAAGAAGAAACACGCTCCCCCTGAGCTGTTGCAGTACATACTCCCCCTGTCAACTAGAAGCATCTTAGAAATACACCAGATATGCAATAAGTATTCCCCCTGACCAGGTGAACAAATTAGACAAAAGAAATGATAACCCCCAACTTTTGACGAAGATATCCAAAAGGGGTTGTTGCTAATGGTTTTGTAAATATATCTGCAATCTGTTCTGTAGAAGGTATATAATTCAGTTGAACAATTCTCTTTGTAACTTGTTCTCTGAGAAAATGGTACTCTATTGGAATATGCTTAGTCTTGGAATGAAGAACAGGATTCTTGGAGACACTAATGGCACTAGTGTTATCACAGTGAATTGGAATGGGATCAGTGTAAGTTACCTTCAAATATGCAAGAGTTTGTATCATCCATAAAATTTGTGTGCAGCAAGTAGCAGCAACAATGTATTCTGCCTCTGTAGTTGATAATGAAATGGATCCTTGCTTTTTACTAAGCCATGCAACTAATGAGTCACCCAGAAAGAATGCTCCTCCACTAGTGTTTTTTCTCTCATCAACACAGTTTGCCCAATCTGCATCTGAATAAGCAGTTAACTGAAAATTCTGATTTCTAGGATACCATAGACCATAAGTCATTGTTCCCTTCAAGTATTTAAATATCCTTTTGACAGCTACCAAATGACTTTGTTTAGGAGCATACTGATAACGACCTACCATTCCAACAACTTGCATTATATCAAGACGTGATGTTGTGATGTACAGAAGACTGCCTATCATAAAGCGATATGACCTTTGATCAACATCAGGTGAGATATCATCTTTACTCATCTTTAACATCTCTTTCAAATATTTTTCTTGAGAGATAAATATTCCTGTAGAACTCTGTTCTACTTGTAAGCCAAGAAAATATGATAGTTCTCCTATCATGGACATCTCAAACTCTGTTTGCATAGAGTTAGCAAACCACTAGACATATGATTCATTAGTACAACCAAAAATAATATCATCTACATAAACCAGAACAACTAGTAAATTATCACCTTCAGACTTAATGTAGAGATTGTTGTCAACATTGCCTTTCTTGAACCCTTTGTCTTGTAGAAATTTGTCCAGTCTATAATACCAAGCTCATGGTGCTTGTTTCAGTCCATATAAGGCCTTCTTCATCTTG
>ML777993.1:355930-377142 GCA_009831015.1 Picea engelmannii | reverse complement strand
CATCAGGTTTTTTACTGTCTTTCTCGAACTGTGTCAACAATTGTTTTTGCTTTCTGTTCTTAATTCTGAGTCTATCAATTTCTTCCAGTGCACTGATCAGTTCTCCTTCCATATCAACCACAGCTTCTTCATCATTATCATCAATGCTTGTGATTTTATTATCATAATCCTCTTTGGACATAAGCATGAAGTCATTTACCTTATCTTCACAGGAAGAGTCACTGTTGGTGTCTTCTGAGGAATTGCCATTATTTGCAACCAAGCTTTTCTTCTTACTATATTTCTTGAATTGATACTTCTTTTCATCATCAGAGTTCTGGTCCTTTTTCTGATGAGGACACTTAGATGCAAAATGACCTATCTTACCACAATTAAATCATTTGAAGGGCAATTTGCCTTGATATTTTCCTGATCCTTTCTTTAACCTTCTCACAAATTTTTCCTCAATATCATCTAATTCTGAATCAATATTCTTGTCTGCTTTAAATGATGCTTCTCTAGTAATGGATTTATCTTTGCTAATTCTCATTTCATATGCAGTTAAAGTTCCTAGAAGTTGATCAATGGACAGAGTTTTGAGATCATTTAATTCTTCTATTGCAGAGACTTTTGGATTAAATTTATCTGGCAGAGATCTTAAAATCTTCTGAGCTAAGAGTGAGTCGTCAAACATCTCACCAAGACCCTTCATGGCATTCACAAGTTTTTCAACTCTTAAAAAATACTTGCTAACTGTTTCATCTTCATTCATCTTTAGTTGTTCAAATTTCAATCTGTATGTTTGAAGTTTGGCATCTTTTACTTTCTCATTTCCTTCATAACTGCTAATAAGTTTATCCCACATTGCTTTGGCAGTTTCAAGATGCATCACCTTTACAAACTCAAATTCAGCAAGTCCATTCAAGATAGCATTCATTCCCTTATCATTAAAACTAAACTCTAACTTATCGTCCTTAGAGGCTAGCACAACAGGCTTTGTATATCCAGCCTCTACTACATCCCAAACATCAACACCCAAGGCTATTAAGTATGTTCTCATTCTAATCTTCCAGAAGGCAAAATTTGTTCCATCAAACATAGGGGGCTTAGAGGCTGAAGTCCCTTCATGACTTGTCATGTTTTAGCTTACAGATCTACCTTTGAATAAAAGGAACCCGCTCTGATACCAATTGTTGAAATTACTAAGACAACTAAGAGGGAGGGGGGTGAATCAGTTGTTATTGTGCTTAAACAATTTTAATTCTATTAATACATTCTTAATCTTTCTTCAAGTGATCATCAACATTATACAACATATGGACAATAAAAGTAATGAGCATCAGTCACACATAGAGTATACACAGAGACATATTTTCACGAGGAAACCCATAAAGGGAGAAAACCTTTTCTTCTTCGACATGATAGGCAGTCTTTTAAGTTTTGTACATCATCTATAATTGAGCACCAACTCAATGTGAGGCTGCTACCTCTGTTTTACAAGATGCAACTTGTTTGAGACTCTCTTGTTTCTCTAGAACCCACTATAAGGAAGCACCAACTCCCCTAATGTTCCAACACCAACTGAATGGAAGCACCAACTTCCAGTTACACAGGCTCCAACCTGTATAACAGAGAACACTTGTTCTCCCTTGCACCACCCTGCCACCCTGGTTTCTCTAGCTCCAACCAGATGAAAGCTACAACTCCCTGTGTTCAAGATCCCACTTGAACCTTTGAGGAAAACAGTCCTCCCTAGCACCTCCCAACCACCCTGGAATATAAATGAATAAATAAACAACCAACTACACAGATAAATCGATTCTTACCACTTCTTCTCTGTTCTGTAAATCTGGTCTTCTTCTAATTGTTCTGCAATTCTTCTCTTCCTTTGTTTGTTCTGCAATTATGCTCTGCTTCAACTTGTTCTGTCATTATGCTCTGTTTCAAGTCTTTTCCTCATCTGTTACTCTTCTCTATTTTTTATATCGCACTGCGCACATTTTCAGTCTCACACTATGCATATTTTCAGTCTCACACTGCACATCTTGTGATTTTCTCTTTCTTACAGTTTAATTCATTTTTTGTTCAGAACAACCAACCACGCACAGTATGTATCTTTTTCTTTTATGCACCACACCCACAACATTTCCACTTCGAATCTTCTGAGGAAAAAGAAAAACTGTCTAAGAAACTGAAACACCAACCGATCAGGAATCATGAATCAGTTTTGCTAACTGATTTGTAATTGATGAATTAACTGTGAGAGAGAATAGTAGCCCTCCGATCATATTCACGTTTATTTGCACCATTGGATGAACTTTATTAATCTTTCCTTTAAATTGAGTTTCGACATTTCAGCATTCCTGTGGCCAAGTGTCTCGACACTTCATGTCATGATCTTCAAAACTCCGATACAAAGATTTTTTGCACTAGCTCCTTCCTCTATATGACCATGGCCATGACCAAGTGCTTATGCATAAAGTGTTTTTTGCGAATTTGCATTTCATGAATCTGGAGATGAGGCATCTCGAATCTCCAAGTCGTGATCCCCAAAACCCCGAAATGGAGCTTATCTGAACTGACTCCTTCCCTTCTCGTGACCACCGACGATGACCATAGGCTGTGCCAAAAGGCGCTTCATATTTCGCAAGTTTATAAACTTCATCGAGTCTGATCGACGGTTGAGATCTCCATAGATCCGATGGTCCAGATCTTATCACGATCTCGCATCTCACGAGTTTCCACACCATGCTCCGTTGACTCCAAGTCAGCGACTTGTCCTATGATTCGACGGTCCATATCTGATCTTAATTCAATGGCTCAGATCATATCGTGATTTTGGAGTTATTGTGGTTATGTTTCTTGCATCTCCAAGTTGCGATTCACGAAACTCTGAAATGGAGTCAGATCAACGGTCCAGATCACACCTTGATCTGACGGCTGCAATTAAATCGCGATTTCGCATATCACGATTTCGATGGTTATGTTTCTTGCCTCTCCAAGTCACGATTCGCGAAACTCCGAAATGGAGTTGGATCAATGGTCTAGATCACACCTTGATCTGACGGCTACGATTAAATCACGATTTCGCATATCGCGATTTCGATGGTTATGTTTCTTGCCTCTCCAAGTTGCGATAGGTGAAGCTCTGATATGGAGCTGGATCAACGGTCAAGAACAAACCTCAATCTGACTGCTAAGATGGTTTCGCAATTTCTCATATCGTGAATTTGAGAGGTTAGGAAACCCCTCTCCTTTGAATTTTCAGTCAATGACATGATGATCTTTCACCATGTGTCCTGCCTGAAGATGGACGATTCTCCTTCTTTCAGGATTTTGTGAGCCCACTTCTCCTTGCACTTTAATGAGCATGCAGGTTCTCCTTGATCCAACAATTGTTGAGTCTGGAACTCAGATATGACGCCTGAGATATGTCCTCCTCTTCTGCACGTTCTTATTGTCTACTAACAGATCTGACGGTCCTCCTTGTTTCGGGAATTTTGAGTGGGATCCAACGATCGGAAATGCTTCTCCTTCAGAGCTTACTTTGTTCCGCTTACACTGATTTTTCTATCGATGATCTGCCAACAATCCTCTGCACTATCTCTTCTGAGCTTATTCGAATCTTCTCTGCAATGTCTTCTCATAAAGCCCATCTATTACATATTTTCTGTACTCATGCCATCTTCATTGTTGTACTTGCCATCAATGACAAGCATACAAGCATGCGATGTTTGTTAAATATTTTCCAACACCTTGATGATCTCTCCTTTGTTCTGTGAGCTAGGGTTGCCTTTGCCATACTTTTCTTGTGGTGTATTTTCAAACTCGAACTCCCACATACTTTGTTGCTTGAAT
Organism: Picea engelmannii; assembly: GCA_009831015.1. Taxonomy (NCBI): domain Eukaryota; kingdom Viridiplantae; phylum Streptophyta; class Pinopsida; order Pinales; family Pinaceae; genus Picea; species Picea engelmannii. Next base: position 373,305 of record ML777993.1, on the reverse strand, counting down.
TTCTTTTCGATTTTGACTGCATATCAACAAGCAACTCCTAGTGAGAAGATGTCCAAGAAATTCATCTATGTTTGGATGTACATGTGCATACCACTGTGATATTTCAAAACTAGGTGTCACTTAGAGTCTTTGATATCCAGCATTGAACGCAAGGTATGAAATATGTTAGTGTACTCTGACACTATCTAGTCTCTTTTCTGACGCAAAGTCGTCCATCTCATGTATTGTTCATCATAGCTTCCGACAGGGTAGAACTCCTTCTTTAGGGAATCTAGAAAGGTCGTCCAAGTGGGTTCTCTCCTGAATGGTGTAGATTCATATACGGTGTATCTCTCCCAGTAACCTTCCCACCAAGCTTTGACATGGGGAAGGGATTTAAGGAGCGTGAAGGTGATCTTTTCACCGTCAATTTTTTTTTGGACAGAGTAATAACCTTATAGAAAATTCAACCATTTTTCTAGGGAATCTGCATCTATATTGCCTTCAAATAAGGGGATATCAAAATTGACTTGTACCTTGAAGGGTGTCACACCTCCGAAATGTCTGCTTGTCAAAGATGCCTCAATTTCCACCATCTGTAGTCTTCAAAGGATTTGAGCGAAGTTGTCCATCATCTCGTTCCTCTTTCGCACGAGGGCTCCCTCGAGCAACACATTGAAAGGATATCTTGCTCTGTCATCTCTCTTTTCTTCTTCCATGGGAGGTCGCTCGGGGTACCGAGAGAGGTAGAGGTTGTCCTCGAGAAAAATTAGCAGGAGACCCAACTCTCTATACTCTGACCTCATCGGGGACCTACTATGAGAAATGACAAAGAGCATACTGCTCTAATACCACTGTCGATCTGGATTATTCAGAGAACGACATGAAGAAAAAAATATAACAGAGATATAACAATGAAATACACAAAAATAAAGCAGAGAACACAAAAATACAATGAAACCCAACTTCTATTAATGAATAAGATAGAAAAACACTATAGAACAAAAAATGACAGAATGGGGTAGCTTATCTCTGAAAAGAAAGAGATGTTGGTTACACTTCATTCACAAGAAGATTTACATCACAATCTACTCCATTCTTAAAGGGCCTCCTTCACCTCAATTATATTTGAGAGAGTGAAAGGAGAACAATTCATTAATAAGTTGAGTTGTTAAACATTATCGGTTCATTTGGGTCATTTAGTTCAATAACAACATGTTTCATATACCTTTCCCTGTCAATCCTGATCTGATTCATTTTACCATTATAAGGGAGCCATAAATGAGACTAATCAATAGCAAAGTATCCATTCAACATAGTTGACCAATCCCAACTTAAAAATATGTCATAGTTGTCATGTATGTCTACTACTATTATATCAATAGTTTGAAGAACTTTTGGATTAGCAGACATCCTGATCAAGACTTTTTTTCAATTCCAAAATCACTTTAACTCTAGTTCTGTATAACTAAATAAATTGAATGACAAATGGTTCAGGTTTGATATTAAGCTTTTCACATACCTTTAGGGGCATGACATTAGATGAGGCTCTTGAGTCTACCATGCAGTTATGGACATTCCTATTAAATATTTCAAAAATAATGAGGAAAGGTGGGGTGGTAGACCTGGATCTATGTCCGTTTAGGGACGCATTCATCTCTACTTGACTTTTAGATGTATTTTTATTTCTAGAAGAATTTACCTTGGTTGTTCCCTTCTTAGTTCCATCGTTATTTTATTTTGTGCCAGAGGAAGCTTTCCCTTGTAGAGTTTTAATAATTTTTTCTTAAATTTGTGGGATCTTCATAAGATCAAACAACGAAATATTAGCTTTAGTCTTCTTCAAATCTTCTATGCAATCATATGAGGAGAAGGGGAAGGCTCACAAGGCCTGCTCTCCACTAGATCTCATTCACAATGACTGCATGGGTCCATTCCCACATCCATCCATCAATAAGGAAAGGTATGTGCTTACATTTTTGGATGATTACTCACGTTATACTTGGGTATTTTTTCTCAGATAGAAGTATGAGGTCTTTGAGAATCTCAAATATTTCAAAGCACTTGTTGAGAGTCAATCAGGGAGAAAGCTCAAAGTCCTTCGTTCAGATAATTGGGGGGAGTATGTAAACATATATGTTCAAAATATTTGTCTTGAGGCTGGGATACAATTGTAACACACAAGACCATATACTCCGCAATAGAATGGGTTGTTGAGAGAAAAAATAGATCTCTCAAAGAGATGGCCAGTTTCATGCTACATGCAAAGGTACTTCCTCCCAAGCTTTTGGTTGAGGCACTTAACTATGCCAATCACATTCAAAACAAATCTCCTCATAGATCTGTTAAATACATGACTCCTTTTGAGGCTTGGAGCAACAAAAAATTGGAAGTCACCCACTTTTGTATCTTTGGATCACGCGCATTGGCCCACGTTCCCTCTGAGAAGAGGAAAGCATCATATCCATAGAGCCACCCATGCATCTTTGTCGGTTATCCTGATGGTGTGAAGGGATATAGATTACTTGATCCCTCTATAGACCATCTCATCATTGAGATCAATGTCAATTTCGAGGAAAGTCCCTCGCATGCTCCCCATGAGCCACATGCAGAGGCTTTTGTACTTCCACCAATTGTGGATGACGAGTCCACACATTCGGATCACACCATAGATTTGAGTTTCAATACATATTCAAAGGATTCATATGATACATATGCATAGATAGAGCATTCAGAAGAAGAGTTAGTAGATGTAGATGAGGAGCCAGAGAAAATGCCCAAGTGGGAACAATCCAAACTTTAGGATGCAGGAGACCTTGTTGGGGATCCAACGAATCCGAGGAGGAACAGATCTCAGTTTGAGGATCCTCCTCATGTACTCACTGCCACTGAACCCACAATTCCCTTGCATTGTTATATGGTTTAGTCTTTAGACCCACAGACCTATAGAGAGGTTGCATGGAACCCCTTCTAGGAAGCAACCATGCAGGAGGAGTACAAATATCTCCTTGAAAACCAGACTTGGGATCTAGTTCCGCTTCCTTCAGACATGAATCTTGTTAGATGCAAATGGGTCTATAGGACCAAAAAGGCAGCAAACGAGCAAGTTTGCAGATAAAAGGAAATATTGGTTTCCAAGGGATTTCGGCAGATCCACGGGATCGACTATGATAAGACATTTGTTCCAGTAGAAAAGTTGGATTTCATCAGTTTGGCCCTTGCCATTATAGTAGCTAGGGGATGGGAAGTACATCAGATGGACATGAAGAATGTTTTTCTTCATGGGGATCTCTTAGAGGATATTTATATGGAGAAGCCACATGGATTCATACATAATTCATCTTTAGTGTGCCGACTCAAAAATTTGCTCTATGGACTCAAGTAGGCACCTAGAGAATGGTACGCAAAGATGGACTCCTACTTTCTCTCCAATAATTTTGTCATATGAAAATATGATCCCATTGTCTACATGTTGAGGACCATGACTCACTTCTAATCATAGTCTTGTATGTAGATGATATTATGATCACCAACAACTCAGTTTCAGCGATTGCTGCGGTCAAGGGCATTCTTCATGACAAGTTTTCGATGACAGACATGGGCCCATTCCATTTCTTTCTTAGTCTTGAGATTAGCTAGGTTGCTTCAGGCATCAAGCAATCTCAGGCTAAGTATACTCGAGATCTCATAGAGAGATTCCACATGACAGATTACAAGTATACACCTACACCCTTCCTATCTGGGGTTAGACTTGAGGATGGTCTGGATACACCAGTGGTAGAAAACACCTTGTATCGACAACTTGTGGGGAGTCTTTTGTATCTCACCCACACCGGAACATATCTATCATATATAGTAGGAGTAGTCTCTAGGTACATGCAGAAGCTGCATGAGTTACATTGGAAGGCTGCCAAGCACATCCTCAGATACATCTAGGGCACCACCAGTTATGGGATCCACTATGCAACAAGTTGCAAGTTGGATCTCATAGGCTTCATCGATTCTGACTAGGGTAGAAATGGCATCGATCACAACTCCACCTCCGAGTACATGTTGAGTTTGGGATCCGTCCCAATCTGTTGGTCGAGAAAAAAGTAGTCAGCTATTTCTATATCTCTAGTGGAGGCCTAGTACATGGGAGCGGTCAACATCACCATTCAAGCACTGTGGATACATAACTTCCTCACCGAGTTCGACATTCAGTTCCACAGTCTGACTGTGATCTAGTGTGACAACCATCGTACACTCAAATTGTGTTGAGATCCAGTACAAAGACATCGGATAAAACATATCGAGATCCATATGCATTTTATCAGGGAGTTGCTTCATGACAGGGTCATCGATTTGTAGTACTACCATTTTTCCAAGAAAACTGTTGACATCTTCACCAAGACTTTTCCTAGGCAAAAATTCCAAAGTTTGAGCAATCGTCTTGGAGTGAAGGACATAGTTTCCTAACAACTGTCTTTCTCTTCTTTTGATACATTGTATTTTTTATTTTTATTTTTTGGGGGGTGGGGGGGTTTCCCATGAGGTTTTCCCTCTTTCCTCACTTTATTTCAATGTTCATTAGTCGCATTGTTCATGGGTACCTAACATGGCCTCTGTTTTCGAGACCCATTCATTATGTATACTCCCTAGTAGTGTTTAGGGGGGGGGTATTGGAGATATTACACACACCTAGGATTTTCCTTTCATTTTATTTTCCTAAGTTTATTTGGCTATGTTGAGGGTCTCCTAGTCTGATATATTCTCCCCTCATTGAGGATATTCTCCCCTAGATAAGGGTGTCACATACCCTCCAATCAAATCTTCAATTACCTTTCAGTTAGACTAGTTGAGTGAAGTGTTACATGTCAACCTTGGCTTTATCACCAAGTGTTGCATGCTAACTTCAGGATCATCACCATGAATGTGCATTTGCATTGGATCATCACCAATAAAGTGCATTCCACATGTGTGAGTGATCTACTCCTCATTTCACTCTGGTTTAGCTAGTTAACTAACGATCGTATGGCTAGTTAACTAGGACTAGGTGGTGGTTGACTCTAGTGACTACCAGTTTGTGTCACGTCTCTCTAGAACACTTCTAATGTTCATCAACTTGGCTACTATGGCGAGTTAGTTGTGTCACACAGAGTATATCACTTGTATTGTAATATTCTCTTACTCAGATAATATAAATTCTTTCATTCTTTTCTCCAATTTTTGTCTTCTCTCTTCATCCACCATTGCAAGTTGTGTATGTTTTATTGTTAGCTAGATCTTATGTGAAAGTATCTCAAAAACTCTACATTTTGGTCTTCGTGTACGTTAACCATCATCGTCATATTATTATTATTTTTATATTTTATTTATATAATTTTATAAAAGAATAGTCTCAGAGTAAGATTTAAAATTAATTTTAATTGATTAATTTTTTAATTTTAATTTTATTTATTTTTATTAAGATATAGGAAAATAAATTAATTACCCAAAATATAAAGATATTTAGTAAGGTTTACTCTTACTAAATATCTTTAAGTGGCATGATTTTGTCTTTAAGTGACATGATTTTATTTGAATAAATTGATAAATTTACAATTATTCAAAGTTAATAATCAATATATAACTCTTCATCAATACGGATTTGTGAAAATTTTACTTAAAAAAATAATAAAAATAATAATAATAATAATAATTAAAAAGATAAACATTAAATAATAATAAAAATATTAAATATGTTGATTTTTATCAACAAATGACAAGTATAAAATGCCATTTTCATCGAGCGCTCTGCAACCTAGGTTTAGGGTTTAGGTCGCACGGCCACATCCTTTTCCCTATTGGGGATCATGACTCTGACGGAGGGAGGGTCGAACGACACCTCTTACAACCAGGCCACAACGAATGGAAGCTTGGGAGAAGGATCAAAACGACCCACCTTCAAGCCGCCTCCAGATCAACGCTCAAAGCTCCTAACGGAAGGAACCTTCAAGGATCGGGAGATGGATATTGACCCAAAAAATGCGGCCACACCTGCTACTGCGTCAATACCATGGCTACCGGGCAAATGCATCCCACAAGCACCACAGGCCCTGAAATACATTATTAGCTCACCACGCATAGAGGAAAAAAAGCAATATATGAGAGACTATGCTCTAGTAGGAAAATTGCTAGGGCTCTGGCCTTCAGAACGGGACCTGATCAAGTGGATACAAAACTAGTGGAAGCCAAAAGGACACTATGAACTACAACTTGGATCCAAGTGCTTCTTCACAATCATTCTGCATAACCTCGAGGACTGCAACCGCATTTTTGATGGAGGGCCTTATTTCTACAACTCAACAGGACTCTTCTTAAGATTCTGGACCGAGAAGTTCAGCCCTGAAAAGGAATATTTTGCACATGCACCAGTATGGATCAGAATATACTCCCTTCCCTAGGAATTATGGCTGGAAGAGGTTCTAGCAGGTATAGGTAACACCATCGAAATCTATGTTAAGTCTTCAGAGGCCACAAAGCAGAGGCGGTACACTTCCTATGCGCGCATCTGCGTATACCATAATCCTAATCCTAGAATACCATGACGAAGACTGGATCCAAACCATCGACTATGAACACATCCCGTTCAGATGCAGGAAATGTCATGAGCACGAACATCTCTTCAGAGAATGCCCCATCAATGTTGCACACAAAGAGGGGAACCCAGAGGTCGGCAAAGACAAGGAAGGCTTTGCTCAACCAACAGGGAAAAGAAGACAAGGAGAACGAAAGCAACCAACCCAAGTAAGTAAAGATCCATCCACTAGTAATAAATATGCAATACTACAGGATCAACCAGAGAATCCATCAGTCCCCCAAAACCCCAACGATTTCCAAGCGGAAAACACTCCCCAACACTTGAGCCCAGGGAGCGAACAACCAATACAGGAGAAGGATCCAGATAACTCATCTCTAGACCTCGCTATCACCCAGCAAGACCATTTGGAGGTAGAGGATGGGGATGTTGAAATGGAGCTAGAAGAGCAAGAATTAGCTGGGGTGGACCTGGAGCACCTCGAACACGCCTATAGACAACAAAAACTGTACACCATACCTCGGGATCAATTATGGAAAGTGCACAAGGTTTTCCTTAACTCCTCAGCTGAATCCACAGCTTGATCCAACAAGGGTCTGGGCATACAGGGTAATCATCCAAAGAGCTAGAGAAAAACTCAGAAAGACAAAAAGAAGAGAGGAAGGAAGTTGACAAACAAGCTCATACAAGAAATAGGTCACTTCATGGTGAACTCCGGTCAAATCCACCTTATCTTGGGCAAATTTCCCCCTCTCTCCACCCCCTTGTCCTCATGAAGATCATCTCCTGGAATATAAGAGGCCGCAATGGACGTAGCAAGCAAAAAATTCTACGAGATCTGATCTCTGCAGAAAAATCGGATATAATGTTACTTCAGGAAACAAAATGCACCACTGAAGACATTGACAGGCTACTCCCCCACTGCTAGATGCAAGGGGAAGCAGTTTCTACCGTGGCCACTGGTACAACTGGAGGATTAGCTATCCTCTGGAACACCAACACAACGATCATGGAAAACTTTATCACTACCAAATGGTCCATCACTGCAGACTATCGGCTCATTGGTTCCAACAAACCCGGACACCTCACCAATGTCTACGGGTCGGCTAGCCCCATGGATAAGCAAGCCTTTCTCAGGAACCTGGAGTATCTTTCCACCCTAACTGGGAACAATAGATGGATCATCGACAGAGACTACAATCTCATACGCAACCTGGATGAAAGAAAAGGGGGATCAAGACGCCTAGATCAGGATTCCAGTGACTTCAATAGCCTCATTGATAACATCAACCTCATCGACCTGGAAACCATTAATGGCATTCACACCTGGAAAAATAGAAGAACCAGAATACATCAAATCGTCTGTAGGCTAGATCATTTTCTCATCTTTGATTCCCTCATGCTGGAAGGGATATCTCTGAAAGCAAGCATTCTGGATTTCCATGTCTCGGATCATTGGCCCATTCAACTATGGATGGAGGTGCCAACCACTCCAGGGAAAAAACCCTTCAGGTTTGAACAGTTTTGGCTCAACCACCCAGATTTCCAAACAAAGATCCATGATTGGTGGAGGGAGGCAAAGGTCCCCCACAACTCCAAGATGTACAGATTTCAGCATAGGATAAAGAACCTCAAGCAAAGACTCAGACTTTGGAACAAGCAAACCTTCGGAAACATTTTCGACTCCCAAAATCAGCTGTCAAAACAAATGAGCACGATTCAAAACCAAATCCGGATTCAAGGGCTAATGGACGAGCTTAAAACCCATGAAGCATTATTAAATCAACAGCTGGAGGCCAGAAAAGGCCAAGAAGAGATTCTGTGGAAACATAAATCTCGCATCCAATGGCTCAAGGAGGGGGATCGAAACACCAAATTCTTTCACAGAACCACTATTCACCGCCGACACACCAATATAATTACACAATTAACCTACACTAACGGCCAACCTATCCACTCCCATGAAGATCTGGAGAAGACACTGATAGACTATTACAAAGATCTCCTCACGGAACCCCTCCTAGATATATCTAAGGCCATAACCAAGGTCACACAACATGTGCCCTCCCTAGTTACTCCGGAGAAAAAATCAGCCCTTCTCCAGCCCATTACTATTGAGGAGGTGGATCAGGTGCTCTAGGACACCCCCAAAGGCAAGGCTCCAGGTCCAGATGGCTTCACCAGCAATTGTTTTCACCATTGTTGGCCGATTATCAGGGTAGAGGTGTGGGAAATCATTGAAGTCTCTCTATCTTCAGGACAAGTCCTTCAGGCTCTCAATGCGACTTTCCTCACCCTCATCCCCAAAGAGGGGCATGCCTTCCACCCTAAGAAGTTCAGGCCCATCACACTTTGCAACGTCATCTACAAACTCCTAACCAAAGTGATTTCCCAAAGACTCAAGCCCATCTTACCAACGATCATCTCTCTGGAGCAATCAGGCTATGTTGAAGGCTGACAAATCCTGGACAACGTCATCCTAGCCCATGAAGTGATTCACTCTTTGCAGAAGACCAAAATGCCAGGTATGTTACTTAAACTAGACCTCTCTAAAGCCTTTGATAAGTTAAGCTGGGACTATATGCGTGAAATGCTTCTTTCCTTTGGCTTCGACAAGCTCTGGGTGGATTGGATTCTAAATCTAACCTCCTCGGATTTTTTTTCCATCCTTATCAATGGAGTTCCCTCCCGTCCTTTCTCCCCATCCAGAGGAATCGGACAAGGAGACCCTCTTTCCCCTTTCCTCTTCATCATCATGGCCGAGGGTCTCAGTCGCTCCATTCACGCAGTCATAGCAAGCAACCTGCTAATAGGTCTACCTTTGCATGGTATCTCCCCCTCAGTCTCGCATAGCCAATTTGTGGATGACACTCTAATGATGGGTACCCCTATAGCACGAGAAGCTCACTCCATCCTCTCGATCCTTCAAACCTTCTCTGAAGCCTCAGGACTGGACTGTAACAAAGACAAATCTCAGATCTTCTTCTTCAATATGCCTACTCTGATTCAACACCATATCTCTGATATCTTGGGCTTCAACCGAAGCTCCCTTCCATCCAAATACCTTGGCATCCCCTTGATTTATAACGCCCTTAGAAACACCTCTTGGGAACATCTCCTCTCCTCCTTTGCCAAGAGGTTGTCTTCCTGGACCTAGAGAGCCCTAAACCTCCCTAGTCGCCTCATTCTTCTTCAAGCCATACTTCAAGCCCTCCCCATCTATACCTTCTTGGCGCTTGTTGCCCCAAAGTTTGTCCTCAAAACCATAAAAATCTTACAGAGGAACTTCCTCTGGCAAGGCCTCAACATAGGGAAGAAAATAGCGTTGATCAGCTGGGATAAACTCTGCCAACCCAAAGCTCAGGGAGGCCTTGGGTTAAGGGACCCCTCTATCATGAATAAAGTCCTTAGCGCCAAGATCTAGTGGCGATGGTTAAAAAATACCAAGGATCTCTGGGCTAGGCTCTGGAGAAGGAAATATGCACCTGATATGGTGGAGAAGAACCTAATATGATGGAATGGGGATAACCCAGGTTCCTTAATCTGGGCAGCAACTAAGAAAAATAGACATCTGGTAACAAATCATGATTTCTGGGAAATTCAAAATGGGAAAACAACCCTCTTCTGGAAAGATTCCTGGAAGCAATGGCCAACTCTAGACCACAAGGATTGGGTTGAGAATATCAACATCCAAGCTACACATGTGGGCCTGAAAAAAGTCGTTGATTGTTGGCAAGACAATCCAACAGAGGACACTTGGCGATGCTGGCACTTAAATAGGGAGCACCTGAACCTAGAGGCGCACGTGGACCTAAGACCCTGGCAGGAAGAAATGGCCAAAAGAAAAATCCCCAAACTTACAGGAGAGGATATCTTACGATGGGGATACTCGCCACGGGGCATATTCAGCATACGAGAGGCCTATGCCATCAAAACTCACTCAGGCCCTCTACCCACATGGAAGGTTTGGAGCAAAATCTGGGGCCTTAAACACTGGCCAAAAATTACTCTCTTCCTCTAGCTCGTCACCCATTCGAGCATTCTCACCTGGGATAACCTCTCAAAAAGAGGATTTGTTGGCCCGTCTATCTGCATGATCTGTGGAGAAGACGCTGAGACCATGAATCATCTCCTCAACACTTTCCCCTACACTGCTCAATTCTGGGATCAAAGTGTGCTAATCATGCACACCTCGGATTGCAAAAGAGATAACATCATTGACACTATCTCGGAATGGAGAGACCAAGTGTTTCAATCTCCCCTTATAAACCGTATTTGGCAACTTCTTCCAGGCTTCATTCTCTGGCAGGTGTGGAAGGAAAGAAATAGAAGGCTCTTCCAGAATGTCCACCTCCCATGGCACCACTGCTGGAACCAATGTCGCCTCAACATTTTGGAAACTATCAGCCTTCAACATTGGACTGAAAAATATCTAATCAACACTCCCACAGAACTTCTGATCCTCCAGTACTGGAAGTCCCCCCCAACTCTTGACTCACCTCTTCCCGTCTCTTCTACTTGTAAATTCTAACCTTGTACAATATCTACTACAAACTGATATTCAGAAAAGAACAGAAAATATACAATGGAAAATACAAACATTACACAGAGATTTTTCACCTGGAAACCCAAACCGGGAAAACCAACATATATTATATTCATACATTGTGTTACATTGTTTACAATACAATATACATATAGGAGCCAGCGGCATCCAAAACCCTAACCCAATGACATGGATTAGTCAAAAACCCTAACCCAATGACCTGGATTAGTCCAAAACCCTAATTCCTTAACCGAAAATAGAAAACCATCGGCAAAAAACCATGTGCCGAAAAACCACCTAATATCATGTGGTCCCGGAAATATGTCGTCCCGAAAATATGTCGGCCCGGCGGAAATATGTCGGCCCGGCGGAAATATGTCTCGTGCAAAGAATATAACACATACCCAACACTACTCCCCCTCAAAGCAGCCCCTCCTCTTGGACCCCCCCCCCGGGTGGCTTCATCAAGCCCAATTTTGATGGGGCCTCGAAAGGAAACCCAGGAGCAGTGAGATATGGAGTGGTCTTCCACAACCACCATGGACACATCCTTCTCATTAACGCAGGCTCCCTTGGTCACACTACAAACAATGCAGTGGAACTTTGGGGGCTCACCAGAGGACTACAATTAGCCATTGAGAATAGCTTCACCAAGCTGATTGTAGGAGGCGACTCCCAAATCATTATCAATCTCTTCAGCAGAATCTTAAATGGAGCGGACCCGGAAATAATCTCACCCAGCTGGAGACTCTCACATGGGCTAGAGACTATAGCGGATATTTTACAACCCAATCAGGCCTTTATACCTACACACATCAGGCGAAAGGAGAACCAAGTAGCGGACGAACTGGCTAATCTGGGGACTAATTAGGATAGACCGGATCTCCTGTGAAAAATGTCCCTCAACCCTGCACACCCTATTTTCCAGCAATGCATTCATAAGGCTACGACAGTGGACAAACCCCCAGATGGGGTGTTAGTGTGGGCCACATGGCGGGATGAGGAGGCGAGTACAGGCCAGCGCGACAGGGGACCATGTGTCGAGCGCGTGCCAAGAACCACCGCCTAATCCATGCATGTATTCACCTCTACGACGTTCGTTGCACCATTAATGCTGGTGCGCCTGACTCCCATTGTTGTCTCCTCCATGGCTTCTCTGTTTGCAGGCGACATTAACCCCCGCATGCGTCCCGACCCTCTTATCCTTCAGCCGCCCAGACCTAGCTTACTATGTTTTCCTTCCTTCATGGTGCTCATTTCCTTCGGACTTCTCCAGGCTCTCCATGTCCATCTGGGACTCTCCTCTCAATTTTGCCTTCCCTGCGAGCTTAGAATGTCACGACAAAGAGGGGGGTCGAGGAGAGGATCTCCTTGGCATCCTCCTCGGCCTCGAGTTTCTATTTCTCCCCCTGGCTCACCCTCTACGTACTCCTCGCAGCCCGAGATGGAACCTCTCGCCTCCTCCACCCCACCTGCCTCCCGGTTTGAAGGTCTGGTCATGACCGACAACTCGTTGGGATCTCTCTCACGATTTCCTGCAGCTCCTACGAATTCCCTCGCCAACGGGCCTTCTGTTGCACCGGTCGCCTGCCCCTCCCACCCACCCTTGGAGGTGCCACCCTTTCTTCAGAATGCCCAGCACTGGCCGCACTCTTCCACCGACTCCATCCCCAACTCGCAGCTACAGGACAACCTGGCCATCCTCTATGGGTTGGTTTTTGAGCTTCGACAAGGATTGGAGGACCTTCATTTCCGCCTGCAACTTTTGGATGGGAAAACCTCGGCTCTCCTTCAGATCCTTTCCACCTTCCAGGGGGCTTTCCACTCCACTCTAGAAACAACAGTAGCATCAGAGTTTCCCCATGCAGAGGCCGTCGACAGGAATGAACAAGTGCAGCAACCAGAGGGTGGCGACTTGGTGCAGGCCATGCACGGATACACGGAGGTTGTGGAAGCTATGGGCGTCCACGCGCACAATCCATTCAGAGTCAATCTGCTAGCTGCCAACCTGGAAGGGGGAAACTTGGATGCTGACATGCAAATGGAAGGGAAAGGGACGCCTGTCGAAGAGGAACCTTGGGACGCGACATACCAAGCCACCTGGCCAGGTTAGTTGCCAAGTGTTTGACCCCTCTGGGGATCTGTTCTTTTCACTAGTTTATTTTCTTAGTTGTAGCCTAGTCAGATTAGCTTTGTTTCTCTAAGACTGTTAGATTGTATAATGCTAGACTTAGCCGGCTGGCTGAACTAGTTTCCCCATTCTTGGAGCAGTTCGATAACTACAGCACGGTTGTTTTCAAGATTCTGTAACTTTGCTCTGAATTTTAAAGGCTCTTTATATATAAAATCTCTTACTTAAAAAAAAAACAAAAAAAACAAATGACAAGTATGATTTTGGATATCATGCAAAACAATCTATTTAATCACAACATTCTACATTTGAATAATTTTTAGTATACTTTTTTAAAATTTTGTTTTCACTTTCAAAATGTTATTATTATTATTAAATTTGAATAAATATTATTTTAATTCTTATTTAAAAAAAAAATAAAAAAAAATAATAGACATTCCTTTCTTGATCTTTATCTTCATTTTTCATCAATGAAATGGCATGGAATATGTTTTATTTTCCCACCATCATTTGGAAAACAAACAACACCACACAATAAGTTTGAAATTATAATTTAGTAAACATAAGCTTCAAGAGAAGTAAATTGAAATTATAATTTAGTAAATATAAGCTTCAAGAGAAGTAAAGTGATGGAATATGTTTTCTTTTCCAAAAATCATTTGGAAAACAAACAACACCACACAATAAGTTTGAAATTATAATTTACTAAACATAAGCTTCAAGAAAAGTAAATTGAAATTATAATTTAGTAAATATAAGCTTCAAGAGAAGTAAAGTGAGGGAAATTCATAAATTTGTTTCTTTGAATTTTTATAATAAATCATCTCTTTGAAAAAATCATTTCATTTAGATGGTAGAGATTGCTATTGTCTTAAAAAAAATATTGAATTTTCTCAAATTTACAACAATTTTGTAAGTCTTGAATTTTTGATGTATTTTTAAGGCCTTTTCCATACAATTTTGATAATTTTGATGATTTGTGGCTATCTTATATAGACAATCCTTCCAATACATAGATGAATGTGTAGTTCCCAAATCTACTTTTGCAATTCTAGGACTTTTAAGAACACATTTTATCTCCCATATGGAAGTTCATTTGCCATGAGCCCCACAAATCCTTTAACCCTTGCATGTACAAGCGAGTTTGTTAATTCTACCTCGTGGTTAATCTCTCCAAGGATATTAATGAATTTGCTTACATTCATGTTGGGGGTAAGGTATTAAGGAAGTTAGTTAGGAACATCAACCTACCTACACTTGTTTTAGGTGCCAAAGCATAGACTATAGAATTAGGGATTGCCCCTTCTCTGCTAAGGTTGATTCCATAGAAGCTTTGTTGACCAAATCTCCTAGGCCCTGAGTTTAAAAGGCCTTGAGATTTTTTGATTGAAATGGTTGGGTCCAAGTGGTTAAAAAATAAATAAAGCACCATCTACACCAATGGTGCCCCCAGCTATGAACTTGACAATTTGAGGATGTCTCCTTCCAAACTTGTGGTCTCAATTGCAAGGAAATAGCTTATTCGCTCCTCTTAGGTTTCTTTCTCCCGAGCAAGGGTTGCATAGGGCCTTGTACTTTCTTTGATTTTGAACCCTCAAGGTAATGAATAGGATGAGGAATTACAACGAAAAACCAAGAAGAGTAGTATGGACTCATGGATGTTGTCTACTATCATTGATTGGAGTATTGTTTCTCCACACTCCTATAATGAATTATTATGTATGGGGCTGAGGAGATGGATTTTCTTATTGAAGGTTCTATATTAAGTGTGCATCACGAAATTTCCATAGTCTTATATACCTTATTAGGAAGACCATGCTTTGGAGAATTCATTCATTGATCTTAGACATAGACCTCCTCCTTCTGTATAAGGCGAAAGTTGTAAATTTTGTTAAGCACACCATCTAGCAAAGTGCTACTATTTATGATTCTAACCATGAATTTTTTTAAGGGAGATTAGTTACCCTTAATAGTTTGACTTAAAATTTCCTTTGTCAAATTTTCCAAAAGGTATAGAGAGAGTTTTGAAAAGGATCGATAGAGCCATGCTATTAAAGAATAATGTTTTTTTCTTTGACTACAAAGGGGGCAGAGCAATGCAAGTGTTGAGGGAATTTACCATCTCTAATAATCAACTCATTGTTTTCTCCATCATATGGGGCACCACTAAGATGAGAATGAGAAAAACAAGATATCTCCTTAATGTTTCTCACCTATGGGCTTATTAGAGGCATTCCTCTATGTGAGTCAAATGTGAATCAACTAGTCAATGGCCATTTTGTAGGCGATTATTTTCTTAATCTCTTGGGGAAAAAGAAACCATAAACAATATAATGGAATGCCTCTATATCTTTAATATTGCCTCTAGTTGAAAGTTTCAAATGGATAAACTCAATGTTATAGGAAAAGTCGAGATGAATCCCCAAAATGTTTGGCCAACATGGGTTGGTCTTGTTAATATTATGGTAGCTGTGGGAGGTATTTACCCCCATGTGTGAACCTAACGACAATAGAAGACTCCGGAAAGCAAGAGAAACCTTAATGAGTTGGCTAATAACCCTAGAAGCCTTGTCGGCTCAAGAAGAAAATTTATATTAGGCCATTAGCCTCCAAGAGAAGAAGTCGGCCAGAATTAATAATAATATACTGAACATACACATACCCAGAAGGAGAAGTCGGCCCCAGCAAACTGGCAGGATTATTATAAATACAGGGCGCCAGTTCTCATTTGACAGCATCTCAGGACTGCAGTTTTCCCAGTTGGTGCGCAAGTTTGGAGGAGGGTTGTAGGTGCAGTTGCAGCAGCAACTAGTTTCAGTATTGGCTTGGATATCTCTTGGCTAGGGTTTGGAACATATGATCAGTATTTTGTGATGCACTATCCTTGGGGATTGATGCGCTACTCTCTGTTTGGCTATCTAGCCTAGGGTTTGCTTCCGAAGGAATTCTCAGGTCAAGGTTAAGGTGCTCGGAGGGAGGCTTCGGCCTGTGGTTGGGTGACGAGGGTATCGTAAATGGTAAAACAAGCACACCATCTTCTATATTCTAATAGGTTATGGGCCCACACCCATTCAGTCAACCTAAAACGCTGGAAGGAAACATAGCCGCTAGATATTGAGCTCGTTGAGGAACTGTCGCTAGGGTTACTAGCAGGAGCAGCTTCCAAAAGCACTGCAACTAGGGTTACTAGCAAAAGCAGTTGCAGAAACCCTAAACCTCTTGTCGAGGCACCTTAAGTGATGAGATTGACCTAATCTCTGGACAGATCACGCCCTAGCCCAACGCATCTCCTGGTACACTCAGAAGGCCAAGACGTGAAGTTTGGATTTCTGGTCAAATCTAGGGTTTGACCAAGTCAAGCAAGCCATGATGAAATCTATGAAGTCTGAGAACAAGCTAGATGGAGCCTCTAACTTCAGAGCATGGAAGACAAGGATTGACCTCATCCTTGCCAAGAATAAAGTACTGGATATTGTGAAAGGAAAGATCGTGAAGCCAAAGTTTAAAGAAGGAGAAGAGAAGGAACCGCAGAATGTTGTAGCTATGGAGAAGTTCAAAGACGTTGACATCAATGCCATAAGTATCATAGTGGATTCCATAAAAGACCACTTGATACCCTACATCTCCCATCTTGACTCATCAAAGAAGATGTACGATGCCCTAACAAATATCTTCTCAGTCAGAAATATTGGACAAGTTATGAGTATGAAGAATGAGCTTCGTGACATGAAGATGAATGATGACGACAGCATAACATCCTACTTTGTAAGGATCCCCCAGCTAAGAGATCAACTACAAGCTATTGAAGAGATCACTTCAGAAAAGGAATTGGTGAACATAGTAATCAATGGTCTTCCCAAGACATGGGATGTATTTGCCGCAAGCATGAATACAAGGAAGGAGTACCCGACATTTGAAGAACTTTGGACTTGCTGTGCTCAAGAAGAATCAAGGATCAATGCAAAAGAGAAACCTCAAAAGAAGTATGATGATCAAGCCTTCACAACAATATTCAAGAACTTCAGAAACAAAAAGAAGTTTGGTTCAAGGAGGAAGCCAAATCAAGAGAAAGACATTTCAGAAATACAATGCTTCAACTATCAGAAGTACGGTCACTACAGAAATCAGTGTCCCGAGCTAAAGAAAAGGAAGAAGAAACA
>ML777993.1:303623-315531 GCA_009831015.1 Picea engelmannii | reverse complement strand
AGCTTTTGGAAGTGGTGCCAGTTGTTGACTTTCAGTTTTATTGCCTCGGGTAGACCTACCTCCAGATCAACCTCCACACAGATCCGTGCACAAGAATACTGGTCTCTTGGTTCTGCTTGGTCAATGTAGCGACCAAGACCATTTCCTATTGCCTCAAGCGAGGTGGGGTTCCAGCAGTGAATCGACAGGTTAGGGAGTCTTACCCAGACCGGGACATCCTTGGGGACTTCTGAAGCAGGGTCAAAATTCAGAGTCCATCTGTTTAGGTAGAGCCCTTGGGTGCCCATGAAGTATGGGCCATTTCTGAAAATCAAATCTCTGTCCTCCTGAGAGATAAATTCGAAAATGAAGTATCCTTGCCCGACCACATAGCAGGTCACACTATTTGTAATCAATGGCCTCTAGTTTCGCTGTATCCAGTTGTTTGTGGATCTGGTTGAGGGCCAGAGTCCCATAAACTGGCCAATAAGTCCCCGTTCAGTGAGGGATAGGGAAACTTTCATTGGGTGTTCAGGCGGCAGGTTGATCTCTGGTATATCATCCAACTTCTTGACAAAACTCGGAGCTTCTGAGATGGTCAACTTCTTGCTGCAGGCTTCTACTAGACGTCGAAAGGAGGTGGAGGGGGAAGGAGGGGGCGGCGGCTCCCCTCCTTGAGTTTCCATGGCGGCACACTAAGGAACCCTAGGTGTTACCAAGGCTAGGTCAGGGGCGCGCGATCTCGTGTCGACAATATTTTAAAAGGTGGTGAGATTAGCTCAGAACGGTTAATCAAACAGCCAGCAGCGGCCATGTTCGGGTTCGAGCCCGAGACCTGACCGTCGTTACATGACCGACCTTACCACTACGCCGCACCCACGACCTTAAAAGGTGGTGAGCTTGGCTCGAAACGATTAATCAAACAGTGAGCAACGACCATGTTCGGGTTTGAGCCCGAGACCTGACTGTCGTTACATGACCGACCTTACCACTACGCCGCACCCACGACCTTAATTCTCTTATGTATGTTACCGAGATTCTCATGTTTTGTTTATTCAAATCCATTTTCTTATAAATGTTTTTAAGTTTGTATTCCTACTTTTAAATATTTGTTACAAATCAACTTTTCTCAAATGCGTAAAATTATTCTCAATTTAAAAGATAATATTTATAAAAAATTTCATTTAAATATGTTTTTTGGTTTTAAAAGTTGATAGTAATATAAATTCATTGAAGGCATTTTTTAAAGTCGTTCTTTCTACAATTTTATAAAACAAAATCGTTTTAGGTTTTAAACCACAATTTTAAATCGTTTGAGGGATGGGAACCAATCACCAAGTGACTAAAGCTAATTTTGAAGGTGACATGTGTCCAGTTATGACCATGCAAATATATGGTTGAACCTTAGTGTATTTTGGGGGATTCACTCACTTTTCTTGAGGGGCCAAACCATTTGAATGGGTGTTGACTCTAAAATTTTCTCATAACTCTGTTTTCAATATACTATACTTAGAAAATTTTCATCTCCCATAATACTTGTCTTGCCTATGGAGTGATAGAATCACAACAAGCACAATCTCTTTTCATCCTATAAGCATACCTTCGTCCATCAATCTCCATACTTATTTTCTTTTTGGAACTACATAAGAAAAGTTTCTTTGTTTTCTTTTAAATATCACCTTTCTTCGTCCACCGATTTCAATTACTTAATTTCCTTTTAAGAATCCCTCCGCGACCGCAGAAGTGAATATTCTTGTCTTCACCAAATCTCTTTTCTATTTTCTCCATCCACGCGATGATTGGTACTTAGATTTTTTTTAGAGATTATTCATTATAACTGCATAAGTGGAGATTACATCCTTCAAAATTTCAATATTCATTCTTCCGCTCCCCCAAAATCTTTTTCCCATGTCACGGTAATCAAAGAAACATTTAATTTTTGGCTTGTGTGAAATTAATATATCATGACCGTTATTAATATAGCGATTTATTCGATGTTAGCTTCATAAATTCAAATTGAATTCATATAAGTTCTCCCTCCAAACAAAATCTCCAATTAAAGTAAACAGGGAAAAGATTATTCCATAATCACAGGAATCCTCTGCATGATGTGATGATCATAGAAGAAGATGGCGGAAGGAAGAGAAAGTTTCTATGGCAACACAATGAACACATTTGCATGAGAGAATTTAGAGAATCATTGGTCCAAAGTCTACAAGAAATATTCTTCAGAAAGGAACAATAATCCCGTATGGATGTTTGGGATAGTTCAATTAGGTTGTGTTCCAGAAGTATTTGACACAAAGGATTTAGTGATATGGTGTAATGATAACTTCAAGAAAGACCAGAGGATTATTGAAATGATCTGGATTATTTTGAGAACGACATGAAGGCATAAATATAACAGAGATATAACAATGAATTACAAAAAAATATAACAGAGAACACAAAAATACAGTTAAACCCAACTTTTATTAATGAATAAGATAGAAAAACACTATAGAACAAAAACTGGCAGAATGGGGTAGCTTATCTCTAAAAAGAAAGAGATGTTGGCTATGCTTCAGTCACATGAAGCTTTACATCACACTCCATTGCATGCTTAAAGGGCCTCCTTCACCTCAATTACATATGAAAGAGTGAGAGGAGAACAACTCCCATGATGCATGTGAGATAAATTAATCTAAGTTTAAAAATTTCCATAGGCATGTAAAACACTAGGAATTCCCGGGTGGTCACCCATCCCAATACTACTCTAGCCCAAGTGCGCTTAAATACAGAGTTCTAATGGAATTTGGTGCATTAAGGCTATATTGTAGGCATGTACATAAGACCACTAGGAAATCATTACATGATGTCTAAAATTAACAAATGAAGATGGTATTACATTCCATTCCCTATCAAAAGGGTGAATATCATGGTTTATCAAAACCATAGGCTCGAAATGTTGATTCAGTGCAAAAGGTGGTTGGCCACCGAGATCCACCTGGATCATTCCTCCCCCCTTAGGAATAAATGGTCCCCATTGTGTCAAGTTCCCTCGGGAGATGGGGAAACTTTTGATGAATCTAAATCTTGGTGAGTCACTTTCCTTGTTGAAGTAGATGTATTGCTTGTACTTTTCTTGTGGAAGGATGTCATGAACCTGTTGGAGGTGTTGGATCCGTTCAACAAATCTGGCTGCATGATCTGCCTTGGTCTGAGTGTGGGAGGACTTTTTTGGTAAAGATGCAATAAGAAGAGCTATATCAATGGGGGTTGATGGTTGGAACCCGAAGCACACCTGAAAAGGGTCATGGCCAATAGAGTTATGTTGAACATATGGAAGACTCTCATTCTCTTTATGCTCCTCTACAATCTCATCGACCTGCTTCTGTTGGATAGAAACATCTTGGGCCAAGGCTATAGTGATCATAATGACCTCATGTTCACCATTGGATTGGATCGTGAAGAGGGAAAAAATTGTGGTCTGAGAGATTACATTGCATCATTGTTTTTCCGAGATAAATGGAGTGGGAGTAGTCATAGCTACCTATGGTACCCTGTAGAGTTAACCTCCCAGAGTAATAATGACACTGTGGTATAGAGACTCATAGATAGCATGATCTTTCCACATATATGGTTGCCCTAAAAGAACATCACAGACTTTAAGTGGGGAAACATCACACACTACCTCATCCTTGAAGGGCTTGATGCCATAGGACAAGCGACACTGTTGGCTGACACAAATGTCTCGTCCTTGTCTCAACCATCCAATGGTGTATGGTTGGGGGTATGGCATCATTGGAAACTTCAATCTCTTGACAACCTCGACTAATATTAGGTTCTTCTGACTCTCATTGTCAACAATGAAATGCAGTGGGGTCCCCTTTACACATAGCTACAAGTGGAAGAGGTGCTCCCCCTCCTTAAGATCCTCTGGTTCTTCTAGTTGTATTGTTGTGTCCATAATTTTAGCAGTGGGTTCTGCATCAATGATATGTTTCCCTTTATTGTGCTCTGAACCAAAGTATGAGTCAAGTTTTGATTCTTTCTCTTTGAGCTCGGCCACCAATGATTGTTTCGAGTGACATTCATCGGTGTTGTGCCAAAGGAGTTTTTGAGACTCACACCACTTTCTGTTGTCTTTCTTAAAATTCTCATTACCCTTCTTTGTTTGTGTCTTGGAATGACTCTCTTGAGGTTGGACTTCCTTGCTGATCTCTCCTTTGTTCTATGAGTTGGGGTTTCCTTTTCCATGCTTCTGTTGTGGCGTATTTTCAAACTCGAACTCTCGCGTACTTCGCTTCTTTAATTTATTTTCGATTTTGACTGCATATTGATAAGCAACTCCTAGTGAGAAGATGTCCAAGAAATCCATCTATGTTTGGATGTACCTGTGCATACCAGTGCGATACTTCAAAACCAGGTTTCTCTTAGAGTCTTTGATATCCAACTTTGAGCGCAAGGTATGAAATATGTTAGTGTACTCTAACATTGTCTAGTCTCTTTTCTGATGCAGAGTCATCCATCTCATGTATTGGTCATCATAGTTTCTCACAAGGTAGAACTCATTCTTTAGGGAATCTAGAAAGGCCGCCCAAGTGGGTTCTCTCCCGAATGGTGTAGATTCATATGCGATGTATTTCTCCTAGTAACCTTCCCACCAAGATCTGACATGGGGAATGGATTTAAGGAGCGCGAAGGTGATCTTTTCACCATCTAAATGTTTTTGGACAGAGTAATAACCTTATAGAAAATTCAACCATTTTTCTAGAGAATTTGCATCTATCTTACCTTCAAATAAGGTGATATCAAAATTGACTTGTACCTTGAAGGGTGTTGCACCTTTGAAATGGATTCTTGTCAAAGATTCCTCAATTGCCACCATTGATAGTCTTTGAAGGATCTGAGTGAAGTTGTCCATCATCTCATTCCTCTATCGCAGGAGGGATTCCTCGAGCAACGCCTCGAAAGGATCTCTTGCTCTGCCATCTCTCTTTTCTTTAGCCATGGGAGGTCGCTCGGGCTAGTGAGAGAGGTATAGGTTGTCCTCGGGCGAAAATAGCACGGGACCCAACTCTCTATACTTTGACCTCATCAGGGACCTGCTATGAGAAATGAAAATGAGCATACTTCTTTGATACCACTGATCCGAATTATTTGGAGAATGACATGAAGACAAAAATATAACAGAGATATAACAATGAAATGCACAAAAATATAGCAGAGAACACATAAATACAGTGAAACCCAACTTCTATTAATGAATAAGATAGAAAAACACTATAGAACACAAACTGACAGAATGGGGTAGATTATCTATGAAAAGAAATAGATGTTGGTTACACTTAATTCACAAGAATCTTTACATCACACTCTATTGCATGCTTAAAGGGCCTCCTTCACCTCAATTATATTTGAGAGAGTGAGAGGAGAACAATTCCCTTGATGCATGTGGGATAAATTAATCTAAGTTTATAAAATTCCATAGGCATGTAAACCAATAGGACTTCTCGGGTGGCATGTAAAACTCTAGCCCGAGCGCGATTAACTA
Source organism: Picea engelmannii (assembly GCA_009831015.1). Classification (NCBI taxonomy): domain Eukaryota; kingdom Viridiplantae; phylum Streptophyta; class Pinopsida; order Pinales; family Pinaceae; genus Picea; species Picea engelmannii. Next base: position 310,016 of record ML777993.1, on the reverse strand, counting down.
CGTAGTTCTAATGGGATCTAGTGCATTAACACGATGTTGTAGGCATGTACATAAGACCACTAGGAAATCCTTACATGATGTTTGTAATTAACAAATGAATATGGTATTACATTCCATTCCCTATCAAAAGGGTGAATATCATGGTTTATCAAAACCACAGGCTCGAAATTTTGATTCAGTGGAAAAGGTGGTTGGCCACCGAGATCCACCTGGATCACAAAATGAATGGGTTCTCGTTGATTTCTTTTGGGGTGCCTACTTTCAATTAGATGCTCAAATTTCCAAAGCCAACTGCAATATTTAAAGTCGAGGAAGCTAAGAAGTTTATCAAAGCTAAAAATGGAGGTAGAGATATATTGCCACAATGCATGGAGGACCCATCAACAATGCGAGAGGATTTATCTCTAATATAGGTTCGTCAACTCAATAAACCCTACAAAGAAATTGTATGGTTTTTAGCTAGAATTCTTGGGTTGGAATCCACTGTTGTTATTCCCAAGTTGGCTATGTATATTTTGTATTACTATGTTCAAGGAAAAAGGGTTTTTGATTGGTCAAGGATGATATCTATAGAAATAAATTCTTATTTGTCAAATTTTAGGAAAGATAAAAAATCATTTATGTTTGTGTATTTGGTTTTCGCTATCATCAATAGCCATGAATTTCAAGGTCTCCATCTTTGAAAGCAAGTTGATCTCATGACATATCCATTTTATACTTGGTATCTAGATTTATGGAAGCAAAGAGAAATGTACCACTTCTATGAAGTTTATAACTCTTTCCTTTATGTTTTCAAAAGATTAATGTTTGGGGAAAATACTTCAAGATTGTCATTATAAGCGGCATCATTTTTAAATCAAAGGGGAGAAGTTGAATACGCTGAAGATTACAACATCATCATAATATATTGCTCCCATGTAGCATCTATTTATCTTCCATTTTATGTATCTAATAAAATGTTCATAATAGAAGTTTGCAGACAGTACAAATTCTGGGCAAATTTCTTTGCTCAAAGAAAGAAAAAATAAATTATTCAATTACCATGGAAGGTTGGTGATATTACAGTAAAGAATTTCTCGAAGATTGATGAGTGTGTTGTTCAATTTGACCCTTATAAGTTAAAGGTGGTTGACTATGTGAAAGGGTTTCACCCACAACAACTTTTTATGAATCATACAATTTCCACTGGTTTTAGTGTCTCGCTTATTAACACATACATACATGAGGAGGAATAAAATGAAGGAAATAATTCTCAAGAAAAACTAGTTTTGGACTTGGAAACTATTATAAGTACAAACGAGGCATATAAAAAACACGTAAAAGGTCATAAGTGAAAAGGGTTCTAAATCTCAAAGTTCATCTCAAAAAAGAGGCACACCAAAACGACATACCTAGAACAGTTTCCAAGATAAACAAAATTATTTAATCAATAATTGAGGGGGTGACGATGATCCTGACCATGGTGAAAAGAATATTGATTCAACTCATAAGTTACCAGTAGTAAAGAGAAAAAGGTATAAAAATCAAGAAGAAATAAAGTAATGCATACCTGATGATGATGTCCTTTTGCAAAACATGCACCTTGATGTTGATATAGAAAATATTGAATTCCCAGAAGATGAACGAAGAATTTTTCCAAAAAAGGAGTTGATTGTCCAAGAAAATATTTTTGATGAAGAAGAATCATTAACCCTCCATAATGCATCATTTTATAAGGAACTAAAAAGGTTAGTATTTCAACATGTAAATTCAAGAGGAAAAAGGGTCAAAGATTCGACAATGGATTTAAGAGGAATTCCAACATCCAAACTTTCAAAAATCCATATGTTCACTCGAAATTCCCTAGATATATCAATTGATGATATGGAAGCCGAAAATAAAAGATTAAAAAACAAATTCAAAGAATTAGAGAATACTTTGATGCCACCCCCAATCTTTGTAAAACCACTTGCTTTTGTTCAACCCAATATGAATCCTAACGGCCTGCCTGAATCCAGTTCTAAATGGAGAGGAACACCTAGTCTCCTTATTTCAGTAAGGAAATTTGTTGAAGAAAATATCAAAAAGAGGATGTCTCTTGTCCTTGAAACTTGGGATATCAGTAATAATATCATGACGTTTGGCTCAAGGTTACGCAGTTTCAAAGAATATCTTCAGGTTGCTTGTGAAAATGATGAATGTTTTTACAAGAATAAGCTCACTACCTTTATTTTGAAAATCTTGAATATGACAGAGTTGAAAAGAGAGGAAGAAAATTTTCCCTCTCAAGCTAGGGTAAAACAACATAAAGCATGTCGGATTAATAAAATAAAGACTTTGAAGGAACTACTGGAAGAATGTAGTGAAATACTTTTTAATATGGAGATTTTATATCAAAAATTGACAGAAATTGATTTAGTTTGGAACAACTGAGAAGTACAATATCCTCGCCTAATTCTAAACTCTGCATTTCTTACAAGGGGGCAATTTGAGGAACACATGGAAAGACTCAAGAATTTGTCTGCGGAGAAGTTCAATAGTATAAAAGAATATAATGAAGATGAAATTGATAATTGGTTGGTTAGTTATTCAAACAAAAATTGATGTATTGAAACTTCATTACATCAAATATCATTTGATTTAAAGGAGTTAGAAATTGCTTTGATTGATATAAGGATTAGACAAGAGATTGATGTTTCCCCAATGAAATATTATATTCAGGAATGGTTAAAACAAGCTTTGTTAAAGATAACCGAAGATTATCAGTTGGGAACTGTCGAAACTAACCAACCAACTGCAACAAAGGATGGCATAAAAGACACAACAAACAACAAATAATGAGAGAGAGACTCCATCATAGTAAGTCCATACTAATCACATATTTCCTTCCTTCTTAGAATTCATCTAGTTGTGTTTATTCTTTCACTAGAAAAAATATAACCGAGTTCTGATAACTTCCCTTTTGTCTTCTTTCCAGATCGTGTTGGTCGCACTCTGCTCGAGACTCTTTTCTCTTATTCATACTTCTTTTGTATGTTTTATGGTCCATGGGAGCCCCGATCCTAGTGGATTTATGGACAAACGCCTTTTAAATTTCTAAGAATTGTAAAAGACTTTATCATTTTGATAAATCCCAAAGAACTATTTTGGAGTTGGTTTTGACTGTATTTTATAACTCTAAGTTTTGAGTATAAGATATTTGAAATCATCTTATCAAATTCTCTTTTTGATCTTAATAAACAATACTCTTCCAAAGCTCTCTTATGTGTTGGACCATTTTCCTTTTATTTTCAAATGTGATAAAAATATCTAAAATTGTGATGGGTGTGAGAGTTTATGTTATTTTCTGCAACTTATTTATTTTCAATATGTGTGATGCTTGAGGTTCCTGGTCCATCTCTCAGGAATTCTCCTATTAGATTTACTTTTTCAATTTAATTTTTCTTGAGCTATAAAAAATTGAATTCTGTCATTTGACATAATTCTATATTATTTGATATAAGATATCCAAAGAAAAATACTTGAAAGAAAAACAGAGGAGTACCACCTCTATAAAAATGTTGGAGAATACTTATATTGTCATGAGGTTGTCGTTTCGGTCTTGAAATATTCAAACGTCAACAGTGGGGAACAACCATTACCTTATCTGCAGAGAAAAGCATGGAAATTGTTTTTTTTTGTCTAATAACCAGAGTCTTGTTGTTGAAGAGGCGGGTTGTTAGGCTTGTGAGCATTCTCTCCAGGTGAGAGACTTGTTGTCGAAGAAGTGGGTTGTCAGGCCTGCGAGCATTCTCTTTAGGTGAGATATTTTCTAGGAATTGTTCCCTGGTGCATTGGAAATTAGTTACAAGGCTTTGAGACTTCTTGTCTAACCTGTTGTTGAAGCCATGGAAGGGAAGTGGGGAAACCGAGGGACTTTTTAGTAGAGAAGGGTCACAATTCATGGGGTGGGAAAAGCATGTGGGGAATGAGAGACTATAGGATAGTTGCAGTAGTCGAGCACCTTGGACTGACCAATTTTGTTGATTATCATACCTTAGCCTGGAATTAGGAGTCAGTTTTTCATGGTGGAGTTTAAGCCCCAACTCAGGGGTGACCTGTTGCTAAAAGTATATGAGCAACATGTTGGTTGTGGAACCTGATTATCTTCCATATTCAGAGGTTTTTGTTTTCAACTGTGTTTATACCCCATGAATACTTTACACCCCTAAATAATGTACACTCTTCCACGTGGGGGAGTGCAGAGGGGGGTTACCCCCTCTGCGAGATTTGGGGGCAAGCGGGGCTTCAAGGGCGAATACCCCGAAGGAAAAATTGCCTTGTAAAAGTATATTGTAATTTCATTGTAAATCTGGACCGTTCATTATAAGGTCATAGATCTAACTGTAGAAATTATGTTAGGGTTTTTTTCCCTATAAGGAAACCCTCTTTTATGAGGGAAATGTATTGCGGTTAAGGATGATAGCGAATATTTTATTCTGAGATAGGAGATTGTGAGACAACGAAGAGGAAGTTACAACAGGTTTGTTATGGGTTGTATCCCTTCATTTGCTAAATAATAATAAAGGAAGGACCTGTAAATTTCTCTGGTGGACGTGTCCCACACTGGGTGAACCACCTATATCTGTGTCTCTATTGTATTGTGTATCTTCTATATTTTATTTCCGCATTTGTTTTATTTTATTGCTTCGCGATCCTGTTTTTCTAACAACTGGTATCAGAGCGAAAGGTAACTCGCAGGAAAACAGGGTTCCTAGTTTGAGTGGGAGCAATGTCGGAAGATAGAAATTTTAGGGTCAAAAAATTTAATGGCCCAAACTACCAGTTATGGAAGATGCAGATGGAATATTATTTATATCAGAAGGATATATTCCTACCATTGGGCAGAATAGCAAAGAAGCCGACGGCTATGAAGGACGAAGAATGGGAGATTCTTGATAGAAAGGCTCTAGGAATGATACGACTGAGCCTGGAAGCGTCGGTGGCTTTCAATGTTTCGAAAGAAAATACAACGAAGGGTTTGATGGACGCATTGGCTAAATTGTATGAAAAACCCTCGACATCCAATAAGGTATTTCTAATGAAGAGATTATTTAATATGAAAATGTCATAAGGTGGGTTTGTTGCAGATCATTTAAATGAATTTAATACGGTTACTAATCAACTAAGTTCTGCAAAAGTGGACTTTGATGATGAGGTTAGGGCTCTTCTAATCTTGTGCTCATTGCCAGAAAGCTGGAACGGCTTGGTCATGGCTGTAAGTAACTCTGTCTCTGGTTCAAATACTTTAAAATTTGACGATGTTGTTGGTGTTATCCTTAGTGATGAAATGCGACAGAAAAGCATAGGTGAGACATCAGGTAATGTGTTGAACATGGAGAACAGGGGAAGACAAAAGGATAGAGGGAAGGGCTCAGGGAATTTCAAAAATTATAGGAAGGGCATATCCAAATCCAGACTTGGAAAGATAGAGTGCTGGAATTGTGGGAAGAAAGGACATCTAAAGAAAGACTGCAGAGCTCCAAAGAAACAAAGAGATGGACAATAAGAGAGAAATTAGGAAGCAAATGTAATAGGTTATGTGTTACAAGATGCTTTGATTATTTCTGTAGATAATATTTCTGAGTCTTGGATGGTATATTCAGGGGCTTTATTTCATGCCACACCCCATAGGAAACATTTTCTAGATTATGTTCAAGGTGATTTTGGACAGGTTCATTTGGGTGATGATGCACCATGCAAAATTGTTGGAATGGGAAAGGTAAAAATAAAGCAAAGAAATGGAAACCAATGGGTTTTGAAAGAGGTAAGACATGTTCCAAATCTGAGGAAAAATATAATTTCAACAGGAAAGTTGGCAAGTGAAGGTTGTATATCCATATTTACAGATAAGACGTGGAAGATTATCAAAGGATCATTGGTGATAGCAAAAGGAGAGAATGTAGGTACATTGTATTTATGTACTAGTAGTACTGACTCTTCTATCTCTTTAGCTTCTACAGGAATAGATACAACACTATGGCATCATAGTCTTGGACACATGAGTGAGAAGGGGATGCAGATACTTCATAAAAGAAATTTGTTTCCAGATCTTAAACAAATTGACTTGGAATTTTGTGAGCATTGTGTTTATGGAAAACATAAGAGAGTTAGATTTCTCAGAGTTGGAAAAGAAAAGAAGAGTGAAAGGTTAGAGCTTGTGCATACAGATGTATGGGGACCAGCTCATGTATCATCTCTTGGTGGCTCTCGTTACTATGTTATTTTTATCGATGATGCAACTAGAAAAACTTGGGTTTATTGCATTCGAAAAAAATCTGATGTTTTTGATACTTTTAAGAAATGGAAAGCTTTGGTTGAGAATGAGACAAGAAAAAAGTTGAAGTGTCTCAGATCAGATAATGGAGGTGAATA
>ML777993.1:277112-302383 GCA_009831015.1 Picea engelmannii | reverse complement strand
ATTTGCAATGAAGGATTTGGGTGCTGCAAAGAAAATCCTTGGTATGAGAATAACAAGAGACAGGAAAAATCACAAATTGACATTGTCTCAGGGTGAGTATATAGAGAAGGTGTTGGAAAGGTTCAGAATGCATAATGAAAAACCAGTTAGTACACCTTTGGCCAGCCATTTCAAATTAACTAAGGAAATGTGTCCCAAGACACAGGAGGAGATAGAATACATGTCCAGGGTCCCTTATTCATCAACAATTGGTAGCGTGATGTATGCGATGGTTTGTACAAGACCAAATATTGCACATGCAATGGGAGTTGTGAGCGAGTATATGAAAAATCCAGGTAAAGAACATTGGGAGGCAGTAAAGTAGATTCTCAAGTATTTGAGAGGTACTACTACTCATGCATTATGTTTTGGAGGTTCAAACACTGTTCTACAGAGATATGTTGATTCAGATATGGTAGGTGATAAAGATAGCAGGAGGAGCACCACAGGGTATGTTTTTACTATAGGTGGAACAACAGTAAGTTGGATTTCAAAAATGAAAAAGGTTGTTGCACTTTCAACAACAGAGGCAGAGTATGTTGCTGCTACAGAGGCTAGTAAAGAAATGATTTGGTTATAGAGGTTTATGGAGGAATTGGGAAAGAAGCAGGAGAATAGCAGGTTGTACTGTGACAGTGAGAGTGCCATTCATCTTGCAAAGGACTTAACCTTCCATTCGAAGACTAAGAATATACATCTAAGGTACCATTTCATATGATCTGTCTTGGAAGATGGACATTTGAAGTTGGAAAAGATACACACTAGCCAGAATCCTGCATACATGTTAACAAAGGGAGTAACCAGGGAGAAACTGAGTTCTTTCTCAATTTCATTTGGTTTTCAAGCATGAAGGTGAAGATGAGAAATTTTCCAAGTCCAAGAAGGTTCATAGTCCAGTAGATACAAAAACGATGGAGTTGTTGAGACTAGTCTCCAAGTGGGAGATTATTGGTTGTGAAGACTAATTGTCTTCCATATTCAGAGGTCTTTGTTTTCAGCCGTGTTTATACCCCATGAAGACTTTACACCTCATAAGAATGTACACTCTTCCACACGGGCGAGTGCAAAGGGGGGTTACACCCTCTACAGGGTCTGGGGGCAACGTCCCTTGATGGGGGTTCGGGGGAGAAGCCCCCAAAGGAAAAATTGCCTTGTAAAAGTATATTGTAATTTCATTGTAAATCTGGACCGTTCATTATAAGGTCGCAGATATAACAATAGAAATTATCTTAGGGTTTTTTGCCCTAGAAGGAAACCCTCTTTTATGAGGGAATTGTATTGCGGCTAAGGATGATAGCGGATATTGTATTCTAAGATAGGAGACTGTGAGAGAACGAGGAGGAAGTTACAACGGGTTTGTTGTAGGTTGTATCCCTTCATTTGTTGGATAATAATAAAGGAAGGACCTTGCAATTTCTCTAGTGGATGTAGCCCACACTAGGTGAACCACATATATCTGTTTCTCTATTTTATTGTGTATCTTCTGTATTTTATTTCCGCATTTGTTTTATTTTATTGCTCCACGATCCTGTTTTTCTAACACAACAAAGTCTATGGATGGGAGGAACATCTGAGCTCTGCACGCAGTTGGTGACTCTTTATAAAAATGATAAGTGTCCTTTATGTGCTTGTCTAATTTACTGTGTGCTTAATTATCTATCTCTGATATGGGTTTATTTCTTGTATGAAGTTGCATTTAATGAATTGTCGTTATTATGTATGATGGTGTTTGTACATGTAAGCATGATGTTGTATTCAGTAATTATTGTCGCAGATGTAGAGTATGACAATTATTAAGTATTGTTGTTAGTTAACTTTGTAATAATGGTCATGAATTTCCAAGACAAGCCTAGAATTTTCATGCATACAGGGAAATAATTTGTGCGTGGAAGAAGTTGGAATCATTATGTGCATGGGGAAGGAGGGTTGTGTGCACAAGGAGAACTGAATCTGCGTGTGGCACCAAAATGGTTGCGTTCGAAGTAGTATTAATGTGTTAAGAATGGTTACACATGCAATAATACTTTTGTGCATTGAATGAGTGTGCACGCAGTTGTATTATGTGTTAATTACATTTTTATAATTAGTGTATGAAGAGGAAAATTTGTTTGGCGTGTTGCAGCTTGGGGTCATGCACATTACCTCACATGTTTCTGCGCAGATTAACGTTATAGTGTAGAATCTATGCACTAGATTTTTGGAGTGGAATTGCTCATCAGTAAGTTGGGGATGTTACAAAGTGGTATCAAAGCATTTCATTAGTGTTGGTAACGGGGAACATTACAGATTGGAATCAAAGTTGTATTTAGGGAGTTTACAGTAGTGGAGACATTACAATGTGGTAACGATACTCGACTAGGAAGTTGGATACGTTACAGATTGGTATAGGAGGCATGGTACGTTACAGATTGATATTAGAGCTCTAGTTTCAACATTGAGCCTGCATGGGTCGAGTATCTACTTAAGGAAAATTTTGGACTGGTAAGTGGTCGAATTTGGAATTATAGTGCGACCATGGTGCGCATAAAATAATAATGTGCAAATGTGTGCACTAAATTTTGGCATGGTGGGGTGTGGCGCTGGAAATGTGCAGAAAACAATGTTGCACAGGTGTGTGCACTAAAATTTGGGGTTGTGCGGAGAAAAACTGGTGGTGCACGTGTAATATTGATATGTGGGTATATGTTAAATATTGACATCGCGCATTGGCACGTGTTGAATACCAGTGCATGTACGGGCTTCAGAAAGAAGAAATAAAGAGTAAAAAGGTATTTGGGTGAATTCCAAATGACCATAATTTACTGCACAAGACTCATAATTGTGCAACAAAGTAGTCGATGGGAAAGTTTTGGACATAGGAGTCCAATTATTCACCCAAAATTTTTGAATTGGGACATTAAAATCATCCAAGAAATCAGAAGAAAGGGTTTTGACAAAATGGTGTAGAGTTTTCATGAAGTTGTCGCATGAATTTGTCTAACAAATCTTATTGCGTGCACATTTCATCTAAGTATAGGGAGAAATGAATAAGATCAAGCCTCCTACCTTTTATGGTGAGCACAAGAAGGATGAAGATGCAGAGAACTGGTTGTTAGGCATGAGGAATTACTTCGAGCTGCATAATTACTCTGTGCATGCAAAAGGGATAATTGTCATCTATTAGCTAAATGGAAAAGCATCAATGTGGTGGAATCATTTCATGCAAGTGAAACACATTGATGAAAAGAAGGTTACTTGGATGGAGTTTAAAAGGTATTTTCAAAAGAAATACTTAACCAAGTGATACCGTGACAAGAAAATGAAGGAGTTATTTGAACTCAATCTTGGGAGTATGATGATAGATGAGTATGAAAGTAGATTCTTAGAGCTACTGAAATATGTTGCATTCATCAAGGATGAGGAAGTTAAAATTTAGTGGTACCTGAGTGGACTGTCATCATTTATCAGTGACAAGATACAATATGATAACCCCAATACATTGGAGGAAACCATAAGGAGAGATAAATGTCTCTATGATCAACAAAGGGGAAGACAAAATTTCCAAAATGGTTGGGAAGTCAAGAAGAAAAGTAATATGGAACAAAGTAACAAGGGGATTGAGCCACCATTTTTCAGAAATACTTCTCAAGGACAACCAACTCCCAAGGAGCCCAGAATGACTGATCCAATGGGGAAAAGACCAAGGAAACCACCTATTCAATGTTGGGGTTGTGGGGGACACCACATGTACAGAGATTTCCCTCACAGAGGTGAAAAAGTGTGGATTGTTCACAATGTACGACAAGCAACGAAAATTGAAGACATGGGAATAAATGTACCAAGGATCTACACAACCCTGGATAATAAGTAAGTTGAGTTTGAGTCGCACATAATTGAAGTGGAAGGTAATATTAATGACCAACTCATTGCTATTTTAATTGATTCAAGAACTAGTCATAGTTATCTAGATTCTAAGATGGTGGAAAGATTTCAATTGCCAAGAAGCAAGCTTAGAAAACCTTAGTTGGTGCAGTTGGCCACGAGGGTAAAAAGGAAAATTAATTAGATGGTTAAGACAGGTCCAATGGATATGAATGGGCTAAACAAAAAGGTTGATTTGAATATCATAGCTTTCGGCTCTTATGATTGCCTCATTGGTGTGGATTGGTTGGACCAGCATCATGTTTTCCTAGAATATTACAATAAAACATTTACTTGCTTGGAAGAGGAAGGAAACTTAAGAGCAGTTCAAGGCATTCCAAGAGCTGTAACTATCAGAGAAGTTTTAGCCTTCCAATTGAAGAAAATCTACAGGAAAAGATGCCAAGTATTTACAACACACATGGAGGAGGCACCTAAGGATAAAGTACCAAATGTTGAAGACTTTGCAATACTAAAAGACTTTGAAGATGTATTTAAAGAAATATTGGGGTTTTCGCTGAAAACAAATATTGATTTCTCTATAAATTTGATGCCTGAAGTATCCCCCGTATCCAAGAATCCTTATAGGATGAGTACAACAGATCATCTGAAGGAATTGCAGATGCAACTTGAAGAGCTTCTGAAGAAGGGGTATATATGCCTAAGTGTGTCACCTTGGGGTGCCCAAGGATTGTTTGTGAAGAAGAAGTATGGTACGTTGAGGCTTTGTATTGACCTTAGGCAGTTGAACAAAGTAACAGTAAAGAACAAGTATCCTTTGCCAATGATAGATGACCTCTTGACCATCTAGGGGGTGCACATATATTTTCAAAGATTGATTTCATATCTGGATATCACCAAGTGAAAATTAAAGAAAAATACATCAACAAGACTGCTTTCAGAATGAGGTACGGGCATTATGAGTTCATTGTTGTTCCATTTGGGTTGTCAAATGCACCAGTTGTCTTCATGTGTTTAATGAATGGTATTTTCAAAGAATACTTAGAGAAGTTTGTCATTGTAATTTTGGATGACATACTAATTTACTCAAAGTTTGAATAAGAACACGAGCAACACTTGAGGATGGCGCTACAAGTATTGAGAGAACATCAGTTGTATGCAAAGTTGAGCAAGTGCTCATTCTACCATAGGCAGATTCATTACTTGGGTCATATCATTTCATAGGAAGGGATAGTTGTGGACTTGAAGAAGATAAAATCCATTGAAGGATGGCTAACACTAAGGAATGTCGCAGAGGTGAGATCCTTCATGGGACTTGTAGGGTACTATAGAAGGTTTATTGAAGTATTCTCAAATATTTCACACCCAATTATATCCTTGCAAAAGAAAGGTGTATGATTTGAATGGACTCTGGATTGTGTAAGGAGTTTTCATCACTTGAAGAGTTTGTTGACGAGTCCTCCAATTTTGAAAATTGTTGATCCTAATCAAGACTTCGTTGTATGCACTGATGCATGCAAGGAAGGGCTCAGTGGAGTCCTTAGTCATAATGGTCATGTGGTATGCTATGAATCAAGGAAATTAAAAGAGAATGAAAGGCACTATGGTACTCATGACTTGGAATTGGAAACCATAGTGCATGCCTTGAATATGTGGAGGTGCTACCTCATTGGAAAAATATTCAAGCTGAGGACAGACCATAGTGGTCTGAAATATTTGTTTGGACAGACAAGTTTAAATGCCACACAAAGAAGATGGCTAGAATTCCTCAGTGAGTATGAATTTGATATCAAGCATATAAAAGGAAAAGGGAACAAGGTGGTTGACACACTCAAAAGGAGGGTGCATGAGATGCATGCTACAACCATTATCATGTACAATCATATTTGAGTGACATAATTTTAGAGGTTTCCAAATCAGATTAGCTCTATGTGGACATAAATTCAAATTTATAGCAAGGTAAATTGCAGTAGAAATTTGAAGGTTATGAGCTAAAAGAGGATGGAATCCTCATGTATAGGCGCATAGCTTACGTGCCAAATGATCAGGAGTTGAAAAATATGTTTTTGTCAAATATGCATAAAGTTCCTTATGTTGGTCACCTAGGCTACCAGAAGACAATTGCAATAGTCAAAAGCAATACTATTGGTCAGGCATGAAAAAGGAGGTTGTTGATTTTATTGCTAGATGCATTGAAATTCAAAAGTTAAAGGCTGAGCATAGACACCCAACTGGTTTTATATAGCCTTTTCCCATTCCTGAGTGGAAATGGGAAGTTGCAACCATACATTTCATTACTAAGCTTCCTAAGATTGCTAAGCAACATGATTCTATTATGGTAGTGGTGGATAAGCTTACTAAAGTTGTCCATTTTATTCCACTGAAGTCAACTGACAAGGCATGCAACATTGTTGATATATACATGAGAGAAATTKCTAGTTTGCATGGTGTACCTAAGACAATTGTGTCTAACAGAGATCCAAAGTTCACATCGAATTTTTGGAAGGGGTTATTCAAAGGATTTGGGATAAATATGAACTCTAGCACAACATATCACCATGAGTCAAATGGATAAACARAGAGGATAAATCATTTGATTGAAGATATGTTCAAGATGCATGTGATGGATAAACCATCAAAATGGGAATACTACCTACATTTGGTAGAGTTTACTTACAACAATGGGTATCAAGCATATTTAAAAATGAGACCATTTGAGGCACTTTATGGTAGAAAGTGAAACACACCAATGAGTTGGGACAACCCAGCATACAACGCAGTGGTTGGGCCATATCTGCTCTGGGAAATGGAAGAGAAGATGGTGAAGATAAGGTATAATTTAAAGGTTGCCCAAGATAGGAAGAAAATTTGTGCAGATAAAAGCAAAACCCATAGAGAGTTTATGGGTGACCATGTGTTCTTGAAATTAAAAACGAGACGCAGTTCCCTGAAGTTAGGAAATTGTTCTAAGTTGGAAGCACACTATTGTGGGCCATTTGAAATCCTAGAGAGGATTGGTCCCATCGCATATATGCTTGCACTTCCTGCATCCTTGTGTATTCATATTTTTTCCATGTATCTTTTCTCAAAAGTACATACCTAATTTTAATCTTGTCATCGATTGGAATGTGATTCAGGTGGAGCTAGAAGGTGATTTTTGAGAGTGACCGGTTTGCATATTGGATCGGAAAATCAAACAGATCCAAAATCAATCCATGGAGATAATAAAGGTCCAATGGACCCGGTACGGTCCCGAGGATGCAACTTGGGAGCGCAAGGATGCAACTTGGGAGCGCAAGGATGCTATGTGGGCAGAGTACCTGCATCATTTTGAAGACTTTTGAAGTTTTTGTAAGTGCATGTGTATATAATGCACTGAGGACAATGCATAAATAAGGGGGAGGGGAATGTAATACCCCTGATACGAACCCCAATTGTAAATTTAAATGTACATATAGGCTGGTTAGTTGTTGGCACCAAGTTTTGGTTCAGTTTTTCACGCACTTGAGTAGTGTGCAAGGATTATTTTCCAAAAAAAGAGCGTTCACATTCCATAGTGTTGTGTTCACCTGAGACGTAAGTGCGCGTGTATTGTGCATCAAGGGAAGGGTGTGCACATTTCACAGTGTTGTGTGCACCTGAGTAAGTGTGTGAGGAATACCTTGAATGCGCATCGGACCGAGTTATATGTGTGTGTGTGTGTGTGTGTATGCATGTATTTGAGGTCGGAGAGCTTATGTGTGGTTATTGGGCTAGTGAGTCGGAATGAAAAAAGGCCAATGCACCTATCCTTGTAAAATGTAATCACACTCAAATTATTAATAAAATCACATCGCTATGCACAAACTAATTAGACGAAAAGATACCAGGGGGGGGGGTAAACTCCATCAAAAAGGGAAAAGTGGGGCTCAAGTCTAAGGGAATATTTTATTAATATTTCCTAAAAGTATAATTTATGGATATTTATTTATCCTAAGTTCCCGAGGGATGGGAATGAGTCACCAAGTGGCTAAAGATAATTATGAAGGTGAAAAGTGTCTGGTTATGACCATGCATATATATGGATGAAACTTAGTGTATTTTTGGGGATTCACTCACTTTTTCTTGAGGGGTCGAACCATCTAAATGGGGAATGACCATTACCTTATCTGTAGGGAAAATATTGGAAAGGGATTTTTTTCCATCTAGTAACTAGAGTCTTTTTGTCGAAGAGGCGGGTTGTCAGGCCTGTGAGCATTCTCTCTAGGTGAGAGATTTGTTGTCAAAGAAGTGGGTTGTCAGGCCCATGAGCATTCTCTCCAGGTGAGATATTTGATAGGAATTTTTCCCCGGTGCACTGGGAATTAATTGCAGGGCTCTTAGACTTCCTTTCCGGTCTATTGTTGAAGTCTTAGAAGGGAAGTGGGGAAGTCAAGGGACTATTGAACGGAGAAGGGGAACACTTCCTAGGGTGGGGCATGCATGTGAGGAATGAGAGATTGTAGTAGTTTCAACAGTTGAGCACCTTGGACTAAGAAATTATGTTGATTATCATACCTTATCCTGACATTAGGAATCCTTTTTCCCTAGTGGATTTTAAGCCTCAACTTGGGGGTGACCTGTTGTTGAAAGTATATGAGCAACAAAGTATATGGTTGGGAGGAACGTCTAATCTCTATGCGTAAATGATGACTCTTTATGTGCTTGTCTAATTTACTGTGTGATTAATTATCTATGTCCGATATGGGTTTATTTTCTGTATGACTTTGCATATAATTAATTGCCATTATTATGTATGATATTGTTTGTACATGTAAGCATGATGGTGTATTCGGTAATTATTGTCGCACATGCAGAGTATGGCAGTTATTAAGTATTCATATTAGTTAACTTTGTAATAATGGTCATGAGTTTCCAAGTCAATGATAGAATTGTTGTGTGCGCGGGGAAATAATATATGCATGCAAGAGGTTGGAATTGTTGTGCGCATGAGGAAGCAAATCCACGCACACAAGGAGAGTTGAATCTGTGTGTGACACCAAAATGGTTGCATGTGAAATAGTGTTCAGAGTGGTTACACGTGTAGTAATACTTGTGTGCACTGAATGATTGTGAGTGCAATTGTATTATGTGTTAATTCCATTATTATAACTAGTGCCTAAAGAGGAAAATTTTTGTGGCGTGTTCCATCTTGGGATCGTGCGCGTTACCTCATGTGAGCCGGGGATGTTACAAAGTGGCATCAGAGCATTTTGTTAGTGATGGTAATGAGGAACATTACAGATTGGTATAGAAGGCAGGGTACGTTACAACTTTAGATTGGAAAAACTTGAGAAAAGGTTTACACCTAGAGGGATTTGATCCCTCTCAACGTATGATAGATTCATTGTTAATATGGATCTACATTGTTTCTTTCTTTATATATATATATATATATATATATATATATATATATATATATATATATATATATATACACGACGTGTCAACTTCTTGTTGAGCATAAAAATAATTGCATATCTCCCTCAAAGCAAGCAACACACCATTGGAATGAGTCACAATTGGAGGATGAGATGGAGTATCCAAATTTCCTTCACCTTCCTTAGTGCCTATTTCTTCCTTATTGAGAGTGTATTAGTGATTTTTGGGTTGATTCTTTTGTCATCATTTGAATCTTGATTTTTTAATTAACATTCGACTTTTATATGGCCATGAGTATGAAAATTGGAACATTGAAATGAGGTTTTAACATAGCCAAAAATTTGAGTTTAAAACCACTAACCAATGACTATATGTATTTTTTATGGGATCCCTTCACACAAGTTGAATTCAACAAGTATACAAGATAATGATCTTTGTGTCAGTGAAGATAAGTGATTGCCAAATTTCATGAAATAACCAATATAGTTTCCTATGGAAGGCATAGAGTGTTGATTATAGAGTTCACATGGTAATAATAGGAGTTTCACCTAAATGGGTTGAATGACAACATTATCCAGTTGTGGATTAAAGAAAGGGGACCATACATTTACAAAGATAGATGTTGAACCCCAATAAATTTTGACAAATAAATTTTTTTTCCTTGAAAAAAAGAGTAGTTTTATTTCATCCAGAGAGAAAAGAAATTACATTCTACAAAATACAAGTCCCCTTGTATTTTCGTCCCATTCATGGTGAGACATATAAGTACATATGGATAATATTCGACACCGCTCATACATAAATATGTCGTTTACAAATCTGATTAAACAAGACAAAATTCAAAAGAGTGCCAAAATTTGACATCTTGTTGATGTACTGATGTAGATGTTGTAGAGATAAACACAAAAATATATTTTTTCGTAGAAGGTCAAATAAGTTCATTGTCATCATAAAAAAAAACATCAAATAACCTTATGAGAGATATACAATAAAGTAGATCATCCCAAGAGAGATTTGTGATTAGTATATCTGGTAAATAACAGAACTATGTGTTGTCGCTGACAACGGATCTAGAAAGTACTTCCTCTAGTGAAAAAAAACTATAAATATGCATGTTAATGGTTGTGGGGGGCCAAGTATTCAGTAAAAGGCCAGTGGTAGTGTTGGAAATATTGAGAGGGGGGGTGAATCAATATTACCCTTTTTCAACAATTAGCAATTACTTTGATATTTTATTAATTACCACAATAGATCAACAATGAACTTGTGTTTAAAATCAATTATATAAATATAATTAAAAGGAATTACAAGGTTTTATAAAGAATAGTGAAGGACATCGATTATTTTTAGAGCACCAACTCTAGGAGACAAAAATCCCCTTCTTCAAGGCACCAACCTTAGGAAGCACCAACTCCCTTGTTTTTAGGGAACCAACCCTAGGAAGCACCATCTCCCTTGTCTTTAGGGCACCAACCCTAGGAAGCACCAACTCCCTTGTTTTTTAGGGCACCAACCCTAGGAAGCACCAACTCCCTTATCTAGTAAAGGATATGAATCCTTCCTTGATCCTCCCTTCCACCCTCATTGTGTCAGTATCATCAGTTCTTATTCTTGGACCCTACTTCTGTTTTGATCTTCTAAACTGTACTACAAAGACACTTCTTCTTCACTGTTATTTCTTGCTTTTATAGTCTTGCAACCGGTGTGAGCATTGAAGCATTGTGTCCCTTTGTTTGGACCATTTCACCTCTTTATTTAAGTTAACAATAATAACATTTGTATTTTAATTTACGATTAATATCTCCCTCTATTATTATTACACACATTAATGTGAATGCTTTTCAACTTAGTAAGAGGTAATTACATAAATCGATCACAGGTATGGATTGATTTATTTTAACTTCATCCCATGGCTTCTTATTTTATCCCCAAGATTTTGTTGCATCTCCAGTTCTCCAATAGACCATATTTAAGCTTTTCAATTAGCTTTCCAGTGCATCGGATGTATTCGATCACTTAATATCAATTAGGACCAAATCCAGATCCTATTTGGTTCAAAGTTTCTTCCTGATAGAGGAAAAATTCTTCCTATGTATGTTGAATTTGCATAGACACACTTTCGAGACCTCTATTCCATATGACCATAGGTGGTGACTAAGATCTTAGCCAAACGAGTGTTTAATCACTTATCAAGATCAACGATCATGTTTTATTTTCATGTTGAGATGGACGGTTCTCATTCTCTTCGAGATTTTGGCATTTTAGGTCTCCTTCCTTTGTAGTCTTTTAATTCTTCTAGAGCAAATTCCATGGGAGTTCTTATCAACACTTCCATGCTTAATAACCTTCACATGTCTAGGAGCTAGGACCGTGGGCTTATGCAAAAAGGAGCTCCCTCTCTTCGGGTATTCAACTATTCATGACTCTAGGACTTTGGGCTACTCGAACTATGAAGTAGTTCAATCCCTCTGAAGGTTTACCTACCGAATAACTCACAACACGACGATGACCACTTGTTTTCAGTTAACATCTCATGCTTACTCTAACCTTACACTATGATTGATCTAAAGGTCATGAGAGAACCTGGAGGATCTTAGATTAACGACCAACATTAATTCAAGACTTCTCCCTTCAGCGCTTCAGGTAGTTGCTAGTGGGAGAAACTAGATATCCTCGAAGCACATACTCCTTGAGTCACGTAGCTTGTTGACATCACTGTTGATGTGGCACTGGCTGAGTGGTTTCCATGAGTCACCTAGATTTTTGACTTACGTATACCTAAAGTGCCAATTGGACCTTGACACTTGTCACCATATGATTGTGCCATGTGTCCTTTCTGACATGGATCTATTGAAGTGTCATATGTCTTTCAAATTTGGATAATATATCGAACAATCTAGTTTTCACCTGAATTCTTGATCCAACGACCCTCATTCACTTTAAGACTTCGGGGCTCTGACCTTCAAGTGAGCTTACATATTTTTGACCCCTTTTCACCGAAGTGGTCAGCGTCGAAGTTGAACACCATTGGACCCACCTATCATCATCCAACGGTCACCATGCATTGCCCATATCTGATGGCCCTCATTCACTTCAGGTATTCAGGGTTCTGGCCTTCGGGTGAAATTACATGTCTTAGACCCCTTTTGGTTGAAAGGTCAATGTTGGAGTTGACTATATCCTTTCCTTTGCTGTGATTTGATGGTTCCAATATTTCACTCCATATCAACGGTTGACAACAGTTCGTGACTTCGGGGCTTTGGCCTTCGGGTGAACTTACATATTCTTGGCTTCTTTTCATCAGATTGGTTAGCATCGAATTTGATCGTCTCCTTTCCTTTACTCTGATCTGACGGTTCCAATGTTTTCACTTAGATCAATGGTTGATGGTAGTTCGTTTCATCTGAGACTCCGGGATATTTGTGGCTTACACTATCCTTCCACTAAACTCGATAAGATGGTCAAGAATTCATCTGAAGTCCCTCCTTGATCTAACAACTGGTGGAATTTCGTGACTTCGTTCCTCTGCCTTATCTCCAATGTCCTGAAACTTACGCTATCCTTCCACTTGGCTTTGATCAGTGGTTCTAACTGATCTTATGGTTGCGATTACTTTCAAAATTTGAATGGATGATTATATTTCCACAATTTTTCATACGGGTTTCTTTTGTGTAGGATCTAGCTTCTGTGTGATTTGACGGTCCAAGATTTTCTCGAGAAGTATATCAATGGATAGGATTCTTCCTTGATTCTTTTGGAGTTTTACACTTGGGATTTCAATCCTGATAATGTTTTTGCAATGCGCTCTCCCTTCTGAGCTTCAATTAATGTCCTTCCTTCTGAGCTTTGGCTTTATACTGGGTTCTTTTGCACCCAATTGAAATCAATGACAATATCGTACCACTATGTCCAACATCTTCCCCTTTTTCATCGACGACAACCTTTTCTTTTTGAAATATTTTTATTTATGTTTCTTATCAATTTCCTCCCCCTTTGACAGTAATGACAGAGGGGATCGTTCTTCACTCCCCCTGTGGCAATGCTCCCCCTGACCATGTGCCCCTTTTCTTCTAATACGTTTTTTTATGGGTTTTAATGAGGTTTGTGAATTAATCCCAATTTTTGTCGAAGATTTTCAAAAGTACTCCTGGGCAAAGGTTTTGTGAATATGTCTGCAATTTATTCTTTGGTGTCTACATACACTATTTTAACCACTTTTTGGGTAACCCGATCTCTTAGAAAATGGTATTTAATTGGGATGTGTTTGGTTTTAGAATGTATTACTGGATTTTTAGAGATACCTATAGCACTAGTGTTATCACAATTAATAGTGATGGGATTATCATATCTTATTTGAAAATCTTCTAATGTTTGCTTCATCCAAAGAACTTGTGTGCAGCAGGATGCGAAAGCAATGTATTCTGCCTCTCTTGTAGATAGTGATGTGGAATTTTGTTTCTTACTTAGCCATGGTACCGGACATTTTCCTAGAAAAAAATCTCCTCCACTGGTGCTTTTCCTATCATCTATACTACCATCCCAATCTACATTAGTGTATGCAGTTAGATTGAAGTATTTATCTTTTGGATACCACAATCCAAGTAGATATATGAATATTCTCTTTACTGCTTTTAAGTGAGTTTATTTAGGTGTAGATTGAAATCTCCCCACGATTCCTACAGTTTGTATGATGTCAGGTGTTGTTGTTGTTGAATAGAGAAAACTTCCAACCATTGATCTGTACATCGTTTGATCCACTTTTGGTGAGTCATCTTCTAGGATTAGTTTACATCCAATGACCATGGGAGTACTCATAGGTTTATTGTCTTCCATTTGGAATTTCTTTATAATTTCCTTTATATATTTGGCTTGGGAAATGGATATTCCATTTTTTGTTTGATTTACTTGTAAACCTAAGAAGAAGGACAGTTCTCTGAGCATAGACATTTCAAATTCTTGTTGCATTTTGGTTTCTGCTTAGTGTAGTAAGATTACTTCCAAATATGATGTCATCTACATATACCACCACAACAATCATGCTTTGATCCTCAATTTTGATGTATAAGTTGTTGTCAGTAGTTCATGTCTTATATCCTTATTTTTGCAGGTATTGATCAAGCCTTGAGAACCATGCTCTAGGGGCTTGTTTAAGACCATACAGGGCCTTTTTTAGCTTGCACACATAGCCCTGATTTTTTGTTAACATGAATCTTTCTGGTTGCTCAACATAGAATTCTTCTTCTAGTGTTCCATTAAGGAATGTTGACTTGACATCCATATGATATATTTTGAAATTTCTGAAGCAGGAAAATGTCAGGAACATTTTGATGGCCTCAAGTCTTGCCACTGGAGAAAAAGTCTCTTCAAAATCCATACCTTCAACTTGAGAATATCCTTTACAAACTAATATGGATTTGTTCTTTATAATCTCCCCATTTTCATTTAGTTTTTTCTTGAAGATCCACTTGGTTCCTACCACATTCTTGTCCTTGGGTCTTGGAACTAGTTCCCAAGTCCGGTTCTTCTCTATTTGGTCTAGTTCTTCATTCATTGCTTTTATCCAATATTTACTATTGCTATCTTCTCTAAATGACTTAGGTTCTATTAGGGATAACATTGCTTGTTATGAGTCAAAAGTGAGTTTCCTTCTTGTTTCCACTCCTGCATTTTTATCTCCAATAATCTGACTTTCAGGATGATTCTTTTGAACTCTTTTTGATGGAGCTTTTGGAAAGGGTGTTTCTTAATTGTCTTCTTCATCAGTATATGGTTAAATTTCTCATGTTTCATTATCATCATATTCTTGATGTGATTCTACACCATCATCTTCTTGTTGAGATTTTACATCATCATCTTCTTGTTGATATTTGTTATCAATGTCTTGGGATATGCTATTTTTTAGATCATTTATCTTTACGTTGGCACTTTCCACTATATTTAGTAGTCTAACATTATAACATATGTATGCTTTCTTATTAGATGAATACCCTAAAATTATTCCTTCATCATATCTTGGATCAAACTTTCCTAAGTTATCTTCATCATTCTTAATGTAACATTTACTTCCAAAATTTCTAAAGTGTTTTATAGATAATGGCCTCCCAAACCATAGTTCATAAGGGGTTTTGTCATGGTTGGGTCTCAACTGAGCTCGATTAAGTATGTGGATTGTTGTGTAGATTGCATCTCTCCAAATTTTTTCTGGAATCTTGGCTTCATATTGCATGGTTCTTATAGCTTCTTGAACTGTTATGTTTTTCCTTTCTACCACTCCATTATGTTGAGGAGTCATAGGAGTTGAAAGATGTCTTTTGATACCATGATTTTCATAGAATTGAATGAAATATTTAGAGGTTAATTCTCCTCCATTGTTTGATCTCAGACATTTAATTTTGATATCTGTTTCATTTTCTACAAGGGCTTTGTATGTTTTAAACTTCTCAAAGGCTTTTGATTTTTCTTTTAGAAAGTATACCTAGGTCAATCTTGTGTAATCATCAACAATCAACATAAAATATTGTTCACCATAAGTAATTTTAGTTCTGGTAGGTACACATATATCTGTGTGAATAAGTTCTAATGGTTTTGTTGTGGAATGCTCTTTTGTTTTGAACCTAACTCTTATTTGTTTTCCTATTTGACAATGTTTACAAATAGAATCTGAAGGCTTAATCAATTTTGGTAGGTCCCTAACTGCCTCTTTCTCATTGGGTTTGATCAAGTTGTCAAAGCTTAAATGTCCCAACCTTCTATGCCATATCCATCTTTCATCTACTTGGCTTAAACAACATTTTTCTTCTTCATCTATATTAAGGATGTACACATTGCTAGATGTTCTTGGTGCAACTGCCACTAGCTTTCTAGTGTCCTTTTTTCTGATCTCACATTTCTGAGAATCAAAAGTAAGTATGTGACCCTGATCACATGTCTGACTTACACTTAGGAGATTAGGTTTGATATTTTCTACCAGAAGTACATCTTCTACTTTGGTTTTATTATTTCCTAAACTGACAGTGCATTTTCCCAGTATTTTGGGTGACATATTATCTCCAAACGTTACTTTTCCTTTTCCTTTCTTGTTTAACTTGATAAATTTTCTTTGATCTCCAGTCACATGTTTGGAACATCCATTGTCTATATACCACTTACATCCTTGATTTATCGCATATAAGGCTACATTGCACGCTAGTTTCTTTTTCTTCCATACTTTTTTATTAGTGGGAATACTTATCCTTTTATCATATTTTGGTAATCTACATTCACTAGCTTTATGACCATAGTTGTTTCATTTGTAACATTCAACATTTTAGTCTTGTAAGGGAGATAAGGATTTATAGTTTCTTATTTTTGAATTATCCTTATTATTTCCATATCTTTGAACATTTCTTGGATTGTACTCTCTATAAGCTTTACAGTGTATTGTTTTATGTCCAAAAATTTTGCAGGAATAGCAATAACCAAGGAAGATATATTTATTTATGTTGGAGGGATTCCTTCTAATGATTCTATTCTTTTTGTTATATTTTTCATTAGTAGAAGGTGCATATTTTTGTTTATTTGGGATAGTTTCGAATGGTGTTGTTCTTGTTTTCTTTTCTTTTCTATTTATGGGTTTCTTAAGAACATTTTCATAGTTGATTTTGCCATTTTCTTCTTCTGTAGAGAGATCATATCCTAGTCACGTCTTATCATTTGATGATCTCTGATTGCTAAGAATGTTATTCAATATTTTTTGTTTGTTTTCAAATTTAGACTTAATATCTTCTTTTTCTAGTTTCCCTTTTAGTTGAACTATTTCATCCTCCAATATCTTACACATTTGTTATTTTTCACTGAGTTCTTTATTCAATATTTCTTCTTTTCTTTTGGTTTCTTGGAGTTGATTTTTTAACTTAATAATCAATTGTTATAAATCACTGATGGTTTTGGAAACTTCCTTCTCCCTTGATTTAGTAGCTTCTTCAGTCTCTAGAAGCTCTTCCCTTAGTAACCTATTTTGGTTTTTAGTTTTTCTTAGTTCTTCAATTACACGAAGGAATTCTTCTTCATCTTCTGATTGATTATCATCTTGATATTTTATTCCCATAAATAGAAGCTCTAGCTCCTCTTCTTCATTTTCTTCTGATGAGCTATTGTCTTCTTGGGTAAAGAACATTTTATTTTTCTTGTAGAACTTATTTTTATCATTAGTTTTGTTTTTCTTTTGAATTTTGAAGGTTCTTTCATCATCTCTTTCCTCCTGATTAGGATGGGGACATTTATTGGAAAAGTGTCCAATTTTTCCACATTTGAAACATATTAGAGGAATCTTTCCTTTGTATTTTCCAATCCCTTTCTTGAGTTTCTTTATGAAGTTGGCAATTTCTTCATCATATATATCTGATAACTTGTCATTGGTATTTTTCTCCTGTCTCATCTTTGTTTTAGATTCTTTAAAGGTTGTTTCTCTTTTTGATGGTTTTTCGTTCCCTGTTCTCATCTCATATACTGTAAAAATTCCATGAAGTTGATCTACTGTGAGTTTGTCAAGTTTTGGCCTATCTTCAATTGTATAAATCTTGGCATCATATTTCATAGGTAATGAACTTAATACATTTTGTACAATAGGTTTATCGGTAAGTTCTTCTCCTGCTGCTCTGATTGAATTAACTACCTCATATACCTTATGAAAGTATTCAACAATGTTCTCTTCTTCTTTCATTTTCAAATTTTCAAACTGAGTTCTATAGGTTTGTAGTTTGGCTTCTTTGACTTTTCTATCTCCTTCATATAAAGCTTCCAATTTATCCTAGATTTCCTTAGCTCACTTACAATGCATAACCTTCACACATATAAAATTTCTCAATCCTCCTAGAATGGCATTATCTGCTCTTGAGTTGGCATTGCAACTCTTCTTTCCTGCAGTATTTGTGGGTGGATTGACTAGTGTAGTGTAAACATATAAACAGATTGCCAGACATCAAAACCAATAGCCAACATGAATATTTTCATTCTTATTTTCCAGATAGCATAGCCACCTCCATTGAACAATGGTGTTTTATTGGAAGACATTCCCTCTTGCTGATCTATTTCTTTCAAGATCTACCTTCCATTTATTAGATTTTGCTAAAGGCACTTGCTCTGATACTAATTGTTGGAAATTGTTGGAAATACTGAGAGGGGGGATAAATTAGTATTACCATTTTTCAACAATTAGCATTACTTTGGTATTTTATTAATTACCACAATAGATCAACAATGGTCTTATGTTTAAAATCACATATATAAATATAATTAACAATAATTACAAGGTTTTATAAAGAATAGTGAAGGACATCGATCCTTTTTAGAGCACCAACTCTAGGAGACACAAATCCCCTTATTCATGGAACCAACCCTAGGAAGCACCAACTCCCTTGTTTTTAGGGCACCAACTCCCTTGTCTTTAGGGCACCAACCCTAGGAAGAACCAATTCCCTTGTCTTTTAGAGAACCAACCCTAGGAAGCACCAACTCCCTTGACTAGTAAAGGATATGACTCCTTCCATGCTCCTCCCTTCCACCCTCACTGCATCAGTATCATCATTTCCTCTTCTTGGACTCTACTTATGTTTTGATCTTCTGATTTGGACTACAGAGACTCTTCTTCTTCACTGTTCTTTCTTGCTTTTATAGTCTTCCAACTGGCGTGAGCATTGAAGCATTTTGTCCCTTTGTTTGGACCATTTCACCTCTTCATTTAAGTTAACAATAATAACATTTGTCTTTTAATTTATGATTAATATCTCCCTCTATTATTATTTCACACATTAATGTGAATGCTTTTCAACTTAGTAAGAGGGAATTACTGATCCAGATTCTTTTTGGCACAAAATGAGAGTGGAGATATAATAAATAAATGTACAGAGATGTATCAGATATCCACCAATATAACATAAATATATCAGATATGAAACCATAAACATAGAGATACAATAATACGCAATTTCTATTAATGAGCGAAAATGTACAAAGACTATAAAAATATAGAGTGAAAGAATCACTAGAATGGTGGTAGCTTATCTATCAGAAGAGATGTGACGGATACTCACATTCACAAGAAGATGGTTTACATTGAGGCTGTAAACGTATTTTTAACATAAAGAAAATCCAAAACCCTAACCCCAGAAGATGAAAAGCCAACAATTTTGTGGACCCCGTTTTGGGTAGTTAGGTGTATCAACTTCTTGGGGGCGTAACTTTGGCATACGATCTCTGTTTGGGGTGCATGATAGCTCGTTGGAAATGTCTATCCGAAGAATACACATGTTGTCATCAAAATCTAACTATGTTTATATTTTAACTGTGGTGAGACCTAAAAATGTTGTTTAGAGCCTCAAAACGACCCCAAAAGTTCAAGTTCCTAAAACTAGAAAAAAATTACCAAACTGATAACTGCCAAAATGAGCAAGTTGGAATAGGTGGGTGGCCATCGATATCCACTTGGATCAATCCTCCCTTCTTAGGAAGCAATGGTATTCATTGAGTTAAGTGCCTAGGGGAGAGGAGAAAGAATTCACTGAATCTGAATCTTTGTGAACTGCTTTCCTTGCTAGAGATGTTGTTGAAGGTTGTCACGAACCTGTGGCTGGAAGGGTTGGACATTTTTAATCAGTCTGGGTACATGATATGACTGTGTGAATAAGGAATCCTTGCACTTTGTTTCAATCTTGTCGACCTTCTTTTGTTTGATAGAAGGTGCTTAGGCTGAGGTTGTAGTGTGCTGAGCATTCAACACACCCTAAAAAGCCTATGTCAAATTTTCACTTTTTGGGTACCACTTGGTCTTTGCACTATCTGAATTCGATTTTTCTTTTAAGAAATACTTTGTTTTTGCTTGCTCTCTTGACATTCATTAGCTATTTAGGTTTGTGTAACTCTATAAAACCCCATGAATTAAAAACACTTGACACTTAAATAAGGAATCAAAAACCAAAACACTTCACCTGACGCACTCAAAGATTCGACATCGGAAGAAATTAAAGGGTAAAAAGGAATCACTCAGAAGATCTCAATCGCTGAATGTCGATCTTCACCGGTATCGACAAAAGGAAGTTTTTGTTTCACGACAAGTATCACATACAAAGATCATCGATTGTCGACTCCTTTCAACATCGGTAAAAGGAAAAGTGATAAACGTTTAAAAGGGAAGGAAATGATATCGCCGATAACCGATACCTGACGCGCTTGTCGGAATCGGAGAAAACCGAATCACGACAAACATTGTGACCACGCTAAGGAGTTTTCCCCGATCATCGATTCCTGAAGTGTTTCGGCATCGACAAATTTTTGAAGACGCTAACCCAAAGGAAAATATGCGATAGTTTTATCCCCGATCGCCGATCCCTGATACCTTTTCGACATCAATGATCCCAGTTTTAGTTTAAGAACGCACAACTTGAAGAAAGTCCTAACTCCGACTAATACTCGCGAGTTAAGTCATCGGTCTTCATTGCCACGGTTCCCAAGCCAGTTTTTCCATGTCAGCACCATACGATGAAATCGATCAACATCGAAGGTTTTTCACAGAAGGATATCAATGAAAACATCCATAACACATTGTCGATCCCTGATCCGCCCACTAGGAAAGCGACACGATGGGACGTTTTAGCGCTAGATACGTTTAGATCCAGAGAATTTAAGGGACTAATTAATTCCAAATCTCGCATTAGTTGCTACTTCGTGTGTGAATCAAAAAATTTGTTTAAAACTACTGATAGAATACATCACCCTTCGCACCTCCACCGTCAACCCATGATGAATCAAATTTTTAGAGATTCAGCAACAGATTTGTTTGAATTTCACTTATCACCCGAATTAATCGGTCGATGTGACATGGTAAGTTCTTCCCCATTTAAATTCTCTTGAGCCACTATAAACGAAACAATTATGTGCGTAAAGGAGTTTTAGAGCATCCAAAGGAGCGAAACGAGAAATTCAAAGCAGCCAATATCCCGTGAGTATTGAATAACTAGTTAGCAAGGTTTACAGGTATGTACCAGTTTGGATTTTTGTGCTTACCCTTCATATATGTATTGTATCCAGTGTTGCTTTGTACGCAGTCTCTAAACTATTTGTTTCGATTATAGGAAAAATACCTCCACGAAAACCAACCACCAGGTGATCTCTGAGAGTGTTGAAGCTAAAGGAACCAGAGGTTGGAGAAGGCTCTTCTCTAGGGGTGGCGAAACAACTAGAATTTTCTCCAAGACTAGAACCAATTATAAAAACATCCACCAAGAAGGCTTTCATTCAACCTTCGGCCTTCAGAGACATAGAGGCTAGCATAAGGAACAAGAAGGCACTCCCACATTGGGGAGAACTCTTCAAGAATATCAGCTGAGAAGAATTCCTTGAATTCACCCCACACAATGACCAAAATGTGAGAGTGCTCAATGACTAGGTATTCCTGAATATCCAAGGATAGTACCTACACATGGTAGCAAGAAGAACCCCGGTGTTTCCCTACATAGAGTTGTTGCAGTGGCTCATCGACCACATGGACATGCGGAAGTGCCTAATCAATGATGACGATGGTGGATGTATCATATTTTTCCTTCTGGTGGAGGTCCAGAAGTACTACAAGCTTAGAGACCCGGAGGAGAGACTGAATATTGATTTCATTGTGAAATTTTATGAGCACCATGACACCAGTCGGGTGATGGCCTCGTGGTGGCGAGAAGATAAGAAATTCACCAATCGAACCTATGGATGGTACCAAATGGCTAGCCTAAGAGAACCATACATATTCCTAATGGCACTCATCTATCGATTGTATGGTGAGAAAGACTGCTCCAGGTTTTTAGAGGCGTGGATGCCTATAGCGTACACAATAGATATCTCCAGGAGCGGCTTCAATTTGGGAGCCATCATTTCAAAGAAGTTGATCATCTGCATACAACAGGATCAGACACCAAAAGAAGGGGAGACTCCATCCTTCTATATGGTGTCATACTTGTTGGACGTCATGTGCACTAGAAACGTCTTCGCATGCATGAACTTAAGCTGGCACGTCGTGGAGCTCCTAGTCCATGTGTATTTCAATATCCTATGGGAGAACATGTACAAAAAATACTACTCCTCATATGCGATGAATTCATTGCATGCATTCATTTGATTCTTTTCAAGAAAGAGTGTCCAGGACTATCGACTGGGGCCAAAAAGGTTATATCCAAGGTCAGACACTAATATCTGGATGAACACAATACCTACATTAGGGTATTTGGGGCCACCAGAGCACCTCATCTTCTACAAACACATGTCCCTAATCGGCTTGTGGTGGGAGAGATATGCTACCAGACCATCCTGCAAGGTTACAATGCTACCCTAGTCAAAGATAAGAAGCTGGTGTTTATACCATATGGATTCCATGTCGGCTTCTACCTAGTGAAATACACTACCCAAGCCAAACAAGAAGGGTTGAACCAATTGGATTTTTGATTCCAGGTCAGCAGGTTCCACAAGCACAACCCAAAAGGTCTAGTCCTAAAACATGCCTCTCAAGTGTCGTCCTGCTAGCCATATTCCCACGACAAATTCGAAGACGAGATCTTCACAGAAAATTCCCAGGACTGGGATGAGGTGGTGGCACGGATGGTCGATCCCAAGATGACCAAATTCATAGCCATGAGTCTGGAAGAACAAGAAATGACCATAGAACAATCAGGTCAAAAGGCCCTCAAAGCTAGAGAAGAAATGCTAGCGTCTGAAGCAGAAGTTCCCCAGGTGGCAGCCAAAGAAGTAGGAATTCCCCAGGTAGCCCTGGTGTAAAGTAGAGGTACCCCCATGGCTCAGGACACGCGGGAGAGGGGGTTACTCATGTTAGAGCATGCACAACAAATAATTGATCAACTACAAGATGACCCAAACCTCATAAACATGACAGGGCTCCCTATAGACAATATGGATAGAAGTCAGATGGGCCCAAGTGGTCTTGAATTCATAGACCTTGATGACATTGTTGGGTTAGACGACCCTGATTTTGCAACGCCACTGGCTGGATCAACGACATGTGTTTTGGTTCAACCAGAGGCAGTGAAAACATCAGGGAGGACAAGTCCATCAAACCCCTTAAGTGAGATGATAAAAATATATGATGATGATGAGAGCCCGGAGGTGTCCCTTGGGACCCCTATGCATATTGAGGAGGAAAAAGAGCCAAAGAAGACATATTCCCCGATTCCCGATTCTCAGATTCAAGGGATCCCATAGACCGAACAAGAATTCAAGAATGTCTTAGACATTGAGCTGCTCAATGCACCACAA
This sequence comes from Picea engelmannii, assembly GCA_009831015.1. NCBI lineage: Eukaryota > Viridiplantae > Streptophyta > Pinopsida > Pinales > Pinaceae > Picea > Picea engelmannii. The sequence goes on along the minus strand of ML777993.1, from coordinate 278,800 downwards.
ACACAAGTGGACAGTCTGAAAAATGAGCTGAGGTCAAGCGAACGAAATAAGGAAGTTCTGCAGCAAGAAATCGACTTTTCAACGACCAATGATCAATTAAGTACCAAGCATACCCCCGATGCCTCAGTTTCAATAGATAATCAAACCCCCGATGAGTGACAAATAGAAGTCAGGCCTTCAGAACACAGGGAGGAAGTTCGAGAACCCATCCCTGAACAAGTATATATCATCGAGAGTCTAGGAAATACACTCACATGGGGGGATCAGCAGATTCCTGAACCCATGGATGAAGTAGCCGACATACATGCCATCGCTTATGATAGGAAAAGGAAGGATATCATCCAGAGAACCACCAAGAAGAGGAGGATCACTCTGGATTGCTCCATCCTCATCACCACAAAGGAAAACCTGATCAGCACTGAGCATGCTAAGACCTCTGAACTCATCATCGTAGGGATGGCAATCATGGATGCCACCCTAGACAGGGATAAAAGAGATGAAGAAGAGATGGTTTCTGCTCTAAAGGAATTGGAACATTTGCGCCACTTGGCGAAAAACTACCAGGACACCACACAGGTCGTGATGTACCTAAGAAGGGAATTCAAGGAGGCCTACAACAAGTTTACAGATGAATGAAACCTATGTTGGAAGATTGGTTGTTGTCATTGATGTCAACCCTAGTCATGAGTTTTGGACCGCAAGATTGATGAAGGTATTTGGAAATGAAGGACAATGCACATGTATATACAACACCCATGGATGGATATTATACATCATGTTGTTTTCGGTGGTATGTGGCATGTCTCGTGGATCCTCATGGTTGAGGAGAAATGAATTTTTGAAGATGACAAAGTGAATTGAAGAAGGAAGTACATGTAGGCCCTGAAGATAATTAAAGAACAAAATTACAAAATAAGAAAGTGTCAGGTCATCCCTGATGTTAAAAGGAAGTGACATAAATGGTATAAATAAATATAATTATACATTCATTTTACACAAGTCTAATTTTAGAGGAAAATCAGAAGTAAAGAAGGCCGGATTTCAAGGGAGGATGAAGTCTTTTGGTGATGTGTTCTAAGGTATGTTATTTTCATGTCATCTTACCATTTTCACTATAACTTTTTTTATAGAACGATTAAGATGGTGAAATTGCTATGGTATTGAGAAGAAATATCAAGGTACCTGTGGTAAAAGTTTTAGCTCTTGATTCGCTATAATTATGGATATACACTCTGTGGAAGATAGGGTTTTTGACCAGTCCTGAAGCTAGTCAATAAACAAGTTTTCTAGGTAAAGCAATAATAACTTCTTCATAGAGAATCCAAATGAAGTGGGATAAATTGCATTAGAAATATTACGGACTGTATTTTCTTATGTGTGAGTTTCAGAATCTGATGTTAAATATTGAGCACGAGGCATTATGTACAAGTTCGGTCTCCTGAATAAACTAGAATTGAAGTCTACCATTCTCTCTATAACTTCTTTTTGGGGAGGATTCAAGGAGTGAAAATTGGAGAAGTTTCAAAGAATACATTGAGTAATATTATCTACAGGATTAGAGTATTCCAAGAATTTAAGAATTGCAGAAATTGAAGAAGTCTCGGGAAGCATTATCAGGTTCTATGTGATGGTTGGTTTATGGTGATGATTTAATGTAAAGTTTTATTATCTCTCATATATTCTTGGGT
>ML777993.1:207722-234260 GCA_009831015.1 Picea engelmannii | reverse complement strand
GTCATCTCTGCTATAGCCATATTTCCAACAGTATCTTTCAACACCGAAATCATCCAACTGGTGTCTTCCTCCTGGAATACACAAAACTATCTTTCCTGAGATGCACCTCTTCTCCTCAATGACAAGTCATAATCTGCATAATGATGAATTAGGTTGCTGACCCTTCCTTTATATCTTTCCAAAACCCTAAATCATGTTGAAACCCTAATTCATTGTTGACTTCCAAAACCCTAATTCATTGTTGACTTTTATTTTTATCTCATAATGACTTAAAAGCACTTTTAACCCTTTTTAGCTCCATGTCACTTTCCGAATATAACACCTATGACTGGAGTGACCTCTAGTAACCCTGTTTACCCCTCTTTGGCCCTGACTATAGTCTAACGGGGTGGTTTAGACCATTAAGCCTCCTCTATGGAGCTCCTATTTGGAAAGGGACATTACATGCAGTCTAATCCTTATTTACTCAACAGGAGATGGGGGAAAGAAGAGGAAAGTGGATGGCAGTAGTCCAAGAATTTGATCTAGACATGAAACCTGCTAAACTTATTAAATGACAAGGGTTATGCAAACTAGAAGCCGAAGCTCATGAACAAGTAAATGAAGACCCCATATGGGAGAATGAAATGGCATTATGGTGCGGTGAAGCTTCATACATCTCCCTAGGGAAAGAGTCTTGGTATGAGAAATTGACATATCTCCTGCACCATGGGACTTGCCTAGAAAACCTAAACCCTAGGGAAAGGAGAGCTCTTAGGCTAAAATCCACACAATATCACCTCATAAATTCAGTACTCTTCTGGGTTAATTATGATGGGGTACTTTTAAGATGCCTTAAATGTGAATATGCAGACAAAGTTCTGAAGGAGCTCCATGATGGCCCGACCAGTGGACATTTTGCGGGAAACACCACCGCTCATAAGATACTGAGAGTTGGTTATTACTGGCCCACCTTGTTCAAAGACGCTCATACATATGCTAGAAACTATAAAACTTGTCAAATAAGCGCTAGGAGGGAGAAAAGAGCAGGTGTCCCACTACAGCCGGTGGTCGTTTCTAGGCCTTTTGAGCAATGGGGGTTAGATATCATAGGAGATATTACACCAAGCTCTTCGAGACAACACAAGTACATACTTACTGCCACCGATTATTTCACGAAATTTAGAAGAGGCCACCCCTCTGACTCATGTAAACGAGAAGGTGGTAATCCAATTCATTGAACAATAACTAATCACAAGGTTTGGTGTCCCTTTTGCTGTTGTTTTTTATAATGCAGCTTATTTTTCTTCCACCTTATTACTAGATTTTTCCCTAGACAAAGGAAACATAATTAGATACTCTGCAAATTATTATCCACAAGGAAATGGAGTGGCATAATCAACTAATAAGAACCTAGTGAGGATATTGAAGAAAACGGTTGTAGACAACCAGACGAATTGGCATAATCTACTCCATAACGCTTTATGTGCAGATAGAGTGACACCCAAGGAAGCTATAGGGAATTCCACATACTTTCTAGTGTACGGACATGAATCCATTCTCCCAAACGGGCTATACCTTCCATCTCTTCAACTTGCCCAGGAGTCCAGAGGGCAACCCTCATCAATCTTACAACAAAGAATTGACAGCCTGCTCATGTTAGAAGAAGAAAGGTAGAAAGATAAGTCAAAGTTCATATCCCACCAACAGATAGTTAAGAGGCGGTTTGATAACCATAAGGCTAAAGAGAATAATTTTGAAGTGGGTGACTTAGTCCTGAAGTGGGACAGAGAAAATGAGCCTAAAGACAAACATTCTAAATTTCAGAATCTATGGCTCAGACCATTCCAGGTGGCTGAGAAGATTGGGTTAGGTACGTATCGAATATATAATTTGAGGGGGGAACCTGATGCTCTCCCAGTGAGTGGCCAAGCCCTAAAACAATATTTTCATTAATTTTTTATTTTTTTTTGTGTTTATTCTAGATGCATCGATTTATCTTTCTACATTTATACTTTTTTTTTATCTTTTCGATTGTGCCTCTGAGCTTTGAAAGATTGCGTTTAGAAATACAATGGTTGATGTCAAATCATGCGACATAACGAACTCTCTTCCTAAATCGATGCTCACATACACACACAAGGGACATTGAAGGACTTGCGGTTGTTTCAAGGGATTCTCTATCTAACCTACACAGATGAACAACCTTGGAGAAATGAGGAGGTGTTTGCTTAGTGTTCTGGTAAGAAATTAAGGGAAATAAGGAAAGATGGAAAGGACTACATGCACCTCAAAGACAGAGCTAGTGAGTTCACCTTAACCACCTCGTATTTTTTGCAAATAATAGACATCCTCCTCTCCCGCTCGCTCAGGGAATTCTGCCAAAATAAAATTCAACCATATCAAATGAGAACCCAATAGGAGAGGGTATGTAGATATCTCTGTCGGGGCTATGGATGCTCACTGGCAGTGGAGAAAGGTCTTTGATGTCGGGGTGACTCCGCTGGGGCTATGGACGCTTGTTGATAGCAAAGAAACACAATATAAAATGAATAAAGGTAACTAAAAAGCCTAACGTCAATGAATTCTTACTCGACTCTTGTCAAAATGGGGCATGAGTAAAGGTTACAAGAAAAGAATGTGGAATAAAGGTTAAAAACCCCACAGGCATAAGCTAAAACTAGTTAAGTTCCAAATGGAAAGGTAAAAGAAGCTCTGATGAAAACTAGTTAAGTTCTTTGCATCAGCTGAGCCCAAGGAAGGAACAAAGTTTTTGATTTCGCCTAGTAAGTCACCATTTTTTGAGCACTCAACACACCCTAAAAATCCTATGTCAAATATTTTTCACTTTTTGTGTACCACTTGGTCTTTGCATTGTCTGAATTCGTTTTTCTTTTAGGAAATGCTTTGTTTTTGCTTGCTCTCTTGACTTTCATCAGCAATTAATGTTTGTGTAACTCTACAAAACCCCATGAATTAAAAAGACTTAACACTTAAATAAGGAATCAATAGCCAAAGAACTTCACCTAACGCGCTCAAATATTTGACATCAGAAGAAATTAAAGGGTAAAAAGGAATCGCTCGAAAAATCTCAATCGTCGAACGTCGATCTTCACCGGTATCGACGAAAGGAAGTTTTTGTTTCACGACAAGTATCACATATGGATATCGCCGACAACTGACCCCCTTTGGCATCGGTAAAAGGCGAAGGGAGTAACATTTAAAAGGGAAGGAAACAATATAGTCGATACCCGATGTGCGTTTCGAAATCAGAGAAAACTGAATCACAACAAACATTGTGACCACGCTAAGGATTTTTCCCCAATCACCAATTCCCAAAGAGTTTAGGCATCAACAAATTTTTGAAGACGCCAACCCAAAGGAAAATACACGATAGGTTTATCCCCAACCGTTGATCCCCGATACCTTTTTGGCATCGACAATCCCAAGTTCAGTTTAAGAACACACAACTTGAAGAAAGTCCCGACTCTGAATAATACTCGTGAGTTACGTCACCTCTCTTCATTGCCACGTGTCCCAAGCCAGTTTTTCCACATCAACACCATACGATGAAATCGATCGACATCAGAGGTTTCTCGCACAAGGATATCAACAAAAACATCCATAACACATTGCCGATCCCCGATCCACCCACTAGGAAAGCGACACGAAGGGACGTTTTAGCGTTAGATACATTTAGATTCAGAGCATTTAAGGGACTAATTAAATCCAAATCTTGCATTAGTTGCTACTTCGTATGCGAATCAAAAAATCCATTTAAAACTATCGATAGAATACATCACCCTCCGTGCCTCCATCGTCAACCCACGATGAATTAAATTTGTAGAGATTTGGCGGCAGATTTGTTTTAATTTCACTCATCACCTAAATTAATTGGTTAATGCGACATGGTAAGTTCTTCCTCATTTAAATTCTCTTGAGCCACTATAAACGAAACCATTCTGCGTGTAAAGGAGTTTCAGAGCATCCATAGGAGAGAAACGATCAATTCAAAGCAGTCGAGATCCCGTGAGTATTGAATAACCAGTTAGCAAGCTTTATAGGTATGTACCAATCTGGATTTTTGTGCTTACCCTTTATATATGTATTTTATCCAGTGTGTCTTTGTACGCAGTATCTAAACGATTTGTTTCGATTGCAGGAAAAATGCCTCCACGAAAACCAACCACCAGGTGATCTCTGAGAGTGTCGAAGATAAAGGAACCAGAGGTCGGAGAAGGCTCTTCTCCAGGGGTGGAGAAACAACTAGAATTTGCTCCAAGACCAGAACTGGTTATAAAAACATCCACCAAGAATGCTTTCATTCAACCTCCGGCCTTCGGAGACATAAAGGCAAGCATAGGGACCAAGACGACACTCCCACATTGGGGAGAACTCTTCAAGAAGATCAGCCGGGAATAATTCCATGAATACACCCCACATAGTGACCCAGATGTGAGAGCTCTAGATGACCAGGTATTCCTGAATATTTGATAGTCGTACCTGCACATGGTAGCAAATAGAACCCCAGTGTTTCCCTACATAGAGTTGTTGCAATGTCTCATCGACCACATGGACATGTAGAAGTTCCTAATCAATGATGACAATGGTGGATGTGTCAGAGTTTTCCTTCTAGTGGAGGCCCAGAAGTACTACAAGCTTAGAGACCCAGAGGAGTGACTAAATATCGATTTCATTGTGAAATTTTACAAGTGCCACGACACCAGCCAGGTGATGGCCTTGTGATGGAGAGAAGATAAGAAATTCACTAACCGGACCTCCATCTGGTAACAAACAACCAACCTAAGAGAACCATACATCTTCCTAATGGCACCCATCTGTCGGTTGTATGGTGAGAAAGACTGCTCTAGTTTTTCAGAGGCATGGATGCCTCTAGTGTACACATTAGCTATCTCTGGGAGCAGATTCAATTGGGGAACCATCATTTCAAAACAGTTGAGCATCTGCATACAATAGGCTCGGCCACCAAAAGAAGGGGAGATTCCAACCTTATATATGGCATCATACTTGTTGGACGTCATGTGCGCCGGAAACGTCTTCGCAGGCATGAACTTAAGTTGGCACGTCATGGAGCTCCCGGTCCATGTGTATTTCAACATCCTGTGGGAGAACAAGTACAAAAAATCCTACTCCCTCATCTGCGATGAATTCATCGTACGCATTCATTTGATTCTTTTCAAGAAAGAGTGTCCAAGACTATTGGTTGTGGCCAAAAAGGTTATATCCAAGGTCAGGCACTGGTATCTGGACAAACACGATACCTACATTAGGGTATTCAGGGCCATCATAGCACCTCATCTTCTATCAGCACATGTCCCTGACCGACTTGTGGTGGGAGAGATATACTACCAGAGCATCCTGCAAGGTTACAATGCTACCCTAGTCAAAGATAAGAAGTGGGCGTTTATACCATATGGATTCCATGTCGGCTTCTACCTAGTGAAAGACACTGCCCAAGCCAAGTAGGAAGGGATGAACCAATTAGAGTTTTGATTCCAGACTGGCAGGTTCCGAAATCACGAACCAAAGGATCTAGTCCTAAAACATGCCTCTCAAGTGTCATCCTACTAGCCATATGCCCACGACAAATTCGAAGACGAGATCTTCACAGAAAAATCCCAGGACCGGGATGAGGTGGTGGCATGGATGGTTGATCCCAAAATGACCTAGTTCAGAGCCATGGGTCTGGACAAACAAGAAACAACCATAGAAAAATCAATTCAAGAGGCCCTCAAAGAGAGAAGAAATGTTGGCGGTCGAAGCAGCAGTTCCCGAGGTGGCTGTCGAAGAAGCAGGAATTCCCCAGGTAGCCTCGGTGCAAAGTAGAGGTACCCCCATGGCTCAGGACACGCGAGAGAGGGGGTTATTTGTGTTAGAGAATGTGCAATGGATAATTGATCAGATGCAAGATGAATCAAACCTCATAAACATGACAGGGCTCCCTGTAGACAATCCGGATAGAAGTCAAACGGGCCCAAGTGATCTTGAATGCATAGACCTTGATGACATTACTAAGTTAGATGACCCTGAGTTTGCAATGCCACCGGTCGGATTGCTAACAGGTGTTTCAATTCAACTAGAGGTAGTCAGAACATCAAGGAGTACAAGTCCATCAATCCCCTTAAGAAAGCTAATAAAAATATATGATGATGATGAGATCCTGGAGGTGTCCCTTGGGACCCCTGTGCGTATTGAGGAGGAAAAAGAGCTATAGAAGACATCTTCCCTGGTTCCCGATTCTCAGATTCAAGGGCTCCCGTAGACCAAACAAGAAGTCGAAAATGTCTTAGACACTGTGCTTCCCAATGCACCACAAACATAAGTAGACAGTTTGAAAGACGGACCGAGGTAGGGCGAATGAAATGAGGAAGTTCCACAGCATGAAATCAACGTTTCAACGACCGATGATCAAGTAAGTAGCAAGCATACCCTTGATGCCTCAGTTTCAATTGATAATCAAACCCCCAATGAGAGATAGACAAAATTTGGGCCTTCAGAACATAGGGAAGAAGTTTGAGAACCCAACCCTGAACAAGTATATACCGTCGGAAGTCTAGGAAATACACTCACATGGGGGGATCAACAGATTCCTGAACCCATGGACGAAGTAGTCGACATACATGCCATTGCTTATGATCAGAAAATGAAGGATATCGTCTAGAGAACCACCAAGAAGAGGAGGATCACTCTGGATTGCTCCATCCTCATCACCATGAAGAAAAACCTGATCAACATCGAGCATGATAAGACCTCTGAACTCATTAGTATTCAGCTTAGGAATGGTGATCACGGATGCCACCCTAGACATGGATAAAAGAGATGAAGAAGAGTTGGTTGCTTCTCTAAAGGAATTGGAACATTTGCACCACTTGGTGAAATACTACCAGGAAACCACACAAGTCGCGGTGTACCTAAGAAGCGAATTCAAGGAGGCCTACAACAAGTTTACAGATGAACGACACCTATTCACTGCAAGGATAGTCGATCTCTAGGAAGACACCCTCATGGAACTTGTGACGTGCAAAGATATGGAGTGGTGGTACGAGAAAGCGCAATAATCCATGTAGAGGGTCGACTACATCATTGCGGTCCAAGAGGGCTGAGATAGAGAAGAACACGACATTCGGGTGTTAAAAGAGAGCAACCTCGACCGCATAAGGAAATCGACCAAGTATTGGGAAAAAATGGCTCGGGAACCTCACCGAGAAATCCAAGAGAAATGGGCCAAGTGCGAGAAGAACTGGATCAATGTCAATCGGGTGATGAAAGACATCAGACTGCCCGATTTTGGCACACCCGATGACTTTTTCGACTTGCGCGACATAGTCAGATCGCACGTCGAGCAAGATTCATCATGGGTTGAAGAGATAGCAAAGGTGACAGACACGATGCCAGGTCAGGTGCGACAATTTATGGAACACCCGATCAACGCTCGGGCTATGTTGCAACAATTAAGTGGCAGTATAGTCAAGTATAGGGCACATGCGGTATAGATAAGAGAGATTCACTCGGCCTCAATGGAACAACATAGATTCCCATACGCCAACACCTGCGAGGATATGTTCATCAAGTGGTCGGAGTATGAGAAGAGTCACCCTATTAAGTGATATCTGGAGATGACACATAGAAAAACTCATAGGAGAGAACGTCACGTGGCGAATATTGTTTTGCTTATTTGCACTTTAGTTGTTATTTTTAGTTAATTTTATGTTATAAATAAGAGCATCAACCGATTAGTTAAGGGTTGATGGTTGTTGCAAGAAACTCTCATTTTTTGTTTTGTTAAGAACTATTTCAGAGCTTCCTTCAATTGAGAATTCCTTTTGGGACCAGAGACAAAAGTTGTGTTTTCATCAAATGCGTGCATGATTGGATGTGGAGAAGAATTATTTCCTATTTCATCTCATGAATGGATGCAGTGATGAGTAAGAGCTATTAAATCTATTGATAAGTTATCTGATGCAATGTTTTACAGTTCTTTCTTAATGATGAAAATTAATCGTTGTGTTATTATGTGATGAATGATTAGAGTTGAGTGAATTATTTTACTTTCCATTGTTTATCGCATGCATTTTTTCTTCTGATAAATTGTATCTCAGTCAGTAATCGAAATACCCGCACGGTTAACATATTAGTACTAGACCAGTGGTAGACAATCGTTGTCTGCATGCTTGAGTAAATTGTTATCCCAAGCTCAACCTATTCTCCGATAGTTAAACATGTTCTCATTTTGTTACCTAGTTGGTTTATACCGCCTGTCCATCTTATATTAGTCCCATCTAAGATAAAATACAAAATAAAAAGAACGTCTAAACTAAAGGAGAGGCCTTCACAAGAAAACGTAAAGCCCATCGATTAATTGGCCGAATCGCAAGATCTGGAGAACCATTCCACCATTAAACGTTGCAGAGTCTAATTGGGCCTCGATGGTGGGTTTGGTTGTTGTTGTTGAGTTAAATGGATTTAGAACCCATCAACATAGTGGTTGTAATATCCATATGTTCACCTTTTGAACAGATTGTGAAGAAGCTAAATTTTGTAGTATGAGATATTATCTTGTGACATTGTTTAGGTGGGACAATAGTTGGAACTACCTCTGGTATCCTATAGAGATGACCCCCTAGAGTATCAATGACACTACGGGGTCGAGACTCATCGATAGCATGGTGCTTCCACATATATGGTTGGCCCAAGAGAACATCACAGACATCCAACGGGGAAACATCACATAATACCTCATCATTGAAGGGATGGATTTCGTATGAAAATAGACATTGCTAGTCGACACAGATATCTCGTCATGGCGAAGCCAACTGATGTTGTATGGTTGTGGGTGTGGTATTGTCGACAATCCTAACTTTTTGATGACCTTTGCTGAGATGAGGTTCTTTTGGCTTCCACTATCAATAATAAAATGCAGCGGGGTCCCCTTCACCCACATCTGTGAATGAAAAAAACATTCCCCCTCTTCAGGATCTATTGGTTCTTCTGGTTGAATTGTTGTGGTTGCAAAAATAATAGTGGGGTCTGCATCAATGATCTGTCTTCTATCATTATTTTCTGAATCAAATTATGACTCAGGGTTTGGCTCCTTGTATTTGATCTTATCCACCAATGACTCTTTTGAGCGACATTCATCAATGTTGTGTCAGGGTCGTTTGTGGAAATCACACCATTTTCTAGTGTCCTTCTTCGTCTTTCCATTACCCTTATTTTACTGTGGCTTGGACTGGTTTTTTGAAGGCTGGCTAATAGTTCCATCTTTACCATACTTTGGTTGTTGTGGATTTGCAGAATCAAACTCCCATTTGTTCTGGTGCTTAAATTTCTTCTCAATTTTAACAACATATCGATAAGCAACACCCAGTGAAGAGATGTCTAGAAAATCCATTTTAGTTTGGATGTATATGTGTAGAGCCCCACAGTATTTCAGAACCAAATGTCGTTCGGAGTTTTTGATACCCAGCCTAGTGTGCAAGGTATGCAAGGTATTGTTTAACTCTGAAACTTCTTTTCCTCTTTCTTGATGCAGCATGGTCCATCTCATGTACAGGTCTTCATAGTTGCCAACAAGGTAATATTGTTCCTTAACCACATCCACACAAAAATCCCAAGTGGGATTGGCCCCATATATTCCAGACTCCTATATGGAACTTTTCTCCCAGTAAGTTTCCCACCAATGTTTGACATGAGGGAGAGCCTTAAGGAGTGTGAAGGTGATCTTTTCCCTGTCAGAAAAATGGTGAACAGAGAAACAACCTTCTAACAGATTTAACCATTTGTCTATGGCATCCGCATCTATCCGACCTTAAAATACGGGAATATCAAGGTTAAAGTGTACCTTGAAAGGACAGATGCTTCCAAAGTGGTCGCTTGATGAATATGTGACTGTTGTTATTGATAGGCGTTGAAGGATATGGGAAAAATTCTCCATCATTTTGCCCCTCTGTTGCGTGAGAGCTTGCTCAAGCAACAGATTGATAGAATATTCTCCTCAGTTGTTTTTATTTTCTTCCGCCATGGAGGGTTTCTTGGGCATGCGAGAATGATTGTCCTCAAGAGAGACAAACTCGAGACCCAACTTTCTATACTCAGACCTCGTCGGGGACATGCACTAAAAAACGATCAAGAGTAGTCTGCTCTGATATCACTGATCCAGATTATTTTCGACATGAAATGAGAGCAGAGATATAATAAATAAATGTACAGAGATGTATTAGATATCCAAAAATATAACAGAAATATATTAGAGATGCAACCATAAACACAGAGATACAGTAATACACAATTTCTATTAATGAGCGAAAATGTACAAAGACTGTAAAAATACAGAGTGAAAGACTCGCTAGAATGGTGATAGCGTATCTCTTAGAAGAGATGTGATGGATACTCGCATTTGCAAGAATATGGTTTACAATGAGGCTCTCAATACCTTTTTAACATAAAGAAAATCCAAAACCCTAACCCCAAAAGATGAAAAGCCAACAATTTTGTGGACCCCATTTTGGGTAGTTTGGTGTATCAACTTCCCGAGGGCATAACTTTGGCATACGATCTTCGTTTGGGGCACACGATAGCTCATTGGAAAGGTCTATTTGAGGAATACACATGTTTCCATAATACTCTAAGTCTACATTATGATTGTGGTGAGCCCTAAGAATGTTGTTTAGAGCCTCAAAATGGCCCCGGAAGTTCACGACTCGAAAACTAGAAAAACAAACTGCCAAAATGAGCCAGTTGGAATAGGTGGGTGGCCACCGATATTCACCTTGATCAATTACATAAATCGATCACATGGATGGATCTAGTTATTTTAACTCAAACCCATGCCTTCTTATTTTATCCTCAAGCTTATGTTGTGTCTCCAGTTCTCGAATAGATCAAATTTAAGCTTTTCAATTAGCTTTCCAGTGCATCAGATGTATTCAATCACTTAATATCAATCAGGACATAATCCAGATCCTGTCTGGTTCAAAGTTTCTTCCTGACAGAGGAAAAATTATTCCTTTGTATGTTGAATTTTCACAGACGCACTTTCAGGACCTCTATTCCATATGACCATAGGCGGTGAATAAGAGCTTAGCCAAATGAGTGCTTAATCACTTATCAAGATCAATGATCATGTTTTATTTTCACATTGAGATAGATGGTTCTCGTTCTCTTAGGGATTTCAACGTTTCAGGAATCTTCCCTTTGCAATATTTTAACTCTTCCGGAGCAAATTCTGTCGGACTTCTTATCAACACTTCCCTGCTTAATAACCTTCACATGTCTAGGAGCTAGGATTGTGGGCTTAGGAACAAGGGAGCTCTCGCTCTTCGGGTATTCGACTATTCGTGACTCCAGGACTTCGGGCTACTCAAACTATGAAGTATTTCAATCCCTCCGAAGGTTTACCTACTGAATAAGTCACAACAGGACGATGATCGCTTGTTGTTGGTTAACATCCCATGCTTACTCTATCCTTCCACTATGCTTCATCTAATGGACATTAGAGAACCTAGAGGATATTAGATCAACGACCAACATTAGTTTGTGACTTTTCCCTTTGGCACTTCGAGTAGTTTCTAGTAGGATAAACTGGATATCCCCAAAGCACATACTCTCGGAGTGACGTAGCTTGCTAACTCCACTGTTGATGTGGCACTGGCTGAGTGGCTGCCATGTGTCACCTAGATTTGTGACTTACGTATACCTAAAGTGCCAGCTGGACTTTAACACTTGTCACCATCTGATTGCATGAGGTGTCCTTGCTGACGTGGATCTCCTGAAGTGTCATATGCATTTCACCTTTGGATCATATATCGAACAATCTATTTTTCACTTGAATTCTTGATCCAAAAACCCTCATTCACTTCGAGACTTCAAGGCTCCGGCCTTCGGGTGAACTTACATTTTTTATACCCCATTTTTCTGAAGTGGTCAGCGTCGAAGTTGATCACCATTAGACCCGCCTATCCTCATCCAATGTTCACCATGCATTTCCCATATCTTATGGCCCTCATTCACTTCGGGAATTCGGGGCTTCGAGCTTCGGGTGAACTTACATGTTTTAGACCCCTTTTCGTCGAAGTTGTCATCATYGGAGTTGACCACCTCCTTTCCTTTGTTGTCATCTGATGGTTCCAATATTTCACTCCAAATCAACGGTTGATGATAGTTCGTGACTTCGRGGCTTCATCCTTCAGGTAAACTTACATGTTCTTGGCTTCTTTTCGYCGGAGTGGTCAGCATCGGAGTTTACCGTCTCCTTTCCTTTACTGTGATCTGAAGGTTCCAATGTTTTCACTTAGATCAACGGTTGATGGTAGCTCGTTTAATCCGAGACTCTGGGATATTTATGGCTCACACTGTCCTTCCRCTAAACTCGATCGGATGGTCGAGAATTCATCTAAAGTCCCTCCTTGATATAACGACTGGCAAAATTTTGTGACTTCATGAGTTTGTTCCTCTGCCTTATCTCTAATGTCTCGAAACTTACGTTATCCTTCCACTTGGATTTKATCAGTGGTTCTAATTGATCTGATGGCTGCAATTACTTCCGAAATTTGAATGGATGATTAGATTTCCACAATTTTTCATACGAATTTCTTCTGYGTAGGCTCTGGCTTCTGTGTGATCTAACGGTCCAAGATTTTCTTGAGAAGTATATCAACGGAMAATAYTCTTCTTTCATTCTTTTGGAGTTTTATTGTGGGGATTTCAATCCCGATAGCATTTCTGCAATGCGCTCTCCCTTCTGAGCTTCAATTAATGTCCTTCCTTCTGAGCTTTGGGTTTATACTGGATTCTTCTGCACCATGTTGACATCAATGAAAATATCGTACCATTGTGTCCAACATGTAGTACTCATAAGTGCCTTCCACTTGATGCTCTACGATAAACCATTGCCCATAATCCAGCTGAAGGCCTTCTTTAGAGAGAAGGTATGTGTCCTTGTTTCGATCCAAATTTTGACAAATTCTTATTTTGTCCTCTTTTGAATTAAAGATGAAGGCAATCTAGCCTTTTGCTAGCAAGTGGAAGGTTAATTAGTAGCCAAATAAACTACATCAGTCCTTCTCCATCCAGATATTTTAGGTTGTCTTTGCAATAAATATCCTAAAGAACCTGCCTATTAGGGATTTCCCTTGGAGCTCCAATACTTGATTCATTACAACATCTACCCTTGGCACCAACCTTAGGTATTCATTACATGATTTTGCATAACGTTGTTTCCTTTTCACTACCTTGAAATCCAAGCCTTTTCCTTTAACTCCAATTCCTACATAACTTATTTGAGTTTTTATTTGAGCTATTGATGAAGGCTCTATACCCAAAATGTCTAGGTTAACCCTTGGGTTTGATAGTTCTACAATGTTTGAAACCTTGGCTTTGCTAATAAGAGAGTGTATTCAATTGCGAGGAATGAGATCGAACAAAAAAATACTTTTGTGCCTTCAATGATTCCCCCAAATCAATTTTGAGGTGTGAGGAATTTGTTCTAGTCATCCACGTGAAGGATATTGATTAGATGTCATCTCCCTTTCAACTGACAATCCTGCAAACTCCATAAGGGACATTTGTACATCAACGTCGTTGATTCAGCTTGTACCTTCGACCTATTGTCTACATCTAGAATGAAGACCTTCAATCCCTTATCTTTCCAAAGTTTTGTTTGCAACAATATTGTTTAGGGTATCACCACTATTAGTTTTGTGATGGATCCTCTAAGGAATAAGATTCCCTAACCCTACAATCTTCCCCCCTATTCCTTTGACTAAGGACAAAAAACCTAGTGCTACTTGTTTTTTTCAACTTTGTTGTGTTATTAAAAAAATGACAAGTCTTTAGAAGAGTATGTGGTGGGTTTGGATTTACAATATGTATATGTAGATCATGATCTTTCGATGTTATAAGTTACTATCTAATTTTAAATGCTTCGTTAGGTGCTATAATTATTATAAGAATAAACCCTTGATCAACAATAATCTTTGTGAAACTTGAACCTTCATCAAGAACGTAAAACTCCTTGATCTCCACTTCTAATCCCAAGTACATTAAAATGACAAATTTTATGCATGTTGGCATAAGCTCCTCCCAATATTATAAGTTCAAACATTCCATCTATTGACTACCTTAAAATATCAATATCAAAACAATACATAAAAATAAAATTGTATGCATGTTGGCATAAGCTCCTCCCAATATTATAAGTTCAAACATTTCATCTATTGACTACCTTAAAATATCAATATCAAAACAATACATAAAAATAAAACCAAGTTGAGTAGGCCACTTACATCTCATCCAACATTGGTTAGTGACATCAGATTATCTTCAATAGGAGGATATTAGTCCATTCAAAACAGTACATAAAAATAAAACCAAGTTGAGTAGGCCACTTACATCTCATCCAACATTGGTTAGTGACATAAAATTGTCTTCAATAGGAGGATATTAGTCCATTCAAGGCAATGTCACCATCTTGTTGGACGATAGTTGGATGTGAATTGAAGAATTTAAGATTGAAAATTTTATTTGTAAATATTTCTTATATAATTATTATGCATAGTTGGATGTGGATTGAAGACATCTTGTTGGATGATAGTTGGATGTGAATGGAAGAATTTAAGATTGAAAATTTTAATTGTAAATATTTCTTATATAATTATTATGCATAGTTGGATGTGGATTGAAGACTTTTAAGATTGAAAAATGTATTTGTAAATATTTCTTATATAATTATTATGCATAAACCAAGTTGTTGAGTAGGCCACTTACATCTCATCTAATATTGGGTAGTCACATCAAATTGGATTATCGTGTTAGTCACAACAAATTGGATTATCTTTCTTCTTCAAATGGAGGATATTAGTCCATTCAAGGCCATGCCCCCATCTTGTTGGATCATAATTGGATGTGGATTGAAGACTTTAAGAGTGAAAAAATGATTATTCTTAAAAATTATTTGTAAATATTTCTTATATAAGTGTTATGGATTTCTTATTTGTAAGTATTTATTATGAAATTTAATTTTTACTCCATGGTTTGGTTGATGATAATGTTTTTTAATGTTTTAAGATTAAAAAATCTTATTATATAAATAAAATAAATTAAAATGAATATATAAATATTTTTAAATGTTATCATATTAACTTTATAATTGATTATGATAATATTTACTATAATTTAAGATTAAAAAAATGTATTATACAAATTAAAAAATAAAAATGAATATATAAATATTATGTTAACTTTATAATGGATTATGATAATATTTATCATAATTTAAATTTAAGATTAAAAAAATTTATTATATAAATAAAAAAATTAGAATGAATATATAAATATTTTTAAATGTTATTACATACATCTATATGTATTTGTTTGTTTGAGTTTCATATTAACATTTTAATATTTAAAGGAGTTGGATCCAATGGAAGACAAAGAGTTTGGTTGAGGAGGCGGGTGAATAAAACTTAAGAAGTGGATAGGATGAGCCATGTGCAAGAAACATCTGTTAAACTGCAATGAATTTCCATAATAGGAAATGAAAAACCCCCTGAAAAGCTAGGGAAGGACGAGGGAAATTACCATTATGCCAGGGAAGGATGTCAACAAACGAGAATCAACAACTTGCATTGGAATCATTCATTATGTGAGGAGGGGGAAGAGCCAACTATGTAGGGGAGGACAAGTGTGCGCTCTACCTGAAGCGTTGTCCTCCCATATATTTGCGTCCATTCCACCTTATTTGGAGGATTTGTTTATATAATTTAAAAATATGTATAAGTTTTGTATTCTTTTATATAATTTTATAAACGAATAGTTTTGTAATAAAATTTAAAAGTATTTTTGATTAATTAAAAATTTGTTTGAAAATAGGTTAACAACCTAGAAATTAAAGGTATTTTGTAAAAGTAAAAATCTATTTCTTGAAAATCATGATTATTTCAAGTCACAATAATAAATCTACATTCTAAGATAGTAGTTAATGTATAGTTTTTTTTCTAGTTTGAAAGGGGAGAGAGCCCAGTGATGGGGTCAAAGAGGCGTTGAGTGGGGATGGGCGTTTTGATTGGGACTAGGACGAGGGGGAGTTCTGCTACAGGGGGAGGAAAGTGAGCTGTCGCATCTTCAAGGCCCAAGTCAGGAGAAAAATTTGTCTCAGGTGGATGGTCGTGAATGGGTGCGTCAGTTGGCAGAGTGGCTGGGGGAAGCTCGGCTTTAGAAGGAATGTCGGGGGTGGGCGGTTTTCTTCTCCTAGCCTCATACTAGGCAGTGCCCCGTTTTTCTTTGCCCCTAGGGTGAGGCATGTCAAATGTCAGAGTCGAGCTTGGGAAGGAGTTGAGGCCCGAGCTTGTAGAGTTGGGAGCAGATTGTACACATGGGGAGTTGGGAGTTTGCAAAGCTGAGGCCCGAGTTGGGAGCGAATTGTACATGGAGCGCTTGGGAGTGGAGAGTAATTTTATGAGGGAATTGTGCACCGAAGAGTGTGCAGGGAGATGATCAAATGAGCCAGGAGAAACCCCGCACAATGCCATGAATTCGTCTGTGTTCCAGAGCATCAGGCTCGTGTGAATGCATGTGCGCGTCGGAGGAATGAAGGGTGGCAATGGTGTGCTGACGATCATGAGTTGACGGAGGGGTTGGGATGGGACTGGATGGGTGCCAAATGGTTGGTCGCCCGTCCAGGTGGCCTCCCCGTGTCCTGGTTGTCTGATGGACCTAAAAACACCCCATCCAAGGATCAATGTATAGTTATTCTTATTATCAATAAATATTAAATTACAATAATTTTTTCCTCCATAAAAATTAAAATAAATAAATAAATTATAAAATAATAATATTTATTATTATTTTCAAAATAAATTATAAATAATCATAATAATAATTTCCAAAATATGTTGATTTTATTTATTTATCCGATCATATAAATAATATTATTTTGGTTATTATACAACAAGAGATTTAATGAGGACAACCTACATTTAAAAGGATTAATAGTGGACTTCTAATATTATTAAAAAGAATGTATGGTTTTAGTTGAATAGGATATATTTTTTAATATTGTTGATGACCAATTAAGCGTTAAAATTAAATAATTTTATTAAAAGATTATTAAAAAATAATAAAAATAAATAAATTAAATTAAATATTATTGTATTAATAAATATTTTTTATTAAAAGATTATTAGAAAAATGATAAAAAATAAATTAAATTAAATATTTTTGTATTAAAATATGAGAAGTGTTTTTTTATTTTTTTTATTTTGAGAAAAATTAGGTGCTTTTATGTAAAATGAGTTACATAAATTAGTATACTTAATTTTGAAGAAATCAAATTGGGGAATTACATGGATTACCAACATCATCTTAACAATAGTGATATTAATCAATTGAGTTAACTTTCAAAACTATTTTTTTAACTAATTTACTATACAAATGAAATGCATAAACTTCTTTAACTACTAATTATTAGTAGTAGTTGTCTCGGTCTCATACATCAATTTAGTGGTTGTGACATTAAAATTAGATTATTATTATTATTTTATCAAAATTGAATTCGAACATTAGTGTGTTTAATGGTTAAGAATATGTATTTCCTCCTTATAGGTCACACGTTTAAATCCAGAGGGTGTAGGGTATGTATACCTCCGAAAACTTTAGCAGTCAAATCGTTGCGCGGAAAAGATCCCTTGTCCCACAAACAAAAAATCTCATACAACAATTTAGTGTCTTGCTTAACCATAATCTTAAAAATAAATTATTATTATTATAATTCTAGTTCTCAAATAAATAAATGTATGTAAACATCCATTTCTTAATCTTCTAACTTTCATTTGTAATCAATCAAATGGCATAAACCTTTAGAATCTCTACTTTGTACAAAATACATTTTGTTTTCCAAAAATATTTTGGAAAGAAACACCACCACACAATATGTATAGTTTTGTGTTTTAATAAATTTGAAATTAGAATTTAGTAAACATTAGAAGAGAGAAATTCATAAATTTATTTCCTTAAATTATGCTAATTTTTTTTTTTAATAATGTAGTCTTAATCCTTTAAAGTTCCCTTTATCCAAAGAGCCAATTAAGATCATGTTCCAAAAAAAATATTTAATTTTGTATTTACACTAATTTTACTTTACGTCTTAAATTTGACATATGTTTTCAATTTTTATTATAATTTTTATTTTATAATTTAATTATTTTGTAGAAAGTTAATCTCTCAACCATATAGAGTTTGGCATAAGATTTGTAATATCTCAAAAAACTTCCAAAACAAAGTTTGTATGTGAAAGTTATGGTTCAAAAAAGTTGATGTACTAACTAGGCTCCCATAGCACAACATTCATTTCACCATCTAGTTCTCAGGGTTAGTGATTTGGTTTTTAGGGTTTTGGGAACTATGATAAAATATAGTTCCAGCTTCTTGTTATGGCCTTTTTGGGAATGATCGTCGGTGTCACATCTCTTCTTAGAGTTAAACTACCACCATTCTAATTATTTCATATTGTTATGTACATTGTAGTGTTTTTCACTATTTCATTCATTAATAAGATTTGTTTTTCACTATAATAATTTTATTTCAATATTGTATCTTGTGTTATCTCTACAATATTGTGTTCTTTCATTTTGTTCTTGTCCTTGACCGCAACAATGGTATTAGACCAATATGCTCTCAATCATGTTTTTGTGCATGTCCTCAATGAGCTCAGGGTATAGGAGTTGTCCACAAACTAAAGATCTTGGTGAAGGCTTCACTCTTGACCCAAGTGAATGCCCATGGCAGACACAGTTTATAGAGTACAAGATCCTATCAAGTTGCTTCTTTAAGAACCCCTTAAGCGATAGAGGATCGAGATAATGTACCATTTCACCTAGATCCTTCGACAACCCCCAATTATGATAGAGGGACCTTTAACAAGTAGTGATTTCAAATGAACAAAACCTTCAAGTTACCAGTTATTTTTTATATCTTTTTGTTTCAAGGCAAGATAGACACAAAATATTTAGAGAGATAGTTCAATCCACTAGAGCAATAGTTTTTTGTTCACTTCTTTCTAAGAGTGTGAAGATTACTTTTGCAAATTTAAAGTTCCTTCCCCATGTCAAATATTGGTGGGATACTTATCATGTGCAACAAGCTAGAGAATTTTAACAATATGTAATAAAATCCACTTTTAGAGAATTTGTCGATGCCCTGAAGGAGTATTTACCTATTGTAAATTATGAAGACCAATACATGAGGTGAATTATCGTGTGCCAAGGTAACGACCATATTGTGTTGGAGTACATTGATGAATTCCATTAACTTTGTACAAAATCGAGTATTAGGAACATTGAGTGGTCCTCATTTTAAAACACTACAGTGGCCTACACACATACTTCCAACCATAAATGGTGTTTCTGGACATCTATTTATATGAGTTGATTACCATGATTATGCTAGCAAGATCACAAAATTCGGTAGAAGAATAACAAAGAGTTTGGGGCCATCAATCATCAACACCACAAGAAGGGTATAGATGGCCCTCACTCTAATAACAATGGACAAAGAAAAGATAACCAACCTCAAGACAACTAGTCAAATCCACATGCAAAGAAGAAGAATGAGAAATTAAGGAATGACATAGGAAATTGGTGTGATCACCATAAAAATCCTTGGCTCAATAATGATGAGTACATTCATACCATATATTCATTATTTTCCAAGCTAGAAGCCTCAAACTCTTATTGAACCTTGATAGCACAAGATTCCATGGATAGGAGAAAAGAGAACATTGATGTGGAACCCAATTTTACAATAGGCATTGCAAAGGTCCAAACATATGAACTAGATGAGCTTGAGGAAGGTGAGTGCCTTTCCCCTCATAAATGTGGGTTAGGGGGACACCATTTCATATCATTATTCATAATGAAAGTGATAAGAATTCAATCTCAACATATGTTTTCAAGAAGATGAAGATGAGACATTCATATCAGTCAATACTTTTATATGTAATACAACATCAAGCCCTTCAAGCATGAGGTATTGTGTGATGTTTACACTCTTGAAGTTTGATAGCACAACCATATAGTGTTATGTTGTTTACTAGTCTAGGCCTTGTAGCGTCATTATCAATCTAGAAGTTCAATCTATAGGAAAACATACAACACCAATTATCACATTCTCTCCAGTCGTTGCTAAGTGGCGCAAAAGATAATCTCTCATGATGGGAGATTCATCCTCTTATTGGTATGGTTAAATGGAGAAAAGAGAATCACTTCAACTACCAAGGCCTCTACACAGGTTCTCTTTGTGTAGCATATACAAGTAGATCAGTTGGGAAATTAGTGGTAACAATGACTATTTGGTAATAGTGAAAACTAGGAATTGAATTAGTGAAAAGGGCTCATGATGTATTGCTAAAATTATATAACAAAGTTGTGAAAAACTCTAAATCTGGTTCTAATTCTTTATTCCTTGGAAAAAATAACTATATAAATAGAAATAATTATTCATTTAAGTTAACAGTAATAACATTTGTCTTTTAATTTACGATTAATATCTCCCTCTATTATTATTTCACACATTAATGTGAATGCCTTTCAACTTAGTAAGAGGAAATTACTGATCCAAATTCATTTTGACACGAAATGAGAGCAAAGATATAATAAATAAGTGTACAAAGATGTATCAGATATCCAAAAATATAATAGAAATATATTAGAGATGCAACCATAATAGAAATATATTAGAGATACAGTAATACACAATTTATATTAACGAGCGAAAATGTATAAAGACTGTAAAAATACAGAGTGAAAGACTTGTTAGAATTGTGGTAGCTTATCTCTTAGAAGAGATGTGATTTCTACTCACATTCACAAGAATATAGTTTACATTGAGGTTCTAGAGGTATTTTAACATAAAGAAAATCCAAAACCCTAACCCCGGAAGATGAAAAGCCAACAGTTTTGTGGACCCTGTTTTGGGTAGTTTGGTGTATCAACTTCCCGGGGGCGTAACTTTGGCATATGATCTCCATTTGGGGTGCATGATATCTTGTTGGAAAGGTCTATCCGAGGACTACACATCTTTTCTTCAAACTCTAACTATGTTTATAGTTTAATTGTGACGAGCCCTAAAAACTTTGTTTAGAGCCTCAAAACGACCCCGAAAGTTCAGGACTCGAAAACTAGAAAAAAAACTACCAAAATGAGACAGTTGAAATAGGTGGGTGGCCACCGATATCCACCTGGATCAATCCTCCCTCCTTAGGGAGAAATGGTCTCCATTGCGTTGAGTTCCCGTGGGAGAGGGGAAAGCATTCGCTGAATCTGAATCTTTGTGAACTGCTTGTTTTGCTAGATACGTTGTTGAAGGTTGTCACGAAGTTGTGGCTGGAAGGGTTGGACCTTTTTAACTAATCTAGATACATGAGATAACTGTGTGCAGAATAAATCCTTGCACTTTGTTGCAATATTGTCGACCTGCTTTTTTTGGATAGAAGGTGCTTGGGTCGAGGCTGTAGTGGTTGCAATATCCATATGTTCACCTTTTGAACAGATTGTGAAGAAGCTAAATTTTTGTAGTATGAGATACTACCTTGCAGCATTGTTTAGGTGGGACAGTAGTTGGAACTACCTCTGGTTTTTTTATAGAGATGACCCCCCAGAGTAAAAATGACACTACGGGGTCAAGACTCATAGATAGCATGGTGCTTCCACATATATGGTTGGCCCAAGAGAACATCACAGACATCCAACGAGGCAACATCACATAATACCTCCTCCTTGAAGGGATGGATGTCGTATGAAAATAGACATTGTTGGTTGAAACAAAGATCTTGTCCCTGGAGAAGCCACCCAATGTTGTGTGGTTGTGGGTGTGGTGTTATCAACAATCCCAATTATTTAATGACCTCTGTTGAGATGAGGTTCTTATGGCTTCCACTATCAACAATAAAATGCAACGGGGTCCCCTTCACCCACATCTGTGAATGAAAAAGGTGATCCCCCTCTTCAGGATCTATTGGTTCTTCCGGTTTAATTGTTGTGGTCGCGAAAATAACTGTGGGGTCTGTGTCGATGATCTATTTTCTATCATTATTTTCTGAATCAGATTCGGAATGAGGGTTTGGCTCCTTGTCTTTGATATCGTCCACCAATGACTGTTTTGAGTGACATTCATCGGTGTTGTTCCAGGGGATTTTTGGGAAATCGCACCATTTTCTATTATCCTTATTCATCTTTCCATTACCCTTATTTTCCTGTGGCTTGGACTGGTTTTCTGAAGGATGGTTGTTAGTTCCATATTTGCCATACGATGGTTGTTTCTGATTTGCAGACTCGAACTCCCATTTGTTCTGGTGCTTAAATTTCTGCCCAATTTTAATAGCATATCGATAATCAGCGCCCAGAGATGAGATGTCCAAAAAATCCATTTCAGTTTGGATGTATATGTGTAGAGACCCACGGTATTTAAGAACCAAACTTTGTTTGAAGTCTTTGATACCCATATTGGTGTGCATGGTATGGAAGGTATTGGTGAACTCTAGAACTGCTTGGCCCCTTTCTTGATGCAACATGGTCCATCTCATGTACAGGTCTTCATAGTTGCCAACAAGGTAATATTGTTCTTTGACTGCATCCACACAAAAATCCCAAGTGGGATCGACCCCATATATTCTAGACTCATTTATGGAACTTTGCTTCCAATAATTTTCGCACCAATGTTTGACATGGGGGAGAGCCTTAAGGAGTGCGAAGGTGATCTTTTCCCTGTAGGAAAAATGGTGAATAGAGAAATAAGCTTCTAACAGATTTAACCATTTGTCTAGGGCATCTGCATCTATCTTACCTTAAAATACGGGAATATCAAAGTTAACCTATACCTTGAAAGGAGAGGTGATTCCAAAGTGGTCACTTGATGAATATGCGCCTACTGCTATTTGCATGCCCGAAGTATATGGGAAAAATTCTCCATCATTTCGTCCCTCTGTTGCGTGAGAGCTTGCTCAAGCAATAAATTGATAAAATCTTCTACTCCCTCGTTTTTATTTTCTTCCGCCATGGAGTGTTTCTTGGGTGTGCGAGAAGGATTTTCCTCAAGAGAGACAAGCTCGAGACCCAACTTTATATACTCAGACCTCGTTCGGGACATGCACTGAAAAACGAGCAAGAGCAACCTGCTCTAATACCACTGATCTAGATTATTTTCGGCATGAAATGAGAGCAGAGATTTAATAAATAAATGTATAGAGATGTATCAAATATCCAAAAATATAACAGAAATATATCATAGATACAGCCATAAACACATAGATACAATAATACACAATTTCTATTAATGAGCAAAAATGTACAAAGACTATAAAAATACAGAGTGAAAGACTCGCTAGAATGGTGGAATCCTATCTCTTAGAAGAGATGTGACGGCTACTCGCATTTGCAAGAAGATGGTTTACAATGAGGCTCTAAAGGGATTTTTAACATAAAGAAAATCCAAAACCCTAACCCCGAAAGATGAAAAGCCAACAATTTTGTGGACCCCGTTTTGGGTAGTTTGGTGTATCAACTTCCCAGGGGCATAACTTTGGCATATGATCTCCATTTGGGGCGCACGATAGCTCGTTTGAAAGGTATATATGAGGACTACACATGTTTCCATCAAACTCTAACTAACTTTTCATTTTGATTGTGGCAAGCCCTAAAAACGTTGTTTAGAGCCTCAAAACAACCCCAGAAGTTTAGGACTCGAAAACTAGAAAACAAAACTGCCAAAATGAGCCAGCTGAAATAGGTGGGTGGCCACCAATATCCACCTAGATCAATTACATAAATTGATCACAGGTATGGATCGATTTATTTTAACTCAGTCCCATGCCTTCTTATTTTATCCTCAAGATTATGTTGTGTCTCTAGTTCTCCAATAGATCATATTTAAGATTTTCAATTAGATTTCCATTGCATCAAATGTGTTCGATCACTTAATATCAATCAAGATAGAATCCAAATCCTGTTTGGTTCAAAGTTTCTTCCTAACAAAGGAAACATTCTTCCTCTGTATGTTGAATTTTCACAGATGCACTTTCAAGACCTCTATTCTATATGACCATAGGCGGTGACTGAGAGCCTAGCCAAACGAGTGCTTAATCACTTATCAAGATCAATGGTCATTTTTTATTTTCACGTTGAGATGGATGGTTCTCGTTCTCTTCAGGATTTTGGTGTTTCGGGACACTGCCCTTTGCAGTCTTGTAATTCTTCCGGAGAAAATTTCATCGGAGTGTTTATCAACACCTCCCTGCTTAATAACCTTCACATGTCTAGGAGCTAGGACCGTGGGCTTAGGAACAAAGGAAATTTTGTTCTTTGGGGATTTTACTATTCATGACTCCGGTACTTCGGGCTACTCGAACTATGAAGTAGTTCAATCCCTCTGAAGGTTTACCTACAAAATAAGTCACAACACAACGATGACCGCTTGTTGTTGGTTAACATCTCATGCTTACTCTATCCTTCCACTACGCTTGATCTAACGGTCATGAGAAAACCTGAAGGATCTTAGATCAACGACCAGCATTAGTTCGTGACTTCACCCTTCGACGCTTCTGGTAGTTTTTGGTAGGAGAAACTAGATATCTCCGAAGCACATATTCTCGAAGTGGCGTAGCTTGTTGACGTCACTGTCGATGTGGCACTAGCTAAGTGGATGCCATGTGTCACCTAGATTTGTGACTTAGGTATACCTAAAGTGCCAATTGGACCTTAACACTTGTCACCATCTGATTGCGTGAGGTTTCGTTGCTGACGTGGATCTCCTGAAGTGTCATATGTCTTTCACCTTTGGATCATATATCAGATAGTCTAGTTTTCACCTGAATTCTTGATCCAACGACCCTCATTCACTTTGGGACTTCAAGGCTCCGGCCTTCGAGTGAACTTACATGTTTTAGACCCCTTTTCGCCGAAGTGGTCAGTGTCAAAGTTGATCGCCATTGGAACCACCTATCCTCATCCAATGGTCACCATGCATTTCCCAAATCTGATGGCCTTCATTCACTTCGGGAATTCGGGGCTCCGACCTTCGGGTGAACTTACATGTTTTAGACCCCTTTTCACCGAAGTGGTCATCATCGGAGTTGATCGTCTCATTTACTTTGTTATAATCTAATGGTTCCAATATTTCACTCTAGAACAATGGTTGATGATAGTTCGTGACTTCAGGGATTCGACCTTCGGGTAAACTTACCTGTTCTTGGCTTCTTTTCGCTGGAGTGGTCAGTGTCGGAGTTGACTGTCTCATTTCCTTTACTGTGATCCGAAGGTTCCAATGTTTTCACTCAGATCAACGGTTGACAGTAGTTCATTTAATTGGAGACTCTGGGATATTTGTGGCTTACACTGTCCTTCCACTTGTTGGGTATGTGTTATATTCTTTGCATGTGTGTGTCTGGGCGTGTCAGGTTCGACAACTGCGTCTGACGATCCCTCGAATTGGTGCTCTATTTGTGTCGTGTGCATCGGGCGCTTTCCTAGGGGGGTCCCAGAGGGGGGCAGTTATGCCCCCCCTGGTTACGCGCAGCGTTCAGGGCAGCGCCCTGAAATTATTTTTGGGCGGTTTTTGCTATTTTTAGCGAATTTTGTTATTTTTAGTGGTTTTGTAAATTAATCCCAAATTAAGGGATTAGGGTTTTGGTATCTACGAAATACCTAAAAACATTGTATATATTGTATGGTGAATGGTGAAATTTTATATAATGAATATAAGAAAGGTTTTCCCGTTTGAGGGTTTCCAGTATAAAATCTCTATGTACTTTGTGTATGAGCCATTGATTAATTTTTGTCTTGCTTAAGAATCTATATGCATTGATTTAATTCGCAGGTTTAAAACTTACATGTGGTATCAGAGCTCATTTTTTTCTTCATAGGGATGCCTTTGTTGTTGAGGGTTTGGCTCGGTCTTGATAGATCAAGTTTATCTTGGGTCTGTGATAAACCTGGGTTTAGTGGGAGCTTTTGCAGTGGAGTTTTGAGTAAAGAAAGAGGAATGGCGAGCTCATCTAGAATAGAGATAGAGAAGTTCAACAGTAAAAACTTTGATCTATGGAAGCTCAAGATGGACGACCTTCTTGTAGACAAAGAACAATGGATCGTTGTGGATCTTGGTACACAGCCTACTGGTACATTGTCTACTAGCACACAGGCTACTGGTACACAACCTACTAGTACACCATCTACTGGTATGTCAAAGGAAGATTGGGACAAGTTGGACAGAAGAGCAAGGAGTACTATTCGACTCTTCTTGGTAGATCCGGTGTTGTTGAATGTCTCAGGAGAATCTACAGCCAAGGAACTATGGGATAAGTTAGGGAATTTGTATCAATCAAAGTCCCTGGTAAACAAGTTGTTTCTTCGAAATAAATTGTATCATCTTAGGATGGAAGATGGAGATTTTGTGATAGAACATCTAAATGCCTTTAATACTCTGGTAAGTCAACTTGGATATGTTAATATTACGATTGCAGAAGAAGATAAGTGTATTACTTTGTTATGTTCTTTG
>ML777993.1:116407-191240 GCA_009831015.1 Picea engelmannii | reverse complement strand
TATATATATATATATATATATATATATATATATATATATATATATATATATATATATATATATATATATATATATATATATATATATATAGTTTATATTATTTCATATTAATTTGAACAAAAGACTGTACAATAACTAAGTTGTTAGTCTGTCAGATTGGAAACCAAACTAGCAACAAAAGAACACTTTATTTATCAGATTGTCTTAAAAAGTAAAGTAGTTACATATCCTTATATGCCAAAAACTGAGAGCAGAAGAGTTAAGTCTGAGTGTAGCATGTCTAAAACCCTAAAGCATAGGATGAGGAGGGGCTAGAGCTTTCTTGCCTGTAATTCTAGAAAGCAAAAAGACTAACAAAACAATCATTAATAAAAACTAGACCAAAGGAGGATGGCCATCTACAGCTGGAACCTGGGGTTGTGGAAAGGCGAGCTTGGTGAGGTCCATGTCTACAATCTTCTCAACAAGCAAGTTGATTTTTTTGATCTGTGAGCTTAATCTGAAGTTGAACATCATCTAACTTGAGAATAATTTCTTGATGTTCCTCACGATGTTTGACTAGCACCTTGTCCATAAGTGTCTTCATATGTGAATAGAGATCGATTGTTTTATAATATTTGGATTCTTGGGAACGAGAGGACCTTGGGTCAAGAATTCATGGACAAATGTCCTCATTGACAACATCGTCCTCAATGAAGTGGCGTAAAACTATCACATCTGCTTCAGCAAGATCGAGCTATGCCTGAACCTCGGGGGGAGTATGAACTTGATAGTCAGTTGTTTAATCCTTTGCCTCTAAATAAGCTCTGGAAATCATGACCTTGCAAAGGTTTCCTCGGGAACGACAAATGGAGCCTCCATGTGCCATGAAAAGGAGTTTGGAAGGATAGCGCACCTGAAGGGAGAACTAGAGATGAGCAAATGAGGAGGGGGAGTCGGCAAAGTTGAAGGAGAAAAGGGAAGATGTAGAGAAACAACAAAAAGAGAAGCGAGAGGCAGAGGGTTTGGCCAAGGAGGAGGGCGAATAAAACCCCAAGGAGTGGACAAGACAAGCCAGGTCCAAGGGACATCAATTAAACTGCAATGAATTTCCATAATAGGAAATGAAAACCCCCAGTGCCTGAAAAGCTAGGGAAGGACAAGGGAAATTACCATCATGCGAGGGAAGGATGTCAACGAACGAGAATCAACAACCTACATTGGAATCATTAATTAAGTGAGGAGGGGGAAGAACCAATTGTGTAGGGGGTGGTCGTGGGGAGGACATGTATGCACTCTCCCCGAAGCATTGTCCTCCCATATGTTTGCGTCCCTGTCACCCTATCTGGAAGATTTGTTTATATAATTTTAAAATGTGTATAAGTTTTGTATTTTGTTTATATAATTTTATAAAAAAAATAATTTTGTAATAAAATTTAAAAATATTTTTGATTAATTAAAAGTTTATTTTATTTTAATACAAAAGGAAATAAGTTAATAGCCTAGAATTGTCAATAAATCTACTAGGTAAATGCCAAGTTTGCATGGTGTTTTATTGCAATTTTGAGCACTAGAATTTGTTGTTGTTACAAAAGATTGCTACGGACATCTAACTGCAGCAAATTCTTTGTAAAAGTGCTTTAAATGCTAGCTAGACATAGTTGCAATATAGTTGCAGTTGCATATAGTTGCATATAGTTGCAATATAGTTGCATAAGTTGCATAAAGTTGCATATAGTTGCATAGTTGCACATATATGAAAATCAACTGTCTTCCGTATATGAACATACACTGAAGTCGACCACTTCCGTAAATGCACATATACAAAAGTCAGTGACTTCCATATATGCACATATATTGTAGCCACCTTATTTATATGTACATATATGGAAATGATCGGCTTTCGTAGATGTGCATATATAGAAGTCGACTTTCATATATGCACATATACGGAAGCCGACCACTTTTGTATATGCACATATACAGAAGCCGATCACTTTCGTATATGCACATATACAGAAGTCGGCTACTTATGTATATGTGCATATACAAAAGTCTACCACTTCCATAAATGCACATATACAGAAGACACATATATGTACATATACAATAGTGTTCAGCTTTTGTATATGCATAATACCAAGGAAAGATCATTCACTGCAACTGCGAATTGTTTGATAATCTAGAGGGTGTATTATTATATATATTGGAGTCCATAGACACGTTTACATCGTTTAATGTTGATCCTTGGTGCAACACTGATAGTGATTTGATTTTTCATCTATTGGTATAGTCGTGTGTTTTTTTATTATAATAGAAAATATACAGAATGAAGTTTACAAATCTTAATATTGTCATCTTCCCAGTAATAATATTGTTTCTGTAGCATTAATGTACAAGTTATGGTGTGGTTGGGAATGGGAAAGGTAAAGTGAGAGCTTGTTACAGTGATATTTACATTTTTGGAGATTCTTTGGCCGATACAAGGAATTTGTTAGCGGCAGCTGCTGGTGATCGTGTTGGTAATCTGCCTTGTGGCGAAACATATTTTGGCAAAGTAACAGGCCGCTTCTCGGATGGACGAATGATCGATGATTATATCGGTATGCAGCTGAAACCTTTTGAAAATAAAAAGTACTCGTTAATTGTTTCTGTATAGAAAGAGTGAGAGAGCGTGATAAAAATATTCATGACTGCTCACGGATTAATTGTGGACTTTTAATATTATTAAAAAGAATGTATGGTTTTAGTTGAATAGGATATCTTTTTTTAATATTGTTGATGACCAACTAAGCATTCAAATTAAATATTTGTTATTAAAAGATTATTAGAAAATGATAGAAAATGAATTAAATTAAATATTTTTGTATTAAAAGATAGATGTTTTTTATTTTTTATTTTATTTTGAGAAAAATTAGTTACTTTATGACATAAATTAATGTACTTAATTTTGAAGAAATCAAATTGGGGAAATACATGGATTACCAACATCATTTTAACAATAGTGATATCAATCACTCAATTGAGTTAATCTTCAAAACTATCATTTTAACTAATTTATTATACAACTTAAATGCATAAATCTTTTCAACTACTAATTAATAGTAATAGTTGCCCCACTCTTACATCAATTTTATGGTTGTGATCTTAAAATTAGATTATTATTATTATTATTATCAAAATTGAATTTGAACATTAGTGTGCCTAATGGTTAAGAATATGTGTTTCCTCCTAGGTCACATGTTCAAATCCAGAGGGGGTAAGGTATATATACATTCGGAAACTTTAGCACTCAAATCGATACGTGGAG
Source organism: Picea engelmannii (assembly GCA_009831015.1). NCBI lineage: Eukaryota > Viridiplantae > Streptophyta > Pinopsida > Pinales > Pinaceae > Picea > Picea engelmannii. Next base: position 187,951 of record ML777993.1, on the reverse strand, counting down.
AAGATATCTTGTCCCACAAACAAAAAGTCTCATACACCAATTTAATGTCTCCCTTAACCATAATCTTAAAAATAAATTATTATTATTTTAATTCTAGTTCTCAAATAAATGTATGTAGACATTCATTTCTTAATCTTCTAACTTTCATGTGTAATCAATCAAATGGCATAAACCTTTAGAATCTCGACAAGTTGTATGAAATAAGTTTTGTTTTCCAAAAATATTTTGGAAAGAAATACCACCACACAATATTATGTATAGTTTTGTGTTTTAATAAATTTGAAATTAGAATTTAGTAAACATTAGAAGAGAGAAATTCATAAATTTATTCCCTTTAATTATGTTAAAAAAAATTTATAATGTAATCTTATTCCTTTAAAGTTTCCTTTATCCAAATAGGCAATTAAGATCATGTTCCAAAATAATATTCAATTTTGTGTTTACAATCATTTTATTTTACATCTTAAATGATCTGCAATTTAACTTGATCTAAAATTCAAGATCTTTTAACCATTATTTGCATATGAATTTTTAACTGTTAACCATCTTTGTAATGCAAAATTAAAGAACATCCATCAAGCACATGAGCACATAAATATGTAAGCAAACCATCTATGAACAAGAATTGGTAACAGAGTTCACCAGACCCCCTGGCTACGTCTCCGGGCCACTTTCCAAATAGGAAGGCCGATAGATTAAGTATTCAAATGTTTACAAAGTGAATTCTGATTTCTGTCTGTCATATACAGTAACAGACTTCAACAACAGCTGCAAGAGGAAATTCTGAGACTTTTAAATATGAACATGGATACCTTTCTGTGTATTTGAAAGATTATGTGAGCACTTTTCTGTCTGGATGCTTGAATACAAAAACTGAAGCTGGATCTGGAATCCTTACGAAAAATCAAGACTTTTGAGTATAAACTCGATATATTTCAGAAATTGGACTCAGAATGCCCTTCTTGGCACAATTCCCAAAATTTGCCTCTTATTTGTATAGTTCGTACGGCCTCGGGATGCATGCAAACTCAGAACCACCTCGATCTACGTGCAAAACCACCTCGATCTACATGCAAATTCACTTCGGTCACTGTGCAGAACCACCTTGATCTGTGTGCCTATCTCTGTTTGCATCCAAACTCCCACACCTCGGGATTCGTGCCCATTGCTCATTTAAATAATGAGAAAAACCGAAAAAAAGGGGGGTGTGGCCATAGGCCTTGCGCCTATCCAAATCCCACCAATATCGGCAATTTTTAAGCTTACCTCGCCACTTCTTGCCACATCTCATGGCGGTGGCGCGTTGGTAGATATGGTATGTTTAACATATGGTTTGGGCACGTTTTATATGATATGTTTTAACATATGTTTTGGGTTTAACATATGGTTTTGAACTTTGGCGTGATTTATATGATATGTTTTAACATATGTTTTGGGTTTAACATATGGTTTTGAACTTTGGCGCGATTTATATGGTTGGTTTTTGATATAACATTTAAATACCAAGGGGGTGCCCCGATGTTGGCAAGGTCAAGGGCTAGGCCCTTGACCACCCCTTTTTTTTTCCAAGTCATGGTGGCCTTTTCACAAGGTCTTGGGTTCAATTCCCATAGCCCCAAATTACATTTCTTAACCATTTCTAACCATCTTTGATGAAATTTCCACTGCTGATATCTTTGTCATCTGGAGGTCATTTTTCCCGAAACGAACATCACTGGAAAGCTGCTAATGAGCTCTTCCACTTTGTAAGCTTTACTTTGCATTTTGAATATTTTAACTCTATCTAATTTTGAGATGATCCACCTGGATCAAACCTTCCCATTGAAAAGATTTTTGGCCACAAAAAGTATGAAATCATTCAGAAAATAAGTGAGGACATGTTTGTCTCACTTGTCCTTTATCACCTATCCATTCTTCCTGGAACCTGTACATCTGACTCAGTAGTACAACAATCAACACTGCACTGACATTGTTAAGTACATTAATCACATTCTTAATCACATCTTCATTCAACATTGTCGGACCCAAACACATACTGTTGATGAGTAATAAGCTGAATATAAACATTGAACCTGTGAAAGAGATTGTACCCAAACCATGCTAACTTTTAACCATAGAAACACTATCAACCAAAACAGGTGCATTGTAGTGAAATGACACTTCCTTTTCATGCTCAAGATTCTTTTCTTCCTTACATTGTATAGACATAAGTGCCAAATTCTGACTTGCATTAACAACCCTTTTTAATTGTTGTGTAGTGCCCAATGATTAGTCATTTTTGAATGAATGTGAATGCACTGTGTACTCAATTCCTTCTTTAAACAAGTGATATTGATTATGTTCTCGATAGAAGATCGTTATTCGATCATATAAGTACAGAATACCCAACACAATTCCACGGATATCTAGTGGGACCACATCAAATTCAACCTCATCTACAAACTTAGATGTAATTGCAAACTTTAGATCACATTGTTGTGTTACTTGTAATCTTTTATCTTTGCATACCCAACCTAATGGATAAGATTTCTTGTGTGGTTTCGTTGTTAATCCCAATTGCTTAAYTACTTCTTCTTAAATAAGATTAACTTGAGATCCACTATCTATGAGTGTGTCGACCTTTGTTTGTTTTGTAATCACTCTTATATGAAACAATGCATTCCTCTTTCTATCCTTAGAATTGTCATCATCTTTAGAAGTAGAAGCACATGACGAACCAATGTTAGAATCATTATCAACAATAGATTTACCTTTCACACCTATGATTGTTATCTTTGTTTCATCCTCGGAATTTGATCCAAGGTCCTCAACGATAACCATGGTTGTTTGCTTCCCCTTCCGATCCTTAAACCACTTCGGTTTCATTTCAGGATGTAGCTTCCAACATTTTGCATCTTCATGCCCTTGCTTTTGACAATGCGAGCATGTAAGTCTCTCATCACCCTTCTTCATTGTAGCTGCATGTTTAACTTTCCACTTTTCCTTGCCTTCTTTTTCCTGGATGGGTTCAGCTGAAGAAACATCATGAACACTCTTCCCTTTTGACTCAATGTGAGTTGCTTGAACACATACCTCATCAAGGTTAGTTGGATTAAACATCAATATCATATGATGTAAATAACTATGCAATCCTATTATATATTTGAGAAGAGTTTCCTGAGTGTAAATAGGTATACCAAGTACCAATGCTCTTTTTTGAAATTCTTGTGTGTATTCTTGCACACTTTGTCCCTTACTTTGTCTCAAATTCTGCCAATCCATCATAGCTTGCTGCATATACCCTAATGGATAAAATTTCTTTTTAAGTGCTGAAATGAACTCATACCAAGAGGAAACGATGTTTCCTTTTGTGGCAATATCCTCTTGAGATCTTCTCTCCCACCAAATGAGAGCAGTCCCTCCAAGTCGGAGAGAAGCCAATTGAATTTTAACTGCATCTTCAGTAAAATTTTGAATCCTACAATAAAATTCAATTTGACGAATCCAGTTGTCCAATTTTTCAGCATTAAGCTCTCCATTATACATAGGTAATTCAAACTTAATATCAAGCTTTGAATGAGGCATATTAAGATCAACTTTTGTTTTTTTCTTTTCAAATGGAGAAGGAATAGAACCATCAAGAAAAGATGGAGAAGTTGGTGGGGTTTTAGGGGGTTCCTCACCACCTCCTTCTTTTTTACCTTCTGTGTGAGATGGTCCACCTTGTTCACCTTTCTTTCAATCTTGATAGAGCTCCTCTACCATCGTTTGCATTCTCATGAAAGCTTTCAGAAATTCCCCTTCAAAAGGGATAGAAGAAGCTGCTTCTTCTCCTTTTGGTGAAGACATCCTTCCTCTTCTTGATCCAATCTCTGGATCAAACTCTTCAAGTTCTCCTTCACCACTTTGAAGCTTGGATCTTGTTAACATCAACTCACAAAGTAATGGTTAACCTCGCTCTGATACCACTTGATCTGCAATTTAACTTGATCTAAAATTCAAGATCTTTTAACCATTATTTGCATATGAATTTTTAACTGTTAACCATCTTTGTAATGCAAAATTAAAGAACATCCATCAAGAACATGAGCACATAAACATGTAAGCAAACCATCTATGAACAAGAATTGGTAATGGATTTCACCAGACCCCCTGGCTACGTCTCCGGGCCACTTTCCAAATGGGAAGGTCAATAGATTAAGTATTCAAATGCTTACAAAGTGACTTCTGATTTTTGTCTGTCATATACAGTAACAAACTTCAACAATAGCTGCAAGATGAAATTCTGAGACTTTTAAGTATGAACATGGATACCTTTCTGTGTATCTGAAAGATTATGTGAGCTCTTTTCTGTTTGGATGCCTGAATGCAAAAACTGAAGCTGGATCTGGAATCCTTGCGAAAAACTGAGACTTTTGAGTATAAACACGATATATTTCAGAAACTGGACTCATAATGCCCTTCTTGGCACAAATCCCAAAATCCACCTCTGATTTGTACGGTCCGTACGGCCTCGGGATGCATGCAAACTCAGAACCACCTCGATATACGTGCAAATTCACTTCGGTCACTATGCAGAACCACCTCGATCTACGTGCACGTCTCTATTTGCATCCAAACTCCCACACCTCGAGATTCGTGCCCATTGCTCATTTAAATAATGATAAAAACCAAAAAAAGGGGGGCGTGGCCATAGGCCATGCGCCTATCCAAATCCCACCAATATCGGCAGTTTTTAAGCTTACCTCGCGACTTCTTGCCACGTCTCATGGTGGTGGCACGTTGGTAGATATGGTATGTTTAACATATGGTTTGGGTGCATTTTATATGATATGTTTTAACATATGTTTTGTGTTTAACATATGGTTTTGAACTTTGGCACGATTTTTATGATATGTTTTAACATATGTTTTGGGTTTAACATATGGTTTTGAACTTTGGTGCGATTTATATGGTTGGTTTTTTATATAACATTTAAATAACAAGGGGGTGCCTCGGTGTTGGCAAGGTCAAGGGCTAGGCCCTTGACCACCCCTTTGTTTTTCCAAACCATGGGATCATGGTGGCATTTTCACAAGGTCTTGGGTTCAATTCCCATAGCCCCAAATTACATTTCTTAACCATTTCTAACCATCTTTGAAGAAACTTCCACTGTTGATATCTTTGTCATCTAGAGGTCGTTTTTCCTGAAATGAATGTCATCGGAAAGCTGTTGACGAGCTCTTCCACTTTGTAAGCTTTACTTTGCATTTTGAATACTTTAAATCTATCTAATTTTGAGATGATCCACCTGGATCATTAAATTTGAGACACATGTTTTCAATTTTTATTATATAATTTAATTATTTTGTCGACTTATCGTTAGTGTAAATAGTTAATCTCTAAAAAATATAGAGTTTGGCATAAGATTTTTAATGTTTCAAAAAACTCCCAAAACAAAGTTTGTATGTAAAATTTATGGTTCAAAAAATTTGATGTACTAACTAGGCTCCCATAGCAGAACATTCATTTTACCATCTAGTTCTCAGGGTTAGTGTTTTGGTTTTTAAGGTTTTGGGCATTATGATAAAATGTAGTTTTAGATTCTTGTTATGGCCTTTTTGGGAATGAGCGTCGGTGTCACATCTCTTCTTAGAGTTAAACTACCACCATTCTAATTATTTCATATTGTTATGTACATTGTAGTGTTTTTCACTATTTCATTCATTAATAGCATTTGTTTTTCACTATAATATTTTTCTTTCAATATTGTGTCTTGTGTTATCTCTACAATATTGTGTTCTTTCATTTTGTTCTTGTCCTTGACTACAACAATGGTATTAGACCAATATGCTCTCAATTTTGTTTTTTTGCATGTCCTCAATGAGCTTAGGGTATAGGAGACGAGCCACAAACTACAGATCTTGCTGAAGGCTTCACTCTTTGACCCAAGTGAATGCCCATGGCAGACAAAGTTTACAGAGTACAAGATCCTATCAAGTTGTTTCTTTAGGAACCCCTTAAGCGATAGAGGATCGAGATAATGTACCATTTCACCTAGATCCTTCGACAACCCCCAATTATGATAGAGGGACCTTTAACAAGTAGTGATTTCAAATGAACAAAACCTTCAAGTTACAAGTTAATTTTTATATCTTTGTGTTTCAAGGTAAGATAGACACAAAATATTTAGAGATATAGTTCAATCCAATAGAGAAATAGTTTTTTGTTCACTTCTTTCTAACAATGAGAAGATTAAGTTTTTGCAAATTTAAAGTTCCTTCCCCATGTCAAATATTGGTGGGATACTTATTATGTGCAACAAGCTAGAGAATTTTAACTATATGTAATAAAATCCACTTTTGGAGAATTTGTCGATGCATTGTAAATTATGTAGACCAATACATGAGGTGAATTATCGTGTGCCAATGTAAGGGCCATATTGTGTTGGAGTACATTGATGAATTTCATAACCTTTGTACAAAATCGAGTATTAGGAACATTGAGTGGTCCTCGGTTTTAAAGCACTACAGTGGCCTACACACATACTTCCAACCATAAATGGTGTTTATGGACATTTATTTATAGGAGTTTCTTACCATGATTATGCTAGCAAGATTGATCGAAAAATTCGATAGAAGAATAACAAAGAGTTTGAGGCCATCAATCATTGACAACACAATAAGGGTATAGGTGGCCCTCACTCTCATAACAAAGGACAAAGAAAAGATAATCAACCTCAAGACAACTAGTCAAATCCACATGCAAAGAAGAAGAATGAGAAATTAAGGAATGACATAGGAAATCAGTGTGATCACCATAAAAATCCTTGGCACGATAATGATGAGTACATTCATACCATATATTCATTATTGTCCAAGCTAGAAGCCTCAAACTCTTATTGAACCTTGATGGCACAAGATTCCATGGATAGGAGAAAAAAGAACATTGATGTGGATCCCAATTTTACAATAGGCATTGCAAAGGTCCAACCGTATGAACTAGAGGAGCTTGAGGAAGGTGAGTGCCTTTCCCGTCAGAAATGTGGGTGAGGGGGGCACCATTGCATATTATTATTCATAATGGAAGTGATAAGAATTCGATCTCAACATATGTTTTCAAGAATATGAAGATGTCAATGACACCACACCCCCAACCATACACCATCACTTGGTTGAGCCAAGGATGAGACATTCATATCAGTCAATAATTTTATATGCAGTACAACATCAAGCCCTTCAAAGATGAGGTATTGTGTGATGTTTACACTCTTGAAATTTGATAGAACAACCATATAGTGTCATGGTGTTTACTAGTCTAGGCCTTGTAGCGTCATTATCAGTCTAGGAGTTCAATCTATAGGAAAACAGAGAGCACCAATTATCACATTCTCTCCAGTCATTGCTAAGTGGTGCAACAGATAATCTCTCACAATGGGAGATTCATCCTCTTATTGGTATGGTTAAATGAAGAAAAGAGAATCACTGCAACTACCAAGGGTTCTTTTTGTGTAGCAGATACAAGTAGATCACTTGGGAAATTAGTGGTAACAATGACTATTTGGTAATGGTGAAAACTAGGAATTGAATTAGTGAAAAGGGCTCATGATGTATTGTTAAAATTATATAACAAAGTTGTGAAAAACTCTAAATCTTGTTCAAATTCTTTATTCCTTGTAAAAAATAACTATATAATTGGTCGGATGCTTCATGAAAAAGAATAAATATTAAATTTATTTATATGAATTATTCAAAGTGAAATAAATGAATGGGAAAATATATGCTCATTAAACTCTTCAACTTGAAAGAAATTATGTAAATTTATGTGTGAAAAGAAATACTTGCTTAGAATACTATCAAGGTGTGATTCAAGAAGGGAATAATTACATATCATTATCATAGTTCTACATAATAAAAATAAATAGAATTATATATATATATATATATATATATATATATATATATATATATATATATATATATATATATATATATATATATATATATATATATATATATATATATATATATATTCCTCCCTCCTTTCCTTAGCCATCGGGGTATTCAAATCCAAAATTCCAGATGCTTCCATTGGCCATCAGGGTATTCAAATTCAAAATTATGGACACTTCCCTTGGCCATCATGTATTCAAATTCAAAATTCATTATATTTAATTCACCTTATTATTAAGTCAACCTACAAAATCCCTCAGTGAATGATTATTTCTACTCTGCAATGTACTTGAGCCATTTAATCCTATTGTTGGGGTACATTGGTCGTTGTCTTTATCTCGTTACTATGTTCATGGCCAAAGGAGAAGCCAATGCTCCTTTATTTTCCTTATCATTTTTATTCTTTTATTACTTTCTTATCTGGGTTCCCTTTGTTTTCCTTTCCCTTTTCTCTTTTTTCTTTATTAGGCCCATGGAATTTTCCATGTGGCAATCAATAATTAGATGAAGGGATGCTGCTTTAGGGTAAGTCACAATCATGTTTATCATGAGCACTTTCCCTATTGTGGATAATGAATCCAATCAATGACCATGTTCATCATGGGCTTAAAGGTTCCCCACACCTTAATGCATAAGTATAAAAATCACACCAATAGTATGTGTTATCCCTCGACCAAGTTTTGGGGAAACTTTGGTCAACTTTGACCCACTTTTGGACTTCGACACGTTGATTGAGGAAGGAGTGCCCAGGTGGAGCTGAGATCACGGATCTCACCGATTTTGAGGGTTAAGTGGACCCAGTAAAGGGTCCTCTAGGGTTTTTGTGGCGGGTTCATGGGATGTCGGCCCATGGGGTTTTCCCATGATTAGGCCTTATTGTAAGGCTTTGTAAAATATAAATAAAGAAGAATGTATTGTATAAGTAGCAAGCGAAGTGAATGTAGTTATATGTGAATAGAGTTTCTTTGTGAAAAAGGAATGTATGTGTGTTAAGGCTTTGTGCTCGATAGAGAGTTGGTTATCTGCCTTGACCTAGTTTTGGAAGGAGGATCTGGTGCTCGGTGTACAGATATCTTGTCTGGTGCGAAGCTCGACTATATGGCTTAGTGCACATGAGTAAATGAATGTAAGATTTGGTTGAATAATAAAGAGGCGAAGTTATTGGTGGACGTATCCCCACACTGGAGTGAACCACGTATATTTGGTGTCTTATGGTTTTCTTTTTGCTATGTTATTTCTGTCATAAATCTGCTTAGTGCTTTGATTATGCTGTGTAATAGATAAATATATTGTTGCTTAAGTTCTTTACTTGTGCTAAGGGTAAATGAATGCTAGATCGAACCTATAATGCCAAGTGCTAAGTGATCAGGGTATATAATCATTCATTGTTACTGCGTCGATATATCTTTGATTATGTTCTGCGATGTTAATAGGGTTAATAATCTAATGCATGTCACTTCCTAAGCGTTAACAGAATATCATGTGAAGTGATATTATCATAGATATATGTCCCAACATGGTTACAGACACCTGCGTCATGTAACCCCCCATGCTTCTACCTCGGGTGAGACTTCATTTTCTTCGCAGGTTTTGCCAAAAGGGTCGGTAGTCGGGGTTTTGTTGGTGCGATGTTGAGCATTGAACCCTGGGTCTGCCCCTATGCCAACAAATGGTTCTGTTGTCAGGACATGAAACTGTGATTGTTGGGAACTGAAGTAAAGAAAAAGAGAAGCTATGTGCATAGATCTGTTGCTGAAGTGCACAATACTCTACTTGACTTGAGAATATTTGTGCCAAGAGAGTAAGTTGATATGAAGAAAAGAGGTAAGATCCTAAAAGAATAAATCTTTGTGCTTTGGCAAGAGAAAGATAAGTGAAATTTTTTGTTTTGAAAGTATGAATTTAAGTATGTTTAATATATTATGTCCTAGTCTGAAGGCTAGGGCATAGTTGAAAGAAAGAATTGATTTGAGTAAATTTAATGGAAATGAAGAAATATATGTTATTCCTATGCATAGAAAGAGTTTTTGGACTAATAAGTGGATGCAGTAACCTAGAAAGAATTTTTGCAGATTGCAGGTCTAGCACTATGATCCTAGGGGAAGTGCGCAATACAGAAAAGGTTGGGGAACATTTAAGAGAAAAAGAGGGAACATTGTGTTATAATTGCAGAAGACCAGGACATCTTGATAAGGAATGTCCTAAGGTAGATCCTATCTGTATTTGTTGTAAGGTTGTTGGTCATGAGGTTGAGGATTGTCCAAGGATTATTGTTGAAGTTGAAGGGATGAACATGAGACAAGAAAACTATGAAAAAAGTCAAGAGACTACGGGCATGTTAGAAAATCATAAATAGAAAAGGTCAGAGGAAGTTCACACTACGTTATTACAATTGAAATAAATGATGGATGTTCATAAAGATGTCAGTTTACCAGAAATCCTGAAAGCAAAACAGTGCATAAGTGCAAGAATAGAAGACTTCGATATAGACTGTGTCTTGGATGAAGAAACACAAGTGAATATTATGACAGAAGAAACTTGGGAAATTTTGGGAAAGCCTATTGTGGTACCTTCAATGGGAAGGATAGGATTGTTTAAGGGAAAGATGATAACCTTATGTGGAAGAGTTACTAATGTACCTATTATTATTCAAGGAACATCCACTGAAGAGGAATTTGAAGTCATTAAGTTTGTTGGGGAAAACGCCCCTTTCCCACTATTGTTAGGTAAGACTTGGATTGAGAAGGATTGGATCAGAAGGAAAGCATAGGAAGAAGCTACAAAAAGGAAAAAGCAAGAATTAATGGATTTCATAGCTAGGAAAATAGACCGACTAATAGAAGAACGGGAGGATAAGTCGAAGCAACAGAACAAAGTAACAATGCAGGAGGGACAGAAGGCAAAAGAATTAGCTATCAAGGTTGAAAGAATGCAAGAAGGCTTGAAGAACCTATCTATGCAAGAAAGAAGTATGTCCACTCAGGAAGTGTTAAGAAAAGGGATATTAACTTCAGACCCTTTGAGGGCACCTCAAAATTGCAAAGCCACTGCGCTGGGAGAAGAAAAGAATAAAAATGGAAAGAGGATTCCAGAAATAGTTAGAGAGACTCATATCACAGGGAAGAAGGAAAGGAAGCTCAATAAAAAGAAGGCTAAGTTGGAAAAGCTACAAGAAGTTATAGAAATTAGATGGAAGACTCCGCAAACTGGAACCTCATAGGAGGCAGGTTTGAAATATTTGAACCTCGTTGGAACAGTAGGTCCGCGCAGAATTGAACTTTGCCCTGGCGAAGTTAGATGACCATTGGAGGCACCCCAACCATTAGAATGATGCTATGGAACAGTTAGAAAACAAATTTATGGGCTAATGGACTGCTTTTGAACGTTGAGACCGTGCCATAACAGACAGATTTACATTGATGGAAGTATTTCACGACCGTTGGAAGATCTGTCACAATGCCTTGCTTATTTAATTTGTTGGTCGTTGTGTTGGGACCACTTTTTGCTACCTGTGATTGACTGATCTAAGCAAAGAATTTTCCAAGTGTCGAGCTGTGTTATTTGGAACTAGAACCCGCATGTCCGTTTGTCTACCCCGTCGTCTATTTGTCTACCCTGCATGTCTGTTAAAATCTAGAATGTCGGGTGAACCTAGTGAATTGGAGAAATTTGTCAAGGAAGTCCTTAAGAAGATAATGGCTGACAAACCGATATCCAAAGGTATTCAGGCGTCGTCGACTAGGGGACTGCAGGCTTCCCCTTTGACCGAACGTCGTTCTGGCCATGTCAACTCCGTAGCTGAACAACGAAGTAAGCACCGCGGTGATCTGGCTAACGCGAAGCATATCATGTCGATCCTATGTAAATACATTCTACCTTTGGATGGCATTGTTAACCGCGACAACATTCCTCGCGACTTTGAGTACTTCATTTTTATTGCGTACATTCCGAAAGGAATTCGCATAGTCGGGAGTCAGTTAGGACAGTTCCCATTGTTGAAGAAAAATTAATTCAACTTAGGAGACTGGAAGAACTACTCCATGTTGGCTCCTCACCGCTATATCACGAAGTCAACCTGGAAGAAACCTTGCCTTGTCTCACAGCCATGGATTAAAGGGTTGGCGCAGTCCACTGTGTTGAATGTGATGAAGATCCTGCATTTTGGCCGCTACTAGGAGGTTAACGCTTGCGTTAAACTCCTCCTGTTGTCATATCATGGAGGATATTTGTGGCTCGGGAGAATTATCACTGTGGATCCTACACTGATCCATCAGATCACAGGCTTAAGTGTGAAGGGTCCTGACCCTCAATAGTTTTATCCAGAGAAGGCCTCAGACCGATCCTTGGCACAGTGCATCAAGGAATCTTACGAAGAGGTAGAGAAAGGAAAGCGAGGTTACAAGGTAGCCTCTATGCAAGATGGTGCAGTGCGCCTTACTTTCCAACTCCTAACTGGAAATCTCGTGAGGAGGAACTTCCCTACACAGGTCACTGGGTTCGTGATGGACCTCGCAAGAAAGTGTGTGGAGGGCATGTAGATGAATTGAGCGAACTACCTCGTTAATGAGCTAGAGAAGAATTGTCGCGAAGCCAAGGACTTGGGATATGAATTCCATTACATTTGGCTAATCATTTTGATCACATTTGTCGCTTGGAAAATGCCTGAAGGGGCCACTTTTCCAGAGATCAAACCCTCAGATTCGTTGGACGCTCAATTTTCCACCCTATGGTACACCAATGACATGATGAAGCAGTGGCAGTCCAATGTCGTGTTTCATGGATACTACCAACAGTTAAAGGTTGCCATCGAATCATTTCCATGCATGACACCGTGCACCCTTCACCAGTATCGACCAATAGCAAAGTTTCGCGTTGATCGTCATTTCATCTACATCACTGCACGCAGAGATGAGAACCAGGAAGAATTACAGTCATACTACAAGATGATGGATGACAATATGGATCAGATTACAAAGGAGTGGTCGGAGGAATTTATTGTACCTGTCATTGATGCAGGATTATCTGACACTGACACCATAGGAAGCCCCATAGTCACATGAGTTGATCATGTTGGACAATCTAGTGGGACAAAGAAGAATAAAAATCAGGATGAAGTCTAAGACATAGATTGATGGAGAGGACAACGCTTATGAAGATAATGGGTCTGGCTCATCTGGAGGAGGAGAAGACAAAGCAAAAGGACAGGGAGGAGGAGATGAAGAGAAAGGAGGAGGTGAAGATACATCACCTGAAGATCCTCTTGTTTGGATGGTAACAAAGCAGAAGAGGAAGGTTTCTCCAAAGAAACCCTCAACAAGGAAGAAGACGTGTGCTAATAAGCCCCAATTGGAAGCCACCCTCATGGATGATGACATCATTCTAGTCCACGGAGCTATGGAGGATGCCTCCAAAGACATGTTGCAAAGATATGGAGAGAAGAAGGAGGAGATAAATGAAAGAATTGAGAGAGAATTGAAGGTGCAACAAGTTGTTCATTTGGTTCGTGCAGTACCTACTGTGCCATCTGCACCTTCCTCATCATAGAATGCAGAATTAGGGGATGAACCAGCCTAGTTGAGAAGGCTGGAGGATGAAACAAAAGCTCAATTTCAGAGAGCTCAGGAAGAGAAGGAGAAGGCTACAAAAGCCTTGAAAAAGGATAAGGACAAAGTCCTAGTGCAATTATGAGCAGCATAGGACAGTGTAGTATCCCAAGAAAGCGAGAAAGCAGAGCTTCAGGTGAAGTTTCGGGAGGAAAAATCCCAGCTACGGAGGGAAAAGGAGCAGTTTCTCGTAGAGTGGGCCATGTTCAAAGAAGAGGAAAGTGAAGCATGTCACTCTGTGCCAGGCTTGGCATAGGAAGAGAAAGAGTCGGTCGAAGCTCAAATAGTGAAGCTTGATGAGACCCTCCAGCAGGTTCAGGCTAGGATAACAGAATTGGAGGCCCAAACAGTATCGAGCACCTCGTAGGAGGTACGTGATCAGAGGGAGGAGACCGCTAAGAACATGGTAGCAAGCATAAGATATCTCACCTCAGAATGTAAAAAACTAAGTGATAGAAGCACCCAGACATATGAATGCCTCGTCGGGGATCCCGAGCTAAGGAAGCTAGAAGCGCAGTTACAGGAGGCGCAACAGTAAGCATTCTCGTTGCAGGTGCAGATGAAGCTGCTCATCGTAGTGGAAAGAATGAAGAGATCCCAGGAGAAGTGTGCAATACAGCAGCAGATCACTGCCCTCCAAGGAATGGTAATGGAAGTCACGTAGAAGCTACAACATGTGCAAGATGAAGCTTGCAAAGTGTTCGAAGAGATTGATGGACAGGGCTCACAACTATATCAATTGGTTGCAGCAGTAGAACAATGCCTAGAAGGGCTTGTTACAGAGAAGACGATCCAGGAGCTCGTTGAGCAGGAGGCTCAGGCGAAGCAGCAAGTCAAGGCAGCTCGAGTTAATCTTGAGGCTTTCGAAGCAGCATTTTCCGGACCTGAGTGACTCGGGACGATTCACAGGTGAATGTTGGGGGCCTATTAGCCCTCGACCAAGTTTTGGGGAAACTTCGGTCAACTTTGACCCACTTTTGGACTTCGACACGTTGATCGAGGAAGGAGTGCCCAGGTAGAGTTGAGATCACAGATCTCACCAATTTTTAGGGTTAAGTGGACCCAATAAAGGGTCCTCTAGGGTTTTTGTAAAGGGTTCATGGGATGTCAGCCCATGGGGTTTTCACATGATTAGGCCTTATTGTAAGGATTTGTAAAATATAATTAAAGAAGAATGTATTGTAGAAGTAGCAAGCGAAGTGAATGTAGTTCTGTTTGAACATAGTTTCTTTATGCAAAAGGAATGTATGTGTGTTAAGGCTTTGTTCTTGATAGAGAGTTGGCTCTGTGCCTTGACCTAGTTTTGGAACGAGGATCTGTTGCTCAATGTGCAGATCTCATGTCTAGTGCGAAGCTCGACTCTGTGGCTTAGTGCATAGGAGTGAATGAATGTAAGATTCGGTTGAATAAAAAAGAGGCAAAGCGGTTGGTGGATGTAGCCCCACACTGGGGTGAACCACGTATATCTGGTATCTTATGGTTTTCTTTGTGATATGTTATTTCTGTCATAAATCTGCTTAGTTATTTGATTATGTTATGTAATAGATAAATCTATTGTTGCTTAAGTGCTTTACTTGTGTTGAGGGTAAATGAATGCTAGATCTAACCTATAATTCCAAGTGCTAAGTGATCGGGGTATATAATCATTCATTGTTACTGTGTCGATCTATCTTTGATCATGTTCTGTGATGTTAATAGGGTTAATAATCTAATTCATGTCACTTCCTAAGCATTAACAGAATATCTTGCAAAGTGCTAGTATCACAGATATGTGTCCCAGCTTGGTTACAGACACTTGCGTCATGTAACCCCCCTACTTCTACCTCGGGTGAGACTTTGCTTGCTTCGCAGGTGTTGTTGAAAGGGTTGGTATTTGGGGTTTTGTTGGTGCGTTGTTGAGCATTGAACCCTAGGTCTTCCTCTGTGCCAACAAATGGTTCTTTTTTCGGGACCTGAAACTGTGATTACTGGGAACTGAAGTAAAGAAAAAGAGAAGATATGTGCGTAGATTTGTTGTTGAAGTGAAAAATACTCTACTTGACTTGTGAAGCTTTGTGCCAAGAGAGTAAGTTGATCTGAAGAAAAGAGGTAAGATCCTAAAGGAAGCAAGCTTTGTTCTTTGGCAAGAGAAAGATAAGTGAAAAATTTTGTTTTGAAAGTATGAATTTAAGTATGTTTAATAGATTATGTCCTAGTCTGAAGGCTAGGGCACAGTTGAAAGAAAGAGTTGATTTGAGTAAATTTAATGGAAATGAAGAAAGATATGTTATTCCTATGCATAGAAAGAGTTTTTGGACTAATAAGTGGATGCAGGAACCTAGAAAGAATTATTGCAGATTTCAGGTCCAGCACTATGATCCAAGGGGAAGTGCGCAGTACATAAAAGGTTGGGGAACATTTAAGAGAAAAAGAGGATTGACATTATGTTATAATTGCAGAAGACCGGGACATCTTGCTAAGGAATTTCCTGAGGTAGGTCCTATTTTTCATTGTTGTAAGTTTGTTGATCATGAGGTTGAGGATTGTCCAAGGATTATTGATAAAGTTGAAGGGATGAACATGAGACAAGAAAACTATTAAAAAAGTCAAGAGACTACGGGCATGTTAGAAAATCATAAAGAAAAAATGTCAGAGGAAGTTTAGACTACGTTATTATAGTTGAAAGAAATGATGGATGTTCATAAAGATGTCAGTTTACCAAAAATCCTAAAAGAAAAACAATGCATAAGTGCAAGAATAGAAGACTTCGATATAGAATGTGTCTTGGATGAAGAAACACAAGTGAATATTATGACAGAAGAAACTTGGGAAATTTTGGGAAAGCCTACTGTGGTACCTTCGTTGGGAAGGATGGGCTTGTTTAAGGGAAATATGATAACCTTATGTGGAAGAGTTACTAATGTACATATTATTGTTCAGGGAACATTGTTATTGGACTAATCAGTAGGTGCGGACACTAACAGATCTCCCTAGATCCACCTGGATCTAGAACAAAACAGGACAGGACATGATTCTTTCCCTAAGTTATGACCATTGAATTAGCTAGTAAGGAGGAAGAAGTAACATACCTTTGTATCACTTCCTAGGGTCTCTGTTTCTCCCATTTCACTCCAGTGCTCTCGTGAGGTCAAGACCAAGACAACACAAACCAACCCAAGTGAAGATAGAAAAATGTATTCAATCGTCAACTTATGTATATGATCAAGGAGTTACACAATAAAGTAAGAATGACTTTATGAGAAAAGAACATGTTGTTGTATCATATTAATCGAAAGTAGAAGATACAACCTGATCGCCTTGATGTCGCAAGCTTCCTTTCAGTGACTCTTGGTTCCAACACACACACTAGCTCTATTCTTGCATGAAGAAGATCCAATTCCTCTTGATAGACCTACTAGAGTCTCCTAGCTTCTGCTCAAGCTGGGTTCTTCACACAATTCCTTCACCAATTCTTCAATTAATCTTGCTTAACCTTGTCCATGAGAATCCTATCAATATATAGGAGAGGATGAGATGGTTACATGAATGAGAATGATCCCACCAAATCAGGGAAACCAGTAAAATGATAACCATTTGAATGCCAACCCATTTTCTAGAAGATTCCCTTCTAGAACCCTCGAGACTTCTTCCTTTTTCCAAGCTTGAGAAAAAAAATTCACCCTAGGTATAGATCACAGTGCGAGAAGTTTGCACCCTAGCTGAAGGTGGCCTGCGAGAATGGGTGATTCTCACACCCTAGGCTATAAGCAGCCTGCGAACTCTCTTTAAAAATATGTTTTCTGGAAGGAAATGAATGCCACTTTTCTCAGGAGAAATTTCTTATTAGGAGCCTAAGTACACCATCGTCAATACACCATCAAGATGACCAAAATCACGGGTAACAGAATTCCCCCCAAAGTATGAGGTCGGAATCAGTGACAGCCAAAATACTTTGTAAACTGCGTGTGTGTGTTAGAAACCAGGAGTGCACCTAATCGGAAACCTGTGAACAACCAAGCATCCGCAGAATATCATACTAGTTATGAGGTAAGCATTCCCATACTCAAATCACGGATGGATGAAATCATAAACATAGGTCATGGCCACCAATCATACACTGTGGATCCATGCCGTCAAAACATTGCATAGCCACCAAGAATACACTGTGGATCTATGCAAGAAGAATCAAATTAAGATGACATAGCCACGAGACATACAAAGTGGATCTATGTGTCACCAAATTATACATATTCCATTGCAACCTGGACCAAAGAGATAAGATCCAGGGTCTCCAATCCCGTCACCCAAAAGTACGAATCTAACCACGTGATTACATGTGTCGAAGTTGAACATGGTAGAAACCACTTGATTACTGGTCATTGATGAAACCGTTAACAAGTGCGAGGGAAATCACCATTAATGTCAATGACTCCCAAGGTACACTAGTACAATCCACTGAATGTGAATAAATGAGTTGAGGTTGAACATCCAATGGAATCTTCCGATCAGGGGTCAATGATGAAAACCCACTATCGAAAGTGAGGAAACCTTCCATTGAGGCATGCAAGTTCCAAGGTACCAAAGAATTTCTAAGTCTTGTTTCTAGATAATGAGTTGGAGTCGACAGAACAAAACTCGTCACAGGAGGGCCTTGATGTATCCCCCATCAATGACATGAAATGAGTAAGAGATTTTGAAGGTGAAACAGAGTATGATGTAAGTTGGACTGGACACAGGGAAGGCCAACACGGAGAGAATGGACAACTGCAGATGGCCGACTCAATAGAGGTTTCGGATGGACTTCTCTTAAACATATGAATGACACGACCAATGATTTGGAAGAATTGACTCAAAGATGACTCAGGATGTGACCTTATAGCAAATCAAATGAGAGACAAATGGATTTCCCAAACCGGCTTCAGATAACAAATAAGGGGGTGTCATGTTCAAGAGCGACACTTACTGCCAATAATATGAATACGAAAACACATCCCTTTCTCAAATTTTCCCCCACCATTTCTAGCGAGTACCTCTTTATTTTCACGCAAGCTTGAGGAGGATAACATATGCTTGTTGATGTAAGCTCATCCTTCAGATGAGTCCTTCAGAGTATGTTTAACGAACCCTAGGAAGGAGTGGTTCGGTCCCATTACGGGTCTGTTGATGTTTGTTTAACGAGTCCAAAGATAGAAAACTCGAAGGTTTTTCATGATTATAGAGTCTAGAAAAACACTTAAAAGAGGACTCTCTCAGTTCCCTTTTTGTAAAATAGTCTGAAGAGACCAAAAAAGAGATAAATTATCACCCAACATATGCTTTCTTCAAATACTTTAACGAGCGTGAAAATAGCAAGGACGCTCGGCGATCTTTTCATGTTTAAAGAGTCTGAAAAGAGATTAAAGTGGACTCCAGGGGGTTCCTTTTTCGTGTAACCTTGTCGAGCCCAAAAAAGTGATAAAAGTGTACTCAATCATGTTCTCATGTATTTTCGAGCGTGAGAACAGGCAAAGACCAAGCTCGAGGTTTTGTGCAAAAAACCATAAAAACAACTTAAACATGCGATGAAAAAGAGAAAAATATATGTATCCCTGTGTATGAACGTCGAAGTCGTCATGTCTGCAAAAGTCGCACTCATAAAGGTATTAGGCATTAGGGTTTAATAAATAAAACAATTATAAAAAACCAATAAAAATGGTAAAAGTGAATATAAGGGGGTAAAAGTTCTTTTTACCATAGTCATTGTAACTTTGCCAATATTTCAGCCCAAAACCCCTCTTTTGCCCTTGAATTTCGGCGCTCGATTGCAGGAGGTACGAGCATCCATTCGACGAACCGTCTCTGGCAGTGAGGTAAGCTCCTTGTCTTCTATCCTTTCATGGTTCAATTTTTCATTTTCATTGGTAAAATTCATGTTTTTGAGTTTGTTTTAGGGGTTAAATTTGCACTCAGCCATTCTCGCAGGCCAGCCACACAGGACCTGCGAGAATGCATCATTCTCGCAGGTGGCCCCAAAGGCACCTGTGAGAACCTCATACTGTGCCTAAAGGACACCTGCGAGAACCACAAAGTGAAAAATTTCTTTGAAGTTTTCTCAATGAAAAAGATACCAAGTCTTGAAGAGAGTTGTTGATCTTCTTCTTATGTTTCTTATGCAGGCATTTGGCTGTCACCATGGTTATGGAATGGCGTGAAAGAGAGCATGAAGAAGATGATGCTATTTCTGGGAATAACCCGGGCACCGTTGCCGCTTTGCGAGACTGTGGTCTCCTGAAATTCTTTCGTATCCCGAGTATGAGGGCCCAAGTCATGCTATTGGAGTACCTTGTGCATATGTGGGACGTGGACCAACAAGTTTTCCACGTATGGGTCCACACATTGTCCTTGGATATCAAGGACATTTACTTCCTGACAGGACTGTCATACCGTGGGTACCATGCTAGCTTGACTGGTAGCAGAGGTGGTGGGCTACCTATGAGTGAATACTGCCATTTGTACTGTGTTCCAGAGGTGGAAAGGCCCAAGGGAAAAGTGGTCATTTGGGGGGTGCATGATTTGACCCTTCGCACTATTTTGTTCACCATTTCTCGTATGGCTGGGAGCACTTCTCCTCACATGGCTCTCCAGAGATACTTTCAGTATTCCATAGAGTGTACTGAGCCTCAGGTCTTTAATTGGGCAGACATAGTCCTTCATAGCGTGAAGAGGCAGTTAACCAAATGCAGGAGAGGCGACCTAAAGAAATTCGGTTACGGTTCTTTGTTGGTGTCCTTCTTTCTTGAGAGGGTTCCCTTGCTGAGGTTGCAGGTTGAGTGGGGTCTATTGGCTCTAGAGCATCCAAGAATGCTGAGGTGGTGTAACCTCATGGCCCAGCACGTAGTTGGACCAATCATCAAATACAATGATGCCTTCTTTGACTAGTTACGACCACAGATGTTGGTGGTCGATGATTATGCCTATGTCGGATTGGAATTCCAAGGATATCTGGACTTGGCCCTGCCCGAAGGCGCTCAGTGGGGGGATCTTGGTAAGAAGTACACATTTTTTACTTTTTCAATGTTTTTGTGAATTTTATCATATGCAAATGTTTTTATGTTCATCCAAGGTCTAATTACAAAAAAAAAAAATTGATGACACAGACATGGGGCCTTATCGACCTCCGGGTACTTCTTTTATTCAGCGACGAGGAGAGGTGGCTCCAGTGCCACTATGGGATGTTGAAGATTATGAAGCGGTGGAACAAAACCTGGAGAGTTTGACAGCAGACATTCCAGACATGCCTCTTGGAGAGGTTCCGTGACGTTATCAGTGTCATACAGTAGGGGTGTCAAAGTCTGTTGGCCGACTTCTTCGTAGGGTTTCCTGGGCAGTCATGTGTTACCGTGAACGTCATCCATGATGTCACTTTGTATAAGCTATGAGCTTCAGATTTTGAAATTTTGGTTCTCGGGCAGAACTTTTTTGTAAAAAACTTTTTGATTGTTATATATACATATGGCTTTTACTGGCTTATCTTGTGTTGTGTGATTCTTGTGATGTGATTGATTTATAAATGACCCAAATGTCTTTCTAATACATAGTTAGCTAATGCAGTAGTTAATGTATTTAGACATCTAGGAATATCTTGATACTCAATATAATCAAAATAACATTCCAAGAGGCGAATTCGCAAATACACCTGTAACAAAGTAGGACTTCAAATAGCATAGACATTACTTAAATGTAGTACTATGAGCCGCGAATCGAGTCGCACAACCAAGCGACGAATACCAAGCAAGATAGAATCAATCAATAATTCGATAACGGCGCTATACTCTACAATATTGTTGGTCACATGGCCGAGGCACACACCTCGTAGAGTGAAAAGTTCGTTTGTAGGGGCGTAAATTTCCCACGCAGCAGAAGTAAGGTTCTGAGTACTACGGCTAGCGCCATCAACGAAGCTAATGTGGGGTAGTGAAGACTCTGACATCTGTAAATCAAACACAACGTCACATAAGGGCAGAGACCAGATAACGACAAAAGCAAACTACAGTAACACAAAGAAGTATGATACAATAAAAATACAAGTACTCATGCACAGGTGATCTTATGCATAGTACTTCTTCAAGTACAACCCATTTCTAGGTTCACTCAAAGGGATACCATCGTAATCTACCAACTCGTAAGATCCTTTCTCCAAAATGCGTCTAACGATATAAGGACCTCGCCACATGGCTTCGAATTTTCCAGCTCCTAACATATCTCGATCTTGTTCGTAGAGGAGAACCAGATCTCCTTCGGAGAAAACGTGAGGCTTGACATGTTTGTCATATTGGGCCTTGACACATTTCTTCTGGGCTTCTATGACTAGGGTGGCATCGCGTCGAGTTTTGTCTAATCGCATAAGATACAATAGATGTTCTTCTTCTGCAGAAGTGTTCGGTAGGAGTTCAACGGCTAGTTTTAAAGAGGGTATCTCGCATTCAATCAGGAGAATGGATTCTAAACCATAGACTAACAGGAAAGGTGTAAACCCAGTAGCAGACTTATCGAATGTTATGTAATCCCACAATGTTGAAAACAACATTGTGTGCCAACTTGTTTTGTGAATTCCTATCATTCGTCGGAGCATGGTTATGAGAACTTTGTTAATCGCTTCGACTTGGCCGTTGGCTTGTGGGTAATAGGGCGTTGAGTTTTCATGGTGAAGACCCAACTTTTTAGTGAGTTCGGACATCATGAAGTTTCTAAAGTGGTTACCATGATCAGTGACGATAGCCTGAGGAACACCAAAATGAGTTATGATGTGATTGAAAATGAATAATGTTGCGGTCTTTCTAGTATTGTCAAATGTCGACATCGCCTCGGCCCATTTCGTAAAATAATCCACAGCTACAATAATGTATCCATGCCCCCCGGCCGAGTGGGGGTGACATATCATGAAATTGATACCCCATTTCACAAAGGGACTGACGGAGACCACAGGGTGAAGAGGAGCGAGATGTGACCGTATCTTATGATTATAGGTCTGGCAAGCGTGGCATTTTTGGACGGCGATTATGAAATCGTTAAATAAAGAAGGCAAAAATACCCTGCTCGTAAGATCTTTTGGGAAGTAGCATATCCATACATATGACCACCATAAGCTCCAGAATGGTAGTCATT
Source organism: Picea engelmannii (assembly GCA_009831015.1). NCBI lineage: Eukaryota > Viridiplantae > Streptophyta > Pinopsida > Pinales > Pinaceae > Picea > Picea engelmannii. Next base: position 165,315 of record ML777993.1, on the reverse strand, counting down.
TAAGGCTTTCTCGGCTTCATTGAACGTGAGGCAGCGTCGAAAAACTGAGTCAATCCCCCGACGATAAAGAGTATCCCCAAGGATAATATATTGACGGGCGTGGTAGCGTATTCGACGTCGGTCAGTACTGGACAAATTAGGCCGGAAAGTTTGGGTTTGGAGATATATGATAATATCGCCATACCAAAGATCATCGGAACTAATGAGGAAAAGGGATTCATCAGGTAATGAATCGGCTACTACGTTTTCCGTTTCAAAGTAGGGAAAGTCACATATCAACTCGGAAAACACTAAGGACTTCTTGGACTGGGCTCGTTCGAATTCCAAGTCAAACTCTTGGAATATCACAATCCATTTGGAGTATTTTCCCCCTAGCAATTGACGTGTGAGAATGTGTTGCATAGGGTTGCAGTTAGAAATCATTGTAGTCTTGTGAGAGAGGATATAGTGCCAGAAGCGTTGAACTGCTTGGACAGCTGCCAAGGCCAGTTTTTCGACATGTAAATACTTGGTTTCGGTAGGCGTTAGACTTCGACTCAAGTAATAGATAACATGTTCGTCATGAGAATCATCCTCTTGGATGAGAACCATAGCAATGGTGTAATCTGAGGCTACGAGGTAGAGGAAATAATCACGACTGTAATCGGGGGGGAAGAGAAGCGGAGCACATGTCAGGGACAGTTTCAAAGCTTCGAAGGCTTTGTTTGTGATGGTATCCCATACGAACTCAGACCCCTTTTTGAGGAGTCGTGTAAATCCACAAGTTATCTCGGCGTAGTTCGGGATGAAACGACGAAGAAAGTTTGCTTTCCCTTGCAAACTTTGTAACTGGTGAAGTGTAGAAGGAGGAGGGAGATTAAGGATCACCTCGACCTTTAAAGGATCTACCCTGATCCCTTGATGCGAAACAATAAATCCTAGAAGTCGGTCGGATTCCACGCAGAAAACGCACTTGTGAGGATTCAAGCATATATGGTAAAACCAATAGCAGATGAAAATGGCTTGGAGGTGGATTGGATGATCGACTCAGTGCATGGAATGAGTGGGTAAGTCGTCAAGATATGGTTGCACGATGTGCTTGATATCATGGAAGGCATAAAACATAGCGCGTTGAAAAGTTGCGCCAGCGTTCTTGAGACCGAAAGGAAGTTTCTGATAGGCGAAAGTGCCCCAAGGACAAATAAAATCCGTCTTGTGTTGATCCTCGGGAACAATATTGATTTGATTATATCTGGAGAAACCATCCATCAGAGAGAAGATTTCTCTTCCGGTGCAATCGTCGACAATCTGATCGACGAAGAGGGTAGGAAAGTTGTCCTTAGGAAGGGCTTTGTTAATATCCCTATAATCAACGCATACACAAATTGTGTCTTGTTTCTTGTCAATCGGGACAAGATTGGAAACCCAGTCAGTGAGGGCCACTGGGTAAATAAAGTCGGCTTTGAGAATTTTCTCAAACTCAAGTTTAATGGCAGCCGCTTCACGTGGGTGAACTGGACGAAGGCATTTCTGTACGGGTTTAGTGTCTGGGTATGTCATGATCTCATGTATCACAATGTTGGGGTCGATACCTGGCATTTCTTCGTAGCTCCAGGAGAAAATGTCATGAAAATCTTTGAAAAGTGACGTGTAGGTGACGATTTCGTCAAGGGATCACGAAGCTCCGATATGCACATTTTCAACAATTCCGGGTTTGATGGATATGTCGAGGGGAATAGTGGGTGAGATATTGCTTAAGTTCCCTTCGAAAAACACATCGTGTGTGGACATGGGAACGGTTGAAATGACGACAACGGTCGATGGGGTCGAGATCCGTTGGTAGTTCTCGATGGTATGTTGCTCTAGGAAGAGGATGAAATGGTGATGTCCATCATCCTAAGGGGTGTCTTCCATGACAGACATGATCATCTCGTCTATGGAAAAAATGACACAAAAAGGGTCTGGAGATAAATCACCAAGAGAGGGGGTAGAAGGGGTTGTCGATTGAATCGCCTGATAGGCAGATTCGACTGGACTTAACAGCATTTCGTCACCGTAACGAAGATGATCGCTAGGGTCAGGTACCATCCATGGGTCGTGAGACGCAGGGGTTCTGTGAATCGAGGTGGAGATCATGTTGATTGAAGCAATGGACGAGTGTGGAACATCGAGCGGTGGAAAGGGGAAAGTACCCATTAACGAAGAGTCTTTGAGAAGACCTACACCGACGTTCACGTAACTGAGAGGGGTTTTGGCGATGAATGGTATGTTGCCAGTACACGTATCCGAGTTAAAGAAGGATAATTGGTTGACGGTGACGACCTTTCCTTGATGTGGGAAATGTACAACACGAAAAAGAGTCGACACAATAGAGCACATGGAATCAATCCAGCTACGGCCAAGTAGAAGATTGTAATCGAGAGGAGTGTCAAAGACTTCCACTTCGACTTGCATCATTTTTCCTTCTAGCGTGATTGACAATGAAGGAAGAGCACCATAGGGCTTAAAACTGGAGCCATTGAAGGCTTTGAGAGTGTTATGGGATTCAGTTAAAGAGGGAGAGTCGATGGTTGTCCAGCAGGTAACAGACATGACACACGTCGAGGCACCCTCGTCGATAACAGTTCTACAAATGTTTTTGTCGGAGACAATCACTTGGATTTGGAATGCGAGTTGAGGGGGTAACCTTGGAATGTGATCTTCCAAGTCAAAAATTATTAAATTCGTTTCCGCCAGGTCGATTCCACAGATAGCTTTCAACAGTGCCTTTTGTTGTGTGGGACAACTTTGAAGGACTTCGAGGGATAACATTGTAGAAGGTGCTTGGGCCATATCTTCAACAATGTTATAGTTCTAGGCAACACGAGCATGAGTATTGAAATCCGATTTCTGAACGACGCCCTTTGGAGGGGGTCGAAGAACTATGTCAAGGCCCGGTCGTTCGAGATAAAGAGGACCATTGGTAGGTGGAATCATAGGAGAGGGTTGTACCAATGAAGGAGGTATATCATCAACCTTCTCTTTAGAGGGAGAATAATATTTGGCTCGAGTGGTGAGTGCAATGTCATTCTTCTTTGATTCGCTAGTACACATCAATACATAGGACGTAATAGAAGGGGAAGGTTGGCCATTAATGACCAATTAGGCATGTTGTTGAGAGGGGAAGGGTTGGGACAAAATGGTAGGAGTGGGTGGTTTTGGAGCGCCTTGAAGGAACTTAGTAACTTCGGCACGTCGTGGGCAATCCTTCGTGTAGTGATCATCACCACAGATAAGACAAGGGTATCGGGGTTTGCGCTTATCCCTATCGTCAACAGGTGGAGTTTTGGTTCTCTCTGCTTGAGAACTATTTTGGTCCTCCTTATTCTTAACCTTTCCCTTTCGAGATTTGTTTTTACCGGATGGGGTAGATTGAACTGCATTTACCTCAGAAGTCTTGCCGGTGGGAGGGGTAGGAGACAGAGCGTTTTGAACATTAGAAGAAGAAGATTTGGGGTTGGTGCTTGAGGCAGAATGTGGTTGGGCATGGAAAGTGCCAATCACATTGTCGACTGCATGAGAGGCAGCTGGAGTAATTGAAGTGGCAGAAGTGGAAGGACAAGGTGCATCAGGGAGTAAGTCGTAAAGAGTACCCATTTGTGAGTAAACAACGTCAAGATATTGAACACGACTTATGGCATGTTCTTCTGTGACAACTCCACCCATGGAGATGTCACGAGCGATGTCGTTCAAAAATGATTTTGTGAACCACTCTGCCAGCATCTGGTCAGGAAGTTCGAGTTTGATGAGGCGTCGTCTCCGTCGCCACTCATGAATGTGATCAGATATATGAGTGGCTTTGGTTTGTTTGAAAGAACCCAAAATATCGATCCTCATTTCATAATGGATCGGTAACTGGTAGTGGGTGAGGAAATCCATAGCTAGGGTGTTGAAGTCAACGAAGAAACCTTGTGGTAATTCTATATACCACTTCGCAGTAGAACCTGTGAGAGTTATGTGAAAAAGACGTAAACGAATAGAGTCATCCATCAAGGAGTTGGATGAGCACCAGAGGTGAAAATTCATGACGTGATTGTTTGGGTCCTCTCCCACTTTGCCATCGAATTTAGGGATGTCCGATGGTAGCTTGTCTGGTATAGAGGGCCATTGGGGAGAGTGACGAATTGGATCATTTAAAATCCTTGACAGATCCGGGAGATCCAAAGTGGCCAAGAAGGGTAATTGTCTATTCACATTCAGGTACTGGTGGCTTTGGGGAGGGAGCCCCATCGGAAAACCAGTGGGACCATAAGCAGTCTGCATATAATGTGAAGACCCAGGCAGATTCGGTGGTTGTTGTGGAGGAAAGTAGCTCATGGGATTGTATCCTTGAATAGGGACGTGAGTTTGAGCATTCGAGCCCCAAATAGGATTGGACGTACTTGGATATGGTTGGCCTATACTAGGGGGTATAATGGATGTAGCTGGAAGCCGTTGCCCCCCAGTTGATTGAGGATTATGTTGTATCAGATGGTTCCAATACTGGGCCAAGGATGGAGGTATGTTTTGTCCGTAGGGTGGGGTCGGTGGGGGTTGTCCTCCAATCGGGGGTTGAGTTCCGATTGGGGGTTGTGTTCCAATTGGGATTTGTGTTCCAATAGGAATTTTCCCTATAAGGGGGGGTTGAGTCAAACCTCCTTGGTGAAACTGTCCACCAACAGGAATCTGGTAATTTGGTGTGAACGACAGAATAGTGCCACTAGGATTAGTGATGCCGATAGAGGACGAAAAAGGTCCTCCAAAAGGGGGTTGAGGAAGTGTCGGAATGAAGTCGGGAGGAGAGTGCCCAGAAGAAGAGGGACCACCAGAAGTTTCAGATGGGGTTTGTGTAGGAGTGGGAATAGAAGCATTCAATGCACGGTATCCGGGTGGAAGCATAGGGGTGACATTGGGCGAGAGCGGTGTGCCAATGGGGGCTTGACTAGCCACTGTAATCCCGATGTGAATACACATAGTATCTGTGTAATGGACCATTTATAAAGGGATGGTCAAGATGTGGTCAGATCGTAGAGCTTCTGTACCAGGAAAATAATAAGCAGTAGTAAAAGGTACTGTGTCTGGGTTAGAGGTTTCAGGGAATGCAGGTGAGATGGTGATTTCAACGCCTGATCCTGCACCAAAGAGATCCCGTCTAAAAATGCCAGCAGAACAAAAAGGATCTTAGCCCTCAGGTCCTAGAAAGGGTCCAGTTGGTGATCCAGAAGACAACACAACTAAGTCTCCGGAAGAATTCACTCGCATAATACGTCTCTCAGAATTGGGGTGAAGTCGAAAGTCCTCTCGAGTATTGGTAATTCGGAACCATTCTAGAGAGTCAGTTCTTTCCACTTGTGGAGTGGTGACGTCTTAGACTTCACTCTGTTGAGGAGAGCCCTCAGGTGAGCTTGTAGGTAGGGGTTGAGAACCTTCCATATTTTCTGGAGGTAAGCCCTGCATTCTACGTGAACGACGTGGAGGTTCTATTGTGAACAAGTTACAAACTCACGAAGAAAATCCTGTGGTCAACTTGGGTAAACAAATAGCATGCGCTACTAAACAAAATATAGGGAACAAAACCAAGCAAACAAGACCTTCTAATTCCGAAGTCACTAGTTGGTGATGAAATCCAACGTCTCAACAATGAGACGAGAAGGGGCTGGGCTAGGGTGGAAAATTTACGCTGACGACCTGCTTAACGGACTTACACCCTGGTGCAAGCTCCCACACATAATCATGGGTATACCCTCCAAGGAGCTCGAGTGAGTTTGGTCAACGTCAATTCCAGGTACCGTGAAGACTTGCCCCTTCACAGTCACCTTGTGTAAGACCCTAAAAACATAGGCCACTAAGGTTACCACTTACAACAATAAATCCTGGGGGGACAGTCGACAGTCCGATCCACACGCAAAGATAGGGTATCTAGCCTAAAATCAACTCGAGAGGCTTCCACTCATCATTGTGGGTATACCTCCAAGTGACCCCCGTAATATGTGCAATCTCTACACCGATATCAACAAAGCAGGGTGAGTAACTTTGTCAATATCAATGCAACCTCGTGTTTGACCCTTGTGTGAGAAGGGCTTCCCAGGACGGAATGTTGTAAATGGAATTTGACACTCCTTAACACAAGATTCTATTGTGTGTTTTGTNCTTTGGAGAGTGTATCTCTCTGCCTATTCCAAAGCGCTAGCCTAGCTAATTGTTGGTGTAATAGAGTCCTAGAAAAGAGTTACTAGTTAAATTTTAAAATTGCGCAATGTTATTAAGGGCTGTTGATACTCAAAGGAAACGGAGATGAAACTGATGTTGTGTGAGACTCTGGCCCAACAATGCATAGATAGGAATGAAATATATCAATTTTCATTTGATGAATCCTATGTACGGGAGGGAAAGAGAAGTGTTCTGGAACAATCTTGAACTATGATACATAATTTTCTTTAAAATGCAATCTCAATGAATCACGCAATAATGACAATTCTCTATTTGTTCTTTTTCAACAATTTCAACAATTGATTTTCAATATTTTCAAAATGAAAATTCTTTTAAAAGAAAAATGTTTTTTACTTTTCAAAAAGGATCTACACCATGGTGGTGAAAGTAAGGAAAACCAATAACTAATGAACAAGAAATAAACAAAAACCCAAACCAATCTTTCAATGGAAACAAAAATGACAAGTAGACAAGACTAGTCTTTTCAATTGCATGAGAACAATGATCTTCCAAATAATGAGCAAATGAGAAAGACAAAGAATCCCAACTGTCAAACCGATCACCAGCTCCTAACCAAACAAGTACTCAGATTCCAGGATCAGAGAGTATATCCTTGCTAAGAAAAGTCAAGAAATGAGAGTTGAGAAAAAGATGGACAGGAAGAGCCTTTGATTTCTGAAGACTGATCGTGCACAAAATCCGAAGTCAAGAAAACATCAACCAGTGGTCCAAGAAGTTATTTTCAGACACCTATACTGATCTGGGCATCTGAGCATGCAAAAATCTTGAATCCAAAAATTTTAAAAGAGGGTTCGCAGGCTATCAGTAATACACAGTGCGAGAATGGAGCATTCTTGCAGGCTACCTTTGAGAAGGGTGAGAGAACCTCGCACTGGACTTAAAGGCAGAGTGCGAACTCAAGGTGTTCTCGCAGGCCATTGTGGGGTTCAGTGCGAGAAGGCGTGAAACTAGGAAAAAATTTGGAAAAGGACAAAAATTTTGAAGGGACTCCTGGACCCAGAGAGTCTATCAGGGTGTCCTGAAGAGTAAGAGATTGATAGAAATGAAGAAAGGTAAGGAAAGAGAAAATGGCCAAGGAAAAACACCAAAAACCACGAAGAAATGGGTTGCATCCCCAGCGGAGTCGCCAATTTTGTTATCGGACTAATCGGTAGGTGGGGACACTAACAGATCTCCCTAGATCCACCTGGATCTAGAACAAAACAGGACAGGACATGACTCTTTCCCTAAGTTATGACCAATGAATTAGATAGTAAGGAGGAAGAAGTAACATACTTTTGGATCGCTTCCTAGGGTCTCTGTTGCTCCCACTTCACTCCGGTGCTCTCATGAGGTCAAGACCAAGACAACACAAACCAACCCAAGTGAATATAGCAAAATGTATTCAATCGTCAACTTATGTATATGATCAAGGAGTTACACAATAAAGTAAGAATGACTTTATGGGAAAAGGACATCTCGTTGTATCATATTAATCGAAAGTAGAAGATACAACCTGATCGCCTTGATGTCGCAAGATTCCTTTCGGTGACTCTTGGTTCCAACACACACACTAGCTCTATTCTTGCATGAAGAAGATCCAATTCCTCTTGATAGACCTTCTAGAGTCTCCTAGCTTCTGCTCAATTTGGGTTCTTCACACAATTCCTTCACCGATTCTTCAATTAATATTGCTTAACCTTGTCCATGAGAATCCTATCAATATATAGGAGAGGATGAGATGGTTACATGAATGAGAATGATCCCACCAAATCAGGGAAACTAGTAAAATGATAACCATTCTAATGCCAACCCATTTTCTAGAAGATTCCCTTCTAGAACCCTCGAGACTTCTTCCTTTTTCCAAGCTTGAGAACAAGTTTGCACCCTAGGTATAGATCACAGTGTGAGAAGTTCACACCCTAGCTGAAGGTGGCCTACGAGAATGGGTCATTCTCGCACCCTAGGCTATAAGCAGCCTGTGAACTCTCTTTAAAAATATGTTTTCTGGAAGGAAATGAATGCCACTTTTCTCAGGAGAAAGTTCTTGTTAGGAGCCTGAGTACACCATCAAGATGACCAAAATCATGGGTAACAAACATCGACTGAAGAGGAATTTGAAGTCATTAATTTTGTTGGGGAAAACACCCCTTTCCCACTATTATTAGATAAGACTTGGATTGATAAGGATCGTATTAGAAGAAAAGTAGAGGAAGAAGCTACAAAAAGGAAAAAGCAAGAATTAAGGGATTTCATATCTAGGAAAATAGACCGACTAATAGAAGAATGAGAGGATAAGTCGAAGCAAAAGAACAAAGTAACAACGCAGGAGGGACAAAAGGCAAAATAATTAGCTATCAAGGTTGAGAGAATGCAAGAAGGCTTGAAGAACCTATCTATGAAAGAAAGAAGTATGTCCACTCAGGAAGTGTTAAGAAAAGGGATATTAACTTCAGACCCTTTGAGGGAACATCAACAGTGCGAATCCACTGCGCTGGGAGAAGATAAGAATGAAAATGGAAAGAGGATTCCAGAAATAGTTAGAGAGACTCAGATCATAGGGAAGAAGGAAATGAAGCTCAATAAAAAGAAGGCTAAGTTGGAAAAGCTACAAGAAGTTACAGAAATTAGATGGAAGACTTCGCAGACTAGAACCTCACAGGAGGTAGGTTCGTAGGATTAAAACCTCACTGGAACAACAGGTTCACACAGAATTGAACTTTGCCCTGGTGAAGTTAGATGATTGTTGGAGGCACCCCAACTGTTAGAATGGCGCTCTGGAATGGTTAGAAAATGCATTTATGTGTTGGGGGACCTCTTTTGAATGTTGAGACTGTGCCATAACAGAAAAATTTACATTGATGGAAGCATTTCATGACCGTTGGAAGATCTATCACAATGCCCCGCTTATTTAACTCGTTGGTCGTTGCACTGGGACCACTTTTTGCTACTCGTGATTGACTGAGATAAGCAGAGAATTGTCCAAGTGTCAAGCTGTGTTATCTGGAACTAGACCCCGCCTTTCTATTTGTCTACCCCATCGTCTGTTTGTCTACCCCGTCTGTCTGTTAAAATCTAGAATGGCGGATGAACCTAGTGAATTGGAGAAGTCTGACAAGGAATTACTTAAGAAGCTAATGGTTGACAGACTGATATCCGAAGGTATTCAGGCATCGTTGACTAGGGGACTACGGGCTTCCCCTTCGACCGGACATTATTCTGGCCGTGTCAACCCCGTAATTGAACAACAAAGTAAGATTCACGGAGATCTGGATAACGCGAAGCAAATCCCGTCGATCCTACCTAAATACATTCCACCTTTGGTTGGTGTTGTTAACCATGAAAGCATCCCTCACGACTTTGAGTACTCTGTTTTTACTGCGTACATTCCGAAAGGAATTCGCATAATCGGGAGTCAGTTAGGATAGATCTTATTGTTGAAGAACAACGACTTCAAATTAGGAGACCGGAATAACTACACCATGTTGGCTCTCACCGCTATATCACAAAGACAACCGAGAAGAAACCTCGCCTCATCTCACAGCCATGGATTAAAGGGTTGGCGCGGCCCACCGTGTTGAATGTGATGAAGATCTCACATTTTGGCTGCCACCAGGAGGTTAACGCTTGTGTTAAACTCCTCTTGTCATGTTATCATGGCAAATATATGTGGCTCGACAAAAGGATTAATGTGGATCCGACACTAATCCACCGTATCACAGGCTTAAGTGTGAAGGGTCTTGACCCTCAACAATTTTATCCAGGGAAGGCCTCAGACCGATATTTGGCACAACGCATCAAGGAAGCTTATGGAGAGGTAGAGAAAGGAAATCGAGGTTACAAGGTAGCCTCTATATAAGATGGCGCAGTGCACCTTGCTTTCCAACTCCTAGCTGGAAATATCATGAGGAAGAACCGCCCCACACAGGTCACCAGGTTCGTGGTGGACCTCGTAGGAAAGTGTGTGGAGGGCATGCAAATGAGCTGGGTGAACTACCTCGTCAATGAGCTAGAGAAGGATTGTCGCGAAGCCCAGGACTTTGGATACGAATTCCATTACAGTTGGTTGATAATTTTGATCGCATTTGTCAATTGGAAAATGCCTAAAGGGGCCACTTTTCCAGAGATCGAACCCTCGAAGACGTTGGCCGCTCGGTTTTCTACCCTATGGTACACCAACGACATGATGAAGCATTGGTAGTCCAATGTCGTGTTTCATGGATTCTACCAATAGTTAAAGGTCGCCATCGAATCATTTCTACGCATGACATCATGCACCCTTCACCAGTACTAGCCAATAGCAAAGTTTCACGTTGATCCTCATTTCATCTACATCACCGCGCGTAGAGATAAGAACCAGGAAGAATTACAGTCATACTACAAGCTGACGGATGATGATATGGAGTAGATTACAAAGGAGTGGCCGGAGGAATTTCTTGTACCTGTCGTTGTTGCAGAATAATATGACACTAATACCATAGGAAGCCCCATAGTCACATGAGTTGAGAATGTCGAACAATCTAGTGGGACGAAGAAGAAGAAAAAGCAGGATGAATTCCAAGACATAGAGAGTGATGAAGAGGACAATGCCTCTGAAGATAACGGGTCTGGCTCTCCAGGAGGAGGAGAAGACGAAGCAGAAGGATAGGGAGGAGGAGATGAAGACCAAGGAGGAGGCAAAGCTACACCGCTTGAAGATCCCCCTGTTGGGATGGTAACACCACAGAAGAGGAAGGTTTCTCCAAAGAAACCCTCAGCAAGGAAGAAGACGCACGCTAATAAGCCCCAGTTGGAAGCCACCCTCATGGATGATGACATCATTCTAGTCCACGGAGCCATATTATGTCCCCAAGTGTCCCATTCTATCTCATCCTCAATAGAGTTGAACAATGATTACTTTTATGATGGGTGAAACCCTAATCATTGATATTAATAACATCAACAACCCATATCTCTTCAGGTCCATTGGGCCCCTTCGTATGAGTGCACAACTATAAAACCTACACCAATAGTAGCATGTCATGTGTTACTTGACCAATCCACCAAAGGAATTAAACCTTATGTTTTTAGGTGAACACCATCATTGATCTCAATGATCCAATGATATGTATTTACTTTGGCCAATGATTCCCTCCTACCATATTAAAATAAACCCCAATGCCACTTCCCACAACATTCCTTCCCAACCATTGATCTCAAAATCCATCAATGACCACAATCTTTGTGGGTTCAAAAGGCCTCATTCCCCTAGGGTGTCACTTTATAACCTGCAGTAGCCATAACATGCCACATGTACACCTCCACCTGGGGTTTATATGGTCAACTTTTGAGATTTTACACAGCAGTTGGAACCCTATCCATTAATAAAATTTGATTGGATGATCTATATTTTCCCTCACCTTCACAAATTTAATATTAATACCTAGCCCCCTTAGACCACGTGGATGATTTCCCACCATCGATCTCCCATGAATTAATGATCCAAATTAATTAAGGGTCTAAATGCTTTGGCCCTCACCAATAAGGTCATGCCATGTGTCCTTCTCTTATGGCCTCCACCCCATTTATTATGTATGGAACTTCCCCTAGGATTTAAAACATGTCATTAATGTGGGATGTGATCAACAATCCAAATCATTATGGAGTATAAAGGTCCTCCTCAACAAGGTGCACCTTTATAACCCACACCGATAGGACATTGTCGGGTGTTTTGGGCATGAAAAATCTAATAACTCTTCAAAATATGATAATTCTAGCCATGAATGCCTTATGACCAACTTTTCAAATAACTTCCAATATTACCTAGGTATGTGATTAAAAACTCCAACCATTTTACTCAATTTTACTCAATGTCTTTCTCCTAATAATTATGTTTCTTACTCGACATTCATGGCACTTATTCTAAAGACAAATAAGGTCAGGTATTTTGATGAATTTAGGTCGATATCCTTTTATAATAGTGTTTACAATATTATTCATAAGTTATTGCAATCCAATTAAAGGGACTTGTTTTAGGTATTATTTCTCTTAAACAATTTGGTTTCCTTTAGAATGGGCACATGCATGAAGCAATTGGAGTTACTTGGGAAGGATTTACACCATTAAGATAAAGAAGATATCAACCATGGTTATTAAATTAGATGTATCCAAGGCTTATGAAAAGACTAGTTGGTTGTATTTAAGCTTATCATGCTCCATGTTGGTTTTAGTTTATCTGTTGTTTCTTGGATCATGGGATGTATCACTTCAATTTCATTTGTTGTTCTTGTTAATGGAGTTGCCTCCTCTTTCTTCCATCCTTCTAGAGGCTTGAGATAGGATTTCCCTTTGTCCCCATACTTATTCCTACTTGTCATAGAGGGCCTTAATAGAGCAATTTTGGTAGCTAGGAGGGTTGGTAACATGCAAGGTATAAGGGTGGGGGAAGATGAAGGATTTACACATTTATTATTTGTCAATGATGTACTCCTTTTTTCCAATGGTTTTAAAATAGAAGGTAAATCTTTTGAGAAAATTCTTCAATGATACTGTAAATATTTTGGGATGGAAGTCAATGTTCATAAGTTATTTGTTGGGTTTAATGAATTAAGGGAAGCGATTTCTATAAGACTTCAAGAAGCCTTGAACCCTTATGGCGCTCTTACTTTTGAGGCATATTTAAATACTTAGGTTTCATATTAAAGCTAAATGATTATGTGAAAAGATATTGGAAGTGGCTTATTGGCAAGTTTGAAAGGAGGATCCAATTTTGGTTTAATTGTTGGCTTTCTAGGGTGGAAAACTAGTATAGTTAAAGAAGTACTTGAAGAAATTCTTGTCTATTGGCACTGTCTTGTATATATTCCAAAGGGGATTACAGAAAATATCAGGAGGATTTCTTTCATTTTTTTTGGAGTGGTAAGGAATAAAAAGGGAGTATGCATTGGGTTACCTGGAAATCAATAGCTAAGCCAAAAGGAGAGGGGGGACAAGGTTTAAAACATATACATATTTTTGGCAGAGCTCTAGTTTCTAAGACTCTATAGAATCTTATAACTATGGACAGCCTTTGGAGGAGGACTATAGTACATAAATAAATTTATACTCATATTCTTAGTTTTGAAGGTGATTGGTAAGATGTTTGGTCACAATTCATTCTAGAGATAAAAAGAAGAGACATAAGACTTGTGGATGAGCCACACTCTTTGAAGTGGGGGATAAATAAGATTACAGGTTTGTTCATAGTTAAATTAGGGTACAATGTTCCATTCTCAGTAGGTTTAGTTGGAGATAATCATGAAACAAGATGGTGGTGGGATCATATTTGGAAATTTAAGGCCCCATTAAATACTAGGATTCATATGTGGTTATCTTTAAATAACTAAGTTTTGACCTGGGATTTGATGCAAGGAAGGTCTTTTCAAGGCCCAGTGTCAAAAATGTTTTTGTTAACAAAGAGAATATAGTTCATTTGGCTATAGAGTGTAATTATTCAAAATAGTTGTGGTAGGATGTTAGATAGAATATTGGATTACAAGACAAATGGTTTTCTAATAGTATTGAAGATCATCTAAAATACTAGTATCAAAGGAAGAAACTTAAATGTTTTAGATATCTCCCATTTATTGTGCCATGGGGAATATGAATTACTCACAATGAATTATTATTCTAGAATAGTAAGGTCCCAACATTTCAAACAGTTTCTTAGATCTAAGTCATTTTCTAGCACTCCAAAGGGGAACAAAAGGAAAAACCTTTGAGGAAGTTTCATGATTTGACGATAAATAAATATTTGGCATGGGTGTTTTTTGATGGGGATATTCAAGGGCCCAAGAGTGGGACCATTGTAGGAGGAATCCTCTTTCTAAGGGAAGATCACTTTTTAAATTTCAAATCCTATATGGGCCAAAGAACTAATAACTGTGTTGAACTTATAATGTTGAGACACTATTGGAATTGGCATCCACAAAGGAGGTGAATAAGTTACAAGTATTTGGGGACTCTATTTGTTATAAAATGAATGAATGACTTAGGAACAAACCATTCATAATGTGACACTTCAACAACTAACTATTAAGCTTAAAGAAGTCAAACAATTGTTCAAACAGATCTTATTCACACATGTTTTTTCTTAGAGATGAATGTTATTGCAACACTCTATCTAAGAAATATTTTCATGTGAAAATTGGGGAACTTTGTACCAAAGAATACTTGGATGGAGTAGTGACTCCTCTGTGATGGATTTATTCTCTTAATGCCTACTATTTATTTTAATTTTTCGTCAGATACATTTTGGATATTTGCTCATAAAGTTGTATAAACAAATATTAATCAATTGTATACCTCCATGGGAGGATAATCAATTTTGTGAAAGACAATGAGCTATTTTTTGTTTGTTTAAAACAAAGTAATCATAAAAATATTGGTTATAGAATCATTTTTATTAAACCATTTTCAACCACAATAATAATTGGGGAATTTCAATAACTTTAACTAGTTGAAGATCACCCCTCCATGCTTACCTAATAAGATAATAAGTTTGACAAGATTGGAAGTAAAAACGAAAGAAGTGTTTGTACCAAAAAGAATACATTAAAGAAAACCCTGCAGAAATAAAGAACATAAGAATGCAATAAATAATGAAGAAACCCTTTACTCTCTAATTTTCCTATGCCTACGACATTAATAGAAAAGAAAGAAACATTTAATACCATTAGTTTATGAAAACTAAAACTTGCATAAAGGGACAATCAAATTGATGTAGGAATCAATTAATCTTCTTTGAATTTAGTATAAAATAAATCTCATAGAAAATGAAACTTAATCAAACCCGGGTGCTATAAAAACCCAAAACCATGCAAACTCTCATTGTTATTTAGCATGGGAGAATACTACAAAGAAATTGATATTTAGGTAGGAATAAATAACTATAGTTACTAGTAAATCAATTCTCTTATGATAAACTTCTCAAGCTCTATGAAATTGCAATATGCAAGAATAAACCACACAAAAATCTGTAAAGGCTTGTTTTCAATTTTTCAAACAATTTTTCATTCTTAATAAATTAAGATGAGAGATTAGAAATGGGCATGGAGGGGAATCAAAACCTGGTCGCATATTGGAAGTAGTCCACATGTGTCATGGGGTAGTGGTATCCAAAGGAAGAATCCAGGGGTAATGGGCAATGATAAAATCTTTCAACAAAGCTAATCCAATCTAGCAAGATATGGTTGAAAGACAAACCAATTTAGCAAGATATGTACCATAAAAGAGGGTTCTTCCCTACCAAAATCTCAAAAAAAAAATCTGCAATAAAATTGATAAAATAATTTTATCTTTGAGGAAATCAATTGACATGAAAAATGTTGACTTCTTATTGCAATGACATAAAATCCATAATTGTAACATAGCCACTCAAGAGAAAGAGAAAGAGCAAATTGGTTGGTTTATCCAGGGATGGAATGTGATGTAAAAAATGTTTATCATAGGTCATTTTGTCTATCAAATATGGTTGAGTTTTCCATATCGTTATCATTGTCTTATTATACATTCGATTCCTTTTTCAAAATGTATTTTTGATGTTTAACATATTTTTAAATTGTTATTAGTTTACTTTACAAGAAAATAATTAATAGTTATAACTTCTAATGTATGAGGTCATGGTGTGATCAGAGAAGGGAGTGATTACATATCAAAATCCAAATCTCTCTCTCTCTCTCTCTCTCTCTCTCTCTCTCTCTCTCTCTCTCTCTCTCTATATATATATATATATATATATATATATATATATATATATATATATATATATATTCCTCCCTTAGCCATTAAGGTATTCAAATAAAAAATTATGGATGCATGCCTTTGTCATTGGGGCATTCAAATTCAAAATCATGGATACCTCCTTCGGCTATCAGGTATTGAATGCAAAATTCCTTCTTTATTAATTCACCTTATTATCAAGTCAACCTACAAAATCCCTCATTGAAAGATTATTTATTCTCTACAGTGCGCCTAATCCATGTATTCCTATCATCAAGGGACAGTGTTTTCTTTCTTTATCTCTTTACTGCATGCATGGTCAAAGGAGAAACGAGTGTTCCTTTCTTTTATTTATCATTTTCCCTCTTTCTTTCTCTTCTTATTTCCTTTTCTTTTGCCTTTTCCTTTTTCTTTCTTTTGGCCTTATTGGACACATGAGATCTTTCATGTGGCAACTGGAAATTGGATGAAGGGATGCTCCTTTAGGGTAAGTCTCGATCATCTTTACTATGGTCACTTTCCCTGTCATGGAACGTGAATCCAATCAATGACCATGATCGCCATGGATCTAAAGGTTCCTCATACTTTGACACACAAGTAAAAACCTAGCACCAATAATATGTTGCCAAGTGTCCCCTTCTATGTTGGACCCAATAGAGTTGAACCACAATTACATTTATGGTGGGTAAAAGCCTAACTATTGAACTTAAATCACATCAACAATCGATATATCTTTGAGTCTATTGAGCTCCTACATACAAGTGCATGACCATAAAACATGCACCAATAGGAGTGTGCCATGTGTTTCTCCACCAATCCACCAAAGGGCTTAAAACTTATGTGACAGGGTGATCTCCATCGTTGATCTCAATGATCCAATAGTTTGACCCCTTTTCCATTTTATATTAAACCCCCATGCCACTTTCCTCGACATTCCTTCCAAATTGTTGATCTAAATCCATCAATGACCATGATCTATGTGGTTTTGAAAGGCCCCTTTTCCCTTGGTGCTACTTTATAACCCACAATAGTAATAACATGCCACATTCCCATCTCCATTGGGGTCCCTCTAAATGACTAACTCTCGAATTTGTATACAATGAGTTGAACCCTAGTTGTTGATCGCAATTTGATGAGATGACTCAAACTTGCTCTCACCTTCACCAAGTTATAATATTAATACCTAACCCCCTTAAGCCCCGGAGATGATTCCCCATTGTTGATCTACCACAAATTAATGGGATAGATTCACTACAGGTCCAAAGGGTTTTGGCCCACACTAGTAAGACCAGGCCATGTGCCCTTCCCTTATGGCTTCCATCCACCCCATATTTTATGTATGCAACTTCCCCTAGGATTTAAATATCTTCATTGATTTAGGATGTGATCGATGGTCCAAATCACTATGGAGCATAAAAGCCCTCCTCCACAAATACGAAAAAGATAATAACTTTTCACAATATGATCATTATGGTCATGGTTACCTTGTGATGAACTTTTTCAATAACTTTTGTTGCAATCCAACTATGTAATTAAGAACTCCAACAATTTTATTCAATGTCTTTCTCTTATATATAGAAAAAATAATATATTATATTATATTAATTATNTATATATATATATATATATATATATATATATATATATATATATATATATATATATTAAAAAAAGTGTCCTCTAATTTATATAATTTATTATTAAATAATTTTACTTCACATTAATAACAATCATTTTCTCTTTTAATTCAAAAAAAACATTCAAAATAAACAAAAACCTTTTAAATTAAATTTAAAATTCCACCACTAAAAATAAATTGTGAAATTATTTAATTTTTAAAATAAATTTAACTTTTTAAATTAAATTTAAAATTCCACCACTAAAAATAAATTATGAAATTATTTAATTTTTAAAATAAATTTATATTCTTTAAAGACATGTTTAAATATTAATTTATAACAACAATAACACAATCTTTATTAATATCTTAAACTTATATTACACTTTTCTATTCTTGTGTATTGTTTTTATTTTTATGTGTTAGTTCACCACACATTCATAGCATTTGTCATCTTGGACAACACTAAACACTTATAACAAAGATGACATTCTTCCATATATATATATATATATAAACATATTTATGAGGATTAGTTTAATTGGTCTAAAATCATACGTGATTTATCTAGAAGGTTTCCCATATTTTATTTCAAACCAAAAAAAAATTATAAACATATCCATCATAATAATAATTATCTAATTTTAAAGTCACAATCAAATCAAACATTAAATTAATTTATTTAGACTTATAATCTTTAAAGACGAAACACATGTTCTTAACCTTTAAATCATTCAAATTATATACTTTCATTTACATATTCTAAAAATAAAAATATATACAATTATAAACAACAAATATATAAATCAATAAAATTAACACGTTTACAAATGATTTCATTTTATTATACTTCAAATTTTAACAACAATACCAAGAGCATTGATCTTTCCACTTCTAAAAGAAAGCATCCCTTCAAAAAAAATTCATTTTTTCTTTTAATATAAAAAAGAGAGCGTTCAACACAATAAATCAATTTAATTTAATTTTTTTTATAAATCAACGTTTATAACAATAATTTTCGTTTATCCAAAGGTAATTGTCTTAATTATGGGCTATAAATCAATTTAAAGTATTTTTTTGTTTAAGTATAAATCAACGGTTATAACAATAATGTTTTTTTATCCAAAGATAATTGTCTTAGTTTTGGATTTATTTTATGGGGAGTAAATATTTGAGGTCAAAATATTTTGATTATTTATTGTAAATTTATAAAATATGACATGTAAAAAAATTAAGGTAAAAATATTTTGATTATTTAATTGTAATATTACTTAAGTGTGTAGAATTCATAACTCATAATTTAGGCATATATGAATATGTAAAAATACAATCTTGATTATTATTAAAATATTTCTATTTGTATACAAATATAATATCTCAATATTTATAATTTTATTTATTTATGTGGAAATGGAGGATCTATCTTTTTATCTTTACATATAATGATGTTTATATTGATGATGATGATTAACTTTCACTGAGACCAATTGGGTTTATCGGACCTTAAGAAGGTAAGAGATTACTTCAATTTCTTTAAAATTGTAATTTCTTTAAAATTGTATTTCTATGCTAAAAAGGCATTGAGATAAGCATTCCAAGATCACCATTGTTTTGATGACTTAGAAGGTTAGGAAGTTCGGTAATGTGGAAGATATTTTTAAATTGGGATCTAATATATGGCTATAGGTAGGGCAATCCAATATGAAGTGTTTTTCATCTTTTACTCACTTAGTGTCACAAAGGTGACAGATTCTCTCATCCCATGGTGTTTTGGGAGTTATATAACGCCTAGTTTCACTATGTAGCTCGTGAGAGTTTGTTTTTATTTTAGCAATGTTGATTTTCTTCTTTGCACTTTTCAAAACTATGAGGTAATTTTGATCTTCTAAATTAGGGTTGACCACCTCTTTGTAGTATCTTAATTTTATTTTATCCACTAATTATTTTTCACACCACATATTCTCTGTAAATTTATAAGTGATAATATTTGTAATATTATCAATATTATGCATGATGGCTTCTTCTTATATTCCCCAATTATTTAGCCAAGAATTGGCATCTTTATGTCGTCCCCTCTTGAGTCGCAGGTGGTTTTGGCTAGAGTTTGAAGCAATTTTGGGGAGCCTCTTGTCATCCATGTTGTTTATCTTATTCTTGTACGTTAGGTATCTAATCATAGCAATGTTCCCAATGAGGGAAAGACTTGCTTCTATGAGGAGGATAGGATAGGGTGCATTGCCCTTAATTTTGAGATTATATATCAAATCTCTTTCTTTCATATAAAACCACTTAAGGCTCAAGTGAGGTTGTCATAATAATAATATTATCAAGCATATTATTATGTCTAAATTTAAGGAGAAATTGTGGTGTGATAAAGAATTAGAGGAAAAAAGAAAATTAAGATACTATAAGGAGGTGATCCTCCCTAATCTAGAAGATCAAAAGTATCTCTTTGTTTTGACTAGCATAAAGAAAGAAAAAAAACATTTCCAAAACAAGGACAAACTCTCACAAGCTCCATAGTGAAACATGGCATTAGACAATTCCTAAAATGTCGTGGGTCAAAAGAATTTGTCATCTTTGTGACACTAAAGGTTTTGAAGATGAAAAACACTTTCTCTTAGATTGTCCTACATACATCCACATTAAATCTAGATTTCAAAATATTTGTTAATATCCCAACTTTCCTAACCTTTTTACTCATCAAAACTATGGTGATTTAGGAATGTTTATCTTAAAAAAAAATTAGGATATAAATAGAATTTTAAAGAAACCCAAGTACTTTCCTCACCTTTATTAAGGTCCAATAAACCGAATTTTGTTTCAGTGGATGTTAACCATCATCATCGTCATTTAATTAACATATAATAATATCATTATTATTTGTCATAAGTATTATATTATTTTTAAAATCAATATATAATGATGTAAGTGATTCATGTAACAAACATACGAATATCTATATCATATTGAATTAATACACCTTACTATTCTCAATATAACAATATCCCCCCAGATCGGGTTCTAGTTGGTCACTTTAGTTATTACGAGGAGGGTGGCATGGATAAAGGAAAACCCATCCCTATCTTGTTGACCATGATATCTACATGTGTGAGGGTGCATCTTCATCCCACAATAGATTCGTCTAGAGTGAAGGGGAATGATGGAAGGTATGAAGGGACGATGATCAATCAGCTTCTACTGGAACTTTCATTCATAATTGTTAGTGCATTCTAGAAACCTGTCATTATCGCTTCTCTTTCCATGATGATTCTAATGTTTGTGGGTCCGTCTAGAGCGAGGGGGAATGATGGGAGGTACGAAGGGACGATATCCAGTCGGCTTCTGTTGGGACTTTCATTCATGATTGTTAGTGCATTCTAGAAACTTGTCCTTATCACTTCTCTTTCCATGACAATTCTAACGATTTTTATAATGGCTTGGCCTTTTCCATCTCATCGTGATCCCTATCTCTAGGTTGTGCTTTTCTTCTGGGTGATTTTGGGCTCTGTATCTGATTCTACCTTAGGATTTTTCAATGTGAGGTATGTCGCCTCTCCTTCTATTCTCATGGCCCCTCGTGTTGTTTAGGGATGCTTGACCCTTGTCCACAAGACTCGAGCGGCTCTAGCAATTGAAGTTGCAGCTGAATTTTATGAAGATTTGATTTCTCCAGAGACTAAAAATGTCATGTAGTTCGTAGAAGACGATGTAAGGGTTGTTCAAGATTCTTAGGAGGACAAGGATGTTGACAAACTGATTGGTGCAATTATTCTTGATCTGGATTGCTCTAGAAACAGGAATACTAAATTCTACATGACGTTGGAGTTATATTGGCACATGAAGACCATGGCCAACCAAGGTATGTTTCCCAGAGACCACGACTACAGGAAATTCAAGCAGAGACTGGAAGCTCTGGAAGATCAAAATAGGCTACTTATCTCCATGGTATCATGGTTGGTCAAATGAAATGGGGATTCACTCCAGCTGGCGCGCACCATTGGTTCGTCTTCTAGAACTTTGTGACCTCCTCATGATGTTTTTGTGTTGGTCGACACCTCGCACTCTGCTCCTCAAGTGCCCCCTCCCAATGGTTAAGGAACTCTTTATTCATGCTTGTTAGGTTTTGGCTATTTTGATCTTAGTTCAGATTCATTTGTTTAGTTTTCTAATTTCTCTAAGCTCTATGTCTGTCAGTCATACAAACTTCATGATATCTTTTCTAATTCTAGTTTACCACAGATTTTTTTTAAGACTAACTTACTTTCCCTTCTAAAACACGCTAGCAAACATAAGACTCTTCAATATCTACTAGATAGATATAATGATGTCATGGACATATTAAACAGTTTAACTTCTTGTACATTTTGTTGATATATGAATAAAAATCTTACTTTAAAAATATATATAATAATATCAATTTTAAATTTATAAAAATTAACGATAAAAAAGATAACATTATTTTAATATTATATTATGATGGAGCATCGACATCACCTAGTCCCTCTACCTATGAGATGAAGAGGAGCACCCTATTCCCATTATTTAAACAAACAATACTTTAAATTATTGACGAGTCTTGAATTGTCTTATGTTATTTTCACTACTACCTTTTCTATGGTGTTTAATTGTCTTATTTGGGTTCTTTATCCCTATTGTTATTCTCCAAGGTATGGTGTTGCTATTACTATCTCTATTTCATAATATGAATAGTTTCCTAGATATGGAAATGCAGATGGAACCCAGATTTTAGTAATTCTAATATATTTTTATTATAAATTTGAATATATTTTATGAATGGAAATGAAATGCAATTCTCATGATATGAGTATGTGCTTTAATTATGATAATGATATTATAAGGGTTTATGGATATAGCATTTCAAATTTATTAAGTGAAAATAAGAAGTTGTTATTAAAATGTAGTTCAAATTTTTATAATAATATATAAGGGAGTTGATTTTTCATATATTAATGAAGTTTTCATTTATGTTAATTTTATTTTTGTAATTTTAATATAATTATAAGTAAATGATGTTTTTTATCCATAAATTTATTAATTCAAATTTTATCTAATAAAACATATTTTTCTAAATATTTATCTATCTCTTTGTGTATGTTTGTTACCCATAAATGTATTAATTCAAATTTTATCTAATAAAATGCATTTATCTAAAGATTTATCTATCTCAAATTTCATGTGTGAAAGTATACTACTATCATGTAATAAATTTTAATTTATATTAAATAAAATATTATATAAATTAAAATGTTTTATCACTATGTTATTTATTTATTGTGCATATATAAGAATAGAATTTTTTCATTATTATTTTTAACTCTTATTTTGTAACTCTATATCAACCTAGTTTACATGGAAAATGTCATTAATGAGAAGACATAGATTCATCTTCACAGCATAACACCTATAACATAACATAGTGTGATGTGGCATAAATTCTAATAATTGAATATTTTCCTTAGGAGACTTAATTTAGACTTTGAATTCACTCTAATGAGAGGAGATGGTGAGAGAGGTAGATGACTAAGTTATTTTTTCCTCCATCAATCTTAGAACTGGGCAAGGAGGCCCAATCCTCTTACGGATGAGATGGATTCTGAAAAGCTTGCCGTGAGTGGAAAAGATGTCATGGACTCATGTGGACACTATTGAGATGGGTAAGAATGTCTAAGTTTAGGTTGTAAGCAAGTGATTCTACTATATAGTCTAAACATTGTTATAGTAATTGATTTGTATGGACACCATTAAGAAAAACTAATCAAAAAACTATTGTGGTTCACATGCCCCAAGGTTGAATAAATATATTAGCGTGAATTATGATTTATATTTTGAATAAATATATTAGGGTGAATTATGATTTATATTATAAAAGTTAACTAAGTGAGTAATCGTTAAATGGTTTGATAAGGGTTGAATAAATATATTAGGGTGAATTATGATTTATATTATAAAAGTTAACTAAGTGAGTAATTGTTAAATGGTTTGATAAGTCAAAGGTAATATAAAATAAGTTTATATTAAATAATTAAATAAATATTGTCAATTTATAAATTATATTGTATTCTAAAATAAAATTATAATTTATTTTAATTAATGGATAAATCATAACATAAGTTTATATTTAATTATTAAATAATTAAATGACATTAATTTTTTTTCAAGGTTTTTCTTCATTTCAAGAATGGTATTCAGGGTAAACTTTAAATTTTTCAGGATATAAGGTCAATCAACAACAAGGCTCAAAGTCATTACAATGATATACTCATTAAGAGCTCAACATGTCACTTGTAGGAATTGAACCTGGGTGGGGAGGATAACAATCATTCCTCCCAACCACTCAAGCTAAACCCAATTGACTAATTATGACAGTGATGTATTAAAGAGTCATTAATAATTATGTTGAGGAAGTAGTTAAACAACCTACCTTGCATTTAATCTAGCAATTCACTAAATTAAGAGGGGACAGGTAAAGTCTTATAAAAAAAGAAAATTTTGATGAATAGAGAGACTTTGTGGAAAAAGAAAAAACCATAGAGAGAATTTTGATTCTCATTTTGAGAAAGAAAGTCATATCATATATTATTGTGTTTAAGCTACGCTCTCAGGGGACAAGAGATCAAGGGGATTTCTTGTGTGGCAGGGCAGTAAGCCTTGTTCTAGGAAGACTAAGGATAAATAACAAATTTATCATTTTGTATTAAAAATCATTTTGTATAAACAAATTTGGTTACCAGGTATTTTGCTTCTTCTATTAAAAAAAAAATATTAGTTAATTATTGTGAATTATGAACAAGGTTTTATATACTTATTTATTAAATAAGTATTTGGTAACAATGATTGTTGTTGATGATGATGATGATTAACATTCACTAAGATTGAAATTGGTCTATTGGACCTTAAGAAGGTAGTGATTACTTGGATTTCTTTATAATTTTATTTTTGTGCTCGAAAAGCATTAAGAAAAGTGTTCCAAGATTACCATAGTTTTGTTGAGTTAGAAGGTTAGAAAATTTTTGAAATTAAGATATAATTTGAATTAAGATTTGGCAATAGTGAAAAAGACTTATAACACATTTCTAAAATTATATAACAAACATATAATAAACTTTCAATCTGGTTCAAATTATTTATTAATTTAAAAGAATAACTATAGCAATATGATGCTTCATGAAATAGAAATATTAAATTTAAATACATTATTCACAATGAAATAAACGTGAACTAAATAGAAACTTGTCAATAGATTTCAAGTGAAACAAGTGCCACTGCAGTGGCAATGTCCCTGCAAAGATGCTTTGTGCATGTCTTTTTGCATGCGGGATGCCTCACTTGGTTTTGTAAATAATTCAAATTTTTAGTTAGCATAGATAGGTTGTTTGGCTAGTGTAATGTGGTTTTGTAGTTGATTTTGATACAAATATGTTCAGTATTGGACTTGTGTATTCAGGAGCATGTCGGCCACATCCAAAACACATCTATATTACATTCTTGTTATTACAACGTTGAAACAGTTTATGATGGATAAACGCTAATATTGTTTTCTTTTTGCAAAAATAATGGGTTGAAACATCAAGCTATCAATGTTGCATTTGATAAGATTAGTAAATAACTCAATAGTTAACATAGACTTAACATATCCATATCCATATTCTCAGTATTGGAGTGCCATATGTTGATATTATGGTAGTTGTGGGAGGTATTTACCTCCACGTGTAACCCTAACAAGAATAGAATATTCTGGGAAGCAAGAAGAAACCCTAAAGCATTGAACATAACCCTAGAAGACAAGTCGGCTCAAGGAAATATTTAATATTAAGAATTTAGCCTCTAGAATGAGAAGTCGGCCCAGGCAGCTCAAGAAAATAGTATAAATACAAGTATCCAGACCTCATTTTGTACACACAACTCAAAATATCAGCAGTGAACAAGTGCGCACTGCGGAAACTGGGCAAGTGCGCAAGTATGGGTAGTAGCTACAGTCGGAAGCTACTGCAATCTGTATTCTTGGTTTAGGCTCGGACTTTCTATTGGTTATGGTTGAACTTTATGATCAGTCTTTGTTATCTTTTCTTGATGCATTAGCCTTGGTTGGCTATTGGTTTGATTATGGATTCATTCTCTATCAAGGTTAAGGTGCTCGGGGGTGGCTTCGGCCTATGGTTGGGTGACAATATTGTTATATTGTCTATGGTTAAACGAGCACATCTATTACTTTCTAACAGGTTATGGGCCCACACTATCTTCGGACAGTCTAATCGTTGGAAGATAGATTGGGAGGATTTTCTCAGTTACAGTTGCAGTTGCAGCCAAATTTTGTTGCAACAACAAAACCCTAACTCTCGTGTTGAGGCAACTTAAGTGAAGAGATTGACCTAATTTATGGATATCCTAGTGTGCCTTAGCCTAGAGCATCTCCTGGTACTCTCAGCAAGCTAATACATCAAGTTTGATTTTTTGGTCAAAATCAAGGGTTGACCAAGTCAAAGCAATTATGACTTACTATATGAAGTCAGAAAACAAGTTAGAAGGGGTTTATAACTTCATAGCATGGAAGAAAAGGATTGACCTCATCCTTGCCAAGAATAAAGTGTCAGATATCATGAAAGGAAATATCATGGAACCATAGTTCGAAGAAGGAAAAAAACAGGAACCTCAGAACGTTGCAGTTGTGATGTCTTGTTCCCAAGAGTAGGCCAGTAGGGAGTGACTTAGTAGTCTATGTGTTCCCGTAGACTATATTCAGGCACAAACAGGGAACAAGATGGAGAAATAAGGAGGAATTGATGGTTAAACGATGAATGAAGCCAAAATACTTAGGAAAAGTCACTTAAGCCTAAGTCAATGAAGAATTAGAATGAAAAGGTGCTAAAGGGGGACTTAATTAATTAATTATTCACCTTAGGAGGAAAAGTGCCTAGCTTAAGTGAGGTCAATGGTGAATTAGATTGGGAATGGTATAAAGGGAGGAATTTGACCTAATTCCTCATTATGCATTGTTATGATTTGATGTTGAGAGTTCCCAGAGGAGGAAGAGAGTCGACCTTGTTGTTTTGTGGATTTATGGAGGAAACCACCACTATTGATCGGTTTTAGTGTTGAGAGACACACCCTAGCCCATCAAAGATACCATCCAGGTATTTCATAGAGCTATTCAGGAGTATCCAATACAGTGTGCGTAGCTCAATTAGAGAAGGCGTAAGTTAGATTGAGGGTTTGTGGAGTTGCACGAGGTTTGAGATCAGATTGCAGTTTCCTTTCGACCCAGTGGAGATCCAGCCAAGGCGCTTCTATTGATCCATTTATCATCAGATTATGACGGTGGAATCTTTCACAGCGCATCATCGAGCCATTTAGGGCGTATCTCTTCCGGCAGTACATTTGGGGTTGCAGACGGAGCATCACGACAGATCCGGGGAAACCCTTCCGACCCAGTTCTGCATTTGGTGAGATGATTGTTTTGAGCCCTATAGTAGTTGATTCCATCGGTGGAATCATTTGGGGCACATCCAGTGTCCCAAGAGGTGTGAAAACCCCCCAGGGGTCTAGATCCAGTACCTCATAGGCCAGATCTGATATCTGACACTCATCCATTCCAATCTAGAGGCCAGGGTGCTTCTATTGGAGCAGTTTTCGATGCATTCCGACGGTCTATCCTTCCGGACGAGTTTTCCAGCTGGTAGTGGTTACCGTATTTCTCCGGAGTCGCATATTTTTGTCGATTTATCCGTGCATGCATCAAATCTACATCCATCTTCTGATCACGAGTATTTTTATGCTATTTGGTTGTATTCCAGTGACAATCCATGAGATCTAGCTAATGATTATACTCTATATTTCTAGTGTGTTATTGTATTTCCATGCTTGAGTCGCATAATATATGTTATTGGGCAGTTGATGTTATTTACTTCTGCATGCATCCTTTATATATTGTTTAAACCATAAATACGCAACATGCACATGCAATAACCAACATGCACCTGAAATAACCAACAATAACCATAAAGATCTCAAACACACAACTGAAACGCATCCAGAAACCCCCAGTGTATCAGATCTGCAAGACAGAACATTGGATCAGTAGCAAATATCTTGATCAGTGGGATCAGGGGTATTTCAGTGGTATCAAAGCTTTAGTCCTACCAGCCTGTGACTAAAGACAATTAATATAGCAAAAGAACCAGATGATCGTGTGCATGTACGTGACGAATATGTCACTTACAACAGGTGCAGGGAAAGAAGGGATAGGCCTAACTTTCCTTCCTTCCCTCCCAGTTCAGAGGAAGAGGAAGAGGCACACAGAGAAGAAGAGAGAAGAGTAGAGCGCGAGGTCGAGCGCAAAGGAGAGAGGAGGCTAGGTGACAGATATGAGCGACCAGAGGGCAAGTGAGGCCCACGTGGATCCAGATGCAGCCTTCACACAGGTTATCAGTGATATTCTAGCTAGTCAGCGAACCATGTCTCAATCTTTGGCTCAAGTAGCAGATAGACTGGCTATGGTAGACATCCCGGGCACACAAGCCTCACATGCAGCACAGGGGAACTTAGGGGCAGGCAGTAGACCCCAGTCATCCACTTGCACATACACCTCTGTGAGTAGGATTCCACATTCGTTGTTTCCCAGTTTCGAGAGGGCACCCCCAGTAGCAACAGAGATACTGATAGCACAGAGACTGCCCACTCAGGCAGAGGACATTGCAGAGTATAGGAGAGAGTATGTAGCATTGGGTCGTTACTTCCATCAGGATATGACCTTAGTTGAGTATTGTGGACTCAGACTCAGGAACCTCCCCAGAGAGCCACAGAGGGGAGGACCACAGCAGCAACAGAAGCATGAGCATAACATTGATTGCATCCGAAAATTTGGTAAACTCACCATACCTTCTTTTGACGGATCATCCAAATGCACCGCCAAATCTTGGGTACAGAAGCTAGACACCTACTACAAGCTCAACCAGATGACCGAGTCAAAGGCCATCAGTTTCACCACCTTACACTTGGAGGGTGAGGCACACGATTGGTGGTATCACGAATTGGTGACATTGGGTCATAGTTGCATCACCTCCTACAAAGAGTTCACAGAGAGACTCATGGATAGATTTGACATGAGGGATCCAGAGATCCATTTCAGAGATTTAGCCCAGTTGGGACAAACTGGCACAACAGAGGTACTCATCTCAGATTTTCAGAGGGTATCAATGGTAGTGACAGACATATCCAAGCCTCGATTGGTCATGCTATTCATAGAAGGGCTCATAGAACCCTTGAGAGGATGGGTGAAGGCCTGCCAGTGTCATACCTTGCAGGATGCCATCCAACGCACTAGATATTTGGCGGATTCAGTGCCAAAAACTAAACCCTTCACCAAATCCTTTGTACCATAGAGAGACAAGGATCAGAAGAATCCTCAAAGGGAATGGAAGGGCAATCCCAAGTTGGATATTATATGCGATGAGAGTTGATGAGGAAGAATTTTTGCTTCTCTTGTAGAGACCCTTGGGTCCCAGGGCATAGATGCATGGGAAAGGGACAAATCCACTACATCGAAGTGGAATTGGGTAGTGAGGAGGAGGATGAGGATATTGAGGCATAGACAGATAGTGATTCAGAGACTGAGACCACTTATGAGCCAGAGCAGCAGCCCAAGAAACCTCAGATACCGACAAGGGCACAGCCCAAGGAGGAGGCAAAACCTCATAGAGAGGTGAAATGGGGAACCATAGCCACCCTTTCAGGAGTACCCAGGTACAACACTCTCAGGCTCAAGGGCCTTGTACAGGGGCAACGCATGACAACTTTAGTTTATGGTGGGGCAACCCACAACTTCATAGATGCATCCTTAGTAGCCAGGAGGGGGTTACACACAAAGGAATTTGAGGGATTCCATGTGGCAGTGGCTGATGGATACATGATAACATGTTTGGACATGATCCTCGACCTAGAGGTCAAACTAGGCAACTACACCTTGACAAACACCTTCTATGTAGTTGACCTATCATATATTGATGTCGTGTTAGGGGTACAATGGTTATATTCATTGGGAGAGATTGGGTTTAACTATCAGACGTTGACCATGAGCTTCAAAGATGCCAGTGGATCGCGAGTTATGTTGAGGGGCATGTCTATAGGAGCACCTCGAGTAGTATCGACAAAAAGGATGGAGCAGATCTTTCGTCACGGAGATGTGGCTTACATAGCAGAGTGTTTGATCACCATGCGGAAGGATTCTGAGGGGAGGGAGCATTACCACCCACATATCAGAGAGATTTTGGGTCAGTGTGAGTCAGTATTTGGGTCGATACCACCAGGGAGACCACCCGATAGGGGTTTTGAGCACATGGTTGAGTTAGAGGTAGGGGCTACACTGGTGATTACAACACCCTACAGGTACCCCAAGAAATTCAAGGACGAGATTGAGAAAGCAATCAAAGAATTGTTTTCTATGGGGCACACCAGGCCCAGCAAGAGTCCTTTTGCATCTTCAGTTGTCCTAGTACTGAAGAAGGATGGCACGTCATGGATGTGCATCGATTACAGAGCGCTCAACAATAAAACGATCAAGAATCCTTACCCCATTCCACGCATAGATGAGTTTATGGATGAGTTGCATGGGACAGTCTTCTTCACTAAGATTGATCTACGCTCAGGATACCATCAGATCATCATTAGGGAGAAGGACATTGAGAAGACAATGTTCTGGTGCCATTTCAGACACTTTGAGTTCTTGGTCATGTCGTTTGGATTAACCAACGCACCAGCCACTTTCCAGTCTTGCATGAATCATATATTTAGAGGACAGATGAGGAAGTACATCCATCCTAGTATTCTTCGATGACATATTGATCTACAACAATACATAGGATGAGCATCTAGCACATTTGGGGGAGGTCTTGGGTATTATGCAGGCACAGTATTTATATGCAAAGGAATCCAAATGTGAATTTGGCATGAGAGAACTATTGTACTTGGGGCATATCATCAGTGGGCAAGGAGTATAGGTTCATCAGGAAAAGATCAGGGCCATTTTTTATTGGCCAAAGCCCAAGAATCTCATAGAGCTGAGAGGATTCTTTGGGTTATGCAGTTACTATAGGCGGTTCATCAAGGGTTTTTCACAGTTGGGAGAACCACTCACAGAATTGACCAAGAAGGGTGATTTTCATTGGACAAAGGAGTCACAACAGACATTCGACAAAATGAAGGAGGTTATGAGCACATGCCTTGTTCTAGCCCTTCCAGACTTCTCATAGTCGTTTGTCTTAGAGTGTGACGCATCAGGGGTGGGTATTGGAGCAGTTTTGATGCAGGGGGGCCACCCCATCGTGTTTGAGAGAAGAAAGCTCAACGATTCAGAGATACTCTATCCTATTTATGACAAGGAGATGCTAGGGATCATGCATGCCTTAACCAAATTCAGGTAGTATCTGGTTGGCAACAGTTTTGTAGTGAAGACTGATCATAATAGTCTCAAGTATTTCCTTGATCAGAAAGACCTCAGTGAGAGGCAGCAAAAGTGGGTCTCAAAGATCCAAGCCTTTGACTTTGAAATTGAGTATGTCAAGGGAAAAAGGAACATCATGGCATATGCCTTGTCCAGGAGGCCAGCGGGATGTTCGATGATGGACATTTGTATAGATTGGAAAGCTCATTTGTCGGTGGAATACTCCAAAAAAACAATTGCATGTGAGCTGATGGACGGACAGGTGATTGATGATAGATATCGGGTTCTTTATGACGTCATTTTCTACAAGGACCGTATCTACTTGGTTCCAGAATCCACCCTCAAGGGGAAAATTCTGAAGGTATGTCATGATTCGCCTACAACATGGCATCAAGGGTACTTTAAAACATATACGCAGATCAGGGAGAGATTCTCATGGAAGGGTCTCAAGGATGATGTGATGAAACACATACGAGAGTGCACAACTTGTCAACAGAACAAGTCTGAGAAGACACACAACGCAGGGCTACTACAACCTCTACCCATTCCATAGCAGAAGTGGGAGAGAATTTCCATGGATTTCATTACAGGCCTTCCTAGAGTGCAGGGCAAGGACTATATATTTGTGGTGGTTGATAGACTGACCAAATTTGCACATTTCTTCGCCATACCCACAAACTACAAGGCCATACAGGTAGCAGAGTTGTTTTCCAGGGAGGTATTCTGGTTGCACGGGTTACCCAGGAAGATAGTCAGTGATAGAGATGGGCGCTTCATCAACGCATTTTTCCAGGAGATTTTTAGGTTCACAGGCACAGAGCTAGCCACGAGAACCAGCTACCACCCACAGACAGATGGGAAGACAGAGATCGTGAACAAATGGGTGGAAGGGTATATGAGGAACTATGTGGGGGGGAAGCAGTGCACTTGGGTGAGATGGTTACATATGGGTGAATATTGATATAACACAACTTACCATATGTCTATCAGGATGTCACCGTTCAGGGCATTGTATGGATACGATACGCCCTCCTTTATGGAGACTGTGTTTGGGGACAACAGGGTCCTAGGGTCCAAGGATTGGGTGGAGGAGAGTCAGATGATTTTTCAATCAGTAAGGGAGAACTTGCATTCATCTCAGAACCAGCAGAAGATATATGCATATTGGCACAGAGTTGAGCGTATTTTTGAGGTAGGGGATTTGGTTTTTCTGCGATTACAGCCATACAAACAGTCCTCCTTGAAGAGGAGTGGAGCAGAGAAGCTGAAGTGGAAGTTCTATAGGCCATGCAGAGTCATCAGAAGGATATGCGAGGTGGCATACAATCTAGAGCTACCGGAAGGTAGCAATATTCATAACGTCTTTCAAGTCTCTTGCCTTCAAAAGGTTGTGTGACAACATGTTAGAATTTCAGAGGAGTTTCCACCCTTGGATGAGCTGGTTCAGTTGGAGCTAGTGCCAGAGGAGGTACTAGAGCAGAGAGAGCACAGATTGAGGAGTAGGATCATCAGGGAGTGCTTGGTTAGATGGAGGGGTCTTCCAGTGGAGGATGCCACATGGGAGGGAGAGCATATCTTACAACACCCGGGATTGATGTTGCTTGAGGACAAGCAATGTCGGGAAGGGAGGATTGTGATTTCCCGTTCCCAAGAGTAGGCCAGCAAGGAGTGACTTAGTAGTCTATGTGTTCCCATAGACTATAGTCAGGCACAAACAGGGAACAAGATGTAGAAGTAAGGTGGAATTGATGGCTAAATGATGAATTAAGCCAAAATACTTAGGAAAAGTCACTTAAGCCTAAGTCAATGAAGAATTAGAATGAAAAGGTGTTAAAGTGGGACTTAATTAATTAATTATTAATCTTAAAAGGAAAAGCGCCTAGCTTAAGTGAGGTCAATGGTGAATTATATTGGGAATGGTATAAAGGGAGGAATTTGACCTAGTTCCTCATTATGCATTGTTATGATTTGATGTTGAGAGTTCCCAAAGGAGGAAGAGAGTTGACATTGTTGTTTTGTGGATTTCTAGAGGAAACCACCACCATTGATCAGTTTCGGTGTTGAGAGACACACCCTAGCCCATCGGAGATACAATCCAGGCATTTCACTGAGCTATTCAGGAGTATCCAGTACAGTGTGTGCAACTCAGCCAATGAGGGCACAAGTCAAATTGAGGGTTTGTGGAGCTGCATGAGGTCTGAGCTCAGATTGCAGTTTCCTTCCGACCCAGTGGAGATCTAGCCAGGGCACTTATATTGAGCCATTTCTCATCAGATTATGACAGTGGAATCTTGCAGAGCGCATCATCGATCCATTTAGGGCGTAGCTCTTCTGACAGTACATTTGGGGTTGCAGACAGAGCATTAGGACAGATCCGGGGAAATGACCATGTTACACATTTGGTGAGACGATCATTTTGAGCCCTATAGCAGTTGATTCCGTTGGTGGAATCATTTGAGGCACATCCAATGTCCCAGGAGGTGCACAAACCCCCCAGGGGTCCAGATCCAATACCTTAGAGGCAAGATCTGATATCCGACACTCATCCATTCCAGTCTAGAGGCTAGGGCGCTTATATTGGAGCATTTTCCGATGCATTCTGACGGTCTATCCTTTCAAACGAGTTTTCCAACTGGTAGTGATTACCGTATTTCTCTAGAGTCGCATATTTTTGTCGATCTATCCGTGCATGCATCAGATATGCATCCATCTTCTGATCACGGGTATTTTTATGTTATTTGATTGTATTCTAGTGATGATCCATGAGATCTAGTTGACGATTATACTTTATATTTCCAGTGTGTTATTGTATTTCCATGCTTGAGTCACATAATATATGTTATTGGGCAGTTGATGTTCTTTACTTCCGCATGCATCCTTTATATACTGTTTAAACCATAAATACGCAACATGCACATGCAATAACCAACATGCACCTAAAATAACCGACATGCACATGCAATAACCATAAATAGCTCAAACACACAACTGAAACGCATCCAGAAACCCCTAGTGTAACAGATCTGCAAGACAAAATATTGGATCAGTAGCAAATATCTTGATCAGTGGGATCAGGTATATTTCAGCAGTTATGGAGAAGTTCAAAGACAATGACATCAATTCCATGAGTATCATAGTGGACTCTATGAAATACCACTTGATACCCTACATCTCCCATCTTGACTCATCTAAGAAGATGTATGATGCCCTGACAAACCTCTTATCAGTCAGAAACATTGGACAAGTAATGAGTCTGAAGAAGAGCTCCGTGACATGAAAATGAATGATGATGACAGCATAATGTCATACCTTGTGAGAATATCTCAGTTAAGATATCAACTACAAGTTATTGAAGAAATCATTTCAGAGAAGGAACTGGTAAATATAGTACTCAATGGCCTTCCCAAGACATGGGATGCATTTTCTGCAAGCATGAACACAACAAAGGAGTATCCCACATTTGAATAACTTTGGACTTGGTGTGCATAATAAGAATCAAGGATTAGTGCAAAAGAGAAACCTCAAAAGAAATACGATGATCAAGCTTTCACAACAAGGTTCAAGAATTTCAGGAATAAAAAGAAGTTTGGCTCAAGGAAGAAATCAAATCAAGAGAAAGATATGTCAAAAATACAATGCTTCAACTATCGAAAATATGGTCACTACAAGAATCATTGTCCTGAGTTAAAGAAAAGGAAGGAAACACATGAAGCATCAGTTTTCGAAGAAAGGGAACCCTCAAAGAAGGACAAGAAGGATAAAACAAACTTCTTCTTCTAAGACAAGGTAACAATATTCTTCATAATTCCTGTACATAGCAGGTTTACATAATTTATGTACATATCTTGCATATATATTTCTTACAAGATAAGATGTTCAAAGAGAAACAATACCTATGGAAGAGTAATAAGATAAGGATTGTTATCACAATGACTACAAGTCAAGCAATACACATGAAAATATGAAGTACATCGACAACCCTTGGTAGCAATTCATGTGGAAGATATTAACATAAGTAACAGTTGCAAGATAAGCCGAAATCAGAATCAAACTTGAAGAAACCTGGAAGAAGTAAAAACAGAAAGAGGTCAACAATCAAGAGGAAATTAGAAAAAGACTTGTGACACTTTGCAGAAGGCAATAAGGATGCAGGCGGAAGCGTGGACTCTCTTAGTTGGAGGGATCCGATTATATAATTCCAAAATAAGAGCATGCATTCATGCATGAAGCAAGGATTAGGAGGGAGCTAATCCTAAATAATATGATCCATCAAGGATTATGAAGTATCTATCCATGTTCCCATTGATGGTAGCAGCCATGAAAAGCAACACGTGTTCAGTTTAAATTTAGAAGAAGTCTTCTTTGAAAAGAATCCTTAAAGTATCCCCGATTGTCCATCCACATCCATGATCCTATGATGAAAGGAAGAAGTTGGAATCTTCAGGTCATGGAATCTATAGAAAACTCCATGGTCCCAAGAGCTAAAGAGAAACATGAGGAAGAACATGAAGATTCCAAGAGAGAAAGAAAATCCAGAGCGACCAGACATTATATCGAGAATCACAAGACTACCAGCTTGGTCTAAACCCACTAGAAGCAATCAAGCAAAGGAAATGGAAGTTGTGATGAAAAACAATGTATGGAAGACTTATGAATGGAAGCATTGTGAGATCCATAACTAAAGGTTCTCCTAGATGGAGGGGGGGGACTATGATGATAGCTTGTTCCAGTAACCAGACATACCTCTACCTGAGCCATTATATCTCCTGCAATATCCATGGGTTGGAGTTTACATTAGATGAATGTTAGGACTGTTCTCCACAACAAAGTAATTGAAAAAAGAAGTGTATGTAGAGAAACCTCAAGGTTTTGAGGTATACCAGAAAGAGACTCTTGTATGCAGATGGAAGAAGACAACTTGGTGCAGATCCTCCAATGAACATCAGAAGCGTGGTAAAAACTTTCTATAACAAAGATATTGTATCAGAATAGTTACTCATAAGTCCATAATGATGGATTGCTAATCCATGACAAACTCTCATGATGAAAAAAGAAGTGACACTTGGATATGTTCCAGTTTGATCCTTGTCACGATGTCATGATCTAGAAGGAAACAAAAGAGTTGAATCCAACCATGATATACTATAATGATCAAGAGCTATATAAAGCCTTCAGAGAAAACCAGTGTTCCAAAAATACCGAAGTACATTGAGATCAAGCATTACATTCTCCGTGATGAGGTCCAGAAAACAAAAGTGGTTCTCCAATATATCACCACAAATGAGAAGATAACGGATATTATGGTAAATCCTCTATCCAAGATGAAAAATTTTGCATACTCAAGCAACAAGTTGGAGCTCGTGGAGATGACTTCCTTATTAAAAAGGGAAGAGATGACTCCCAGGTTGGGAGGGAGCATTGATGTGTTATTGATTCATGGACAATCATTTTTTAGTTCGAAAAATGGTCCAGGATGAGCAGTTCATTTCCAGTTCGGAAAGTGGTTTGAGATTTATGACGGACAGGCATTTTCTAGTTCATAAAATGGTCCAAATCGAATGGTCATTTTTGTAATGAAAATGGTTCAATAGATTGTTGGTGTACCATAGACAGTGATTCCCCTTGTGGCCAGTGTGGGGGAATGGTCTAGGACAGTATTTCTTCTTGAAAGTCACTCTCAGTAGTGGTCCATTAGAATGGTCCACCTCGCCGAACAGTCATTATTTCGAAGTTCACAATTATGAGCAGTTTCGAAGAATGGTCTATTTTGGAGGTTAGTGCAGGAAATTCATTTCCTTAGGAAATGGTCCAGACAGTCATTCCCTAGGGAAGACTCATTCTCTCTAGGTTGCACTTTTTTTTAGTGTCAGAGGAATGGCCTAGTTAGGTGAATGGTCTGGGTTCAACAATCAAGGACGAGCATTCCCTAGTGCAGACTCATTCTCTCCAGGTTGCACTTTGTTTAGTGCTAGAGGAATGGCCCAGTTAGGTGAATGGTCCAGGCTCAAAAATCAAGACAGATATTATTTTATGCTTGATAATAATAGTCCAGATAGCTCATGGTTGATGTTTTACCTTCTAAGGTCAAATGCTCTTCCATATCTCACAGATGTGAGTGGAAGAATGGCCCAGAAGACTCAGTTTTTATCATGTTATTTTTTTTCTGTGCAGGTTGATATCAGATGATATGATTGCTATGGAGATTGTATGTCTCTGGACAGTAGATGTATGCTACTGCGGTGGATGTGTTCCACTAGTTGTGACTATGTGTCACTGATTAAGTAGTTGTGTGCTACTTAGTGCGGTAGTGTACCACCGAATTATAGTTGTGTACTACTATGGATAGACATAGTTGTGTTCTATTGAATGACATTGTTCTTATTACCATGTAGACTATCAATTGTGTTGATATTTTCTAAGGCATATAGGTTGAGACGGATCTCTATGACTTGATTAGAAAATAATCCTAGATTGGCATTCCTATAGGAATGGTCTCTGTAGTCTATGGTGTAGTTTTTAGCTCTATTGGGACAGTCATTCTTCTAGGACATATGTTTGGATTAGAAGAATGGTCCTTGTATCACTCTATGGAGTGAGTGACTTATTTAGCATCATGCATGATTACTCAAATGGAGTATGGATTCTAGAGATGATGTAGTTGATACTATCAGATGATAGTGATAATGGTGCTCGTGATCTAATAATGAGATAGCATGTATGACTATGATGATGCTACTGTTTGAATGGTATGTTTGTGCTCAAGACAATTGCCTTCAATACCTCCCTAGCTAGGAGGGAGTGTTGATATTATGGTAGCTGTGGGAGGTATTTACCTCCACATGTAGCCTTGACAAGAATAGAATATTTCGAGAAGTAATAAGAAACCCTAAAGCATTGAAAATAACCCTAGAAGACAAGTCGGCTCAAGGAAATATTTAATATTAAGTATTTAGCCTCCAGAATGAGAAGTCGGCCTAGACATCTTAGGAAAATAGTATAAATACAAGTAGCCAGACCTCATTTTGTACACACAGCTCAAAATTTCAGCAGTGAACAAGTGCACACTACAGAAACTGGGAAAGTGCGCAAGTCTGGGGAGTAGCTACAGCCGGCAGCTACCGCAATCTATATTCTTGGTTTAGGCTCAGACTTTATATTGGTTATGGTTGGAATTTCTGATCAGTCTTGGTTATCTTTGCTTGATGCATTAGCCTTGGTTGGCTATTGGTTTTCTTTCGGAATCATTCTTTGTCGAGGTTAAGGTGCTCGGGGGTGGCTTCGGCCTATGGTTGGGTGACAATATTGCTATATTGTCTATGGTTAAATGAGCACATCTATTACTTTCTAACACCATCATGATTTGGTTTTTGAAGGCGGGTTTAAGCTATCAATGTTGCATTTGATAAGATTAGTAAATAACTCAATAGTTAGCATAGACTGAACATATCCATATCCATATTCTCAGTATTTGAGTGCCATCGTGATTTGGTTTTTGAAGGCAGGTTTGTGTATTCAGGAACATGTCATCCACAAGATGAAAGAGTAATTACATGAAAAGAAAAGCAACAATAGGGATGTAAGTACATCAGATACACAGTATAAACTAAAAAATATTACAATTCATTCTCTTAGATAATTTAATTGATTGTTTGTCTGGTG
Organism: Picea engelmannii; assembly: GCA_009831015.1. Taxonomy (NCBI): domain Eukaryota; kingdom Viridiplantae; phylum Streptophyta; class Pinopsida; order Pinales; family Pinaceae; genus Picea; species Picea engelmannii. Next base: position 126,634 of record ML777993.1, on the reverse strand, counting down.
TTCTGCATAAGCAGTGGCAAATTTGGAAGTCTGATTAAATATTTATTTTTTCTGGTAATTGTCGGTACCCTAGTTACTTAGCCTAGTCGTGGATTACTTCTTTAATGTTAAGAATTTCTAAACCATAGGTAACCTATCAAACCCGTCAGAACCATGGCTTTGAGACAATCACATTTTGAAACTTAACGTTTTTGTTTTTGTAAGTTATGCTTCATTGTGACATATAAAGAATTATAGATACCCTGCTTTCACAAGTGTGAGAAAACAACATTTTTAATACCATGTTTATGTTCATGTTCGTTTCTATTGTCCTTCGAGTCCTACCTAGTCTATAGGAATTTCATTTTCAGAGAATCCAAATCGAAACCGAATTTAATAAGAATTTAATCAGATATTTGATTAAGGATGTTATGCTTTAGTATGTTGTTTATTTGGTGTAACATATCAGTTATAAAATTTCCTAATTAATCTTGTTTTTTGTGGGATAAAACAACTACATTGTGAAATTACTTATCAGAAAGTGTTAAGAAACTTGTGCATGTTATGTGTGTAATAAATGTCTAAAATTAATCTTGTCATATTGAAACTAATGTAACATATCAAACCCGTCAGAACCATGGCTTTGAGACAATCACATTTTGAAACTTAAGTTTTTGTTTTTGTAAGTTATGCTTCATTGTGAAATATAAAGAATTGCAACTGCTTTTCTTTCACAAGTATGAGAAACCATGGCTTTGAGACAATCACATTTTGACACTTAAGTTTTTGTTTTTGTAAGGTATGCTTCATTGTGAAATATAAAGAATCACAACTGCTCTTCTTTCACAAGTGAGAGAAAACAACATTTTTACTACCACGTTTATGTTTATGTTCATGTTCGTTTCTATTGTCCTTCGAGTCCTACTTGATCTATAGGAATTTCGTTTTCAGAGAATCTAAATCCAAACCGGATTTAATAAGAATTTAATCAGATATTTCATCAAGGATCTTATGCTCTAATATGTTGTTTATGTGGTGGAACATCTCAGTTATAAAATTTCCTTATTAATCTTGTTATTTGATCTAGGATGTTATGCTCTAATATGTTGTTTATGTGGTGGAACATCTCAGTTATAAAATCTCCTAATTAATCTCATTTTTTGTGGTATAAAACATCTACATTGTGAATTTGCTTATTAGAAAGTAATAGGAAACTTGTGAGCTTGTTATGTGTCTAATAAATGTCTAAAATAAATCATGTCAGATTGAAACTAATTAGGAAAATCACAATATTTTATAAACATCAGAAACTGTAACAAAACAGGACATGGTTCCTGGCACTTATAATTGAAAGAAAACTAATTACAATATGCAACCGTAGAGGGTGAATGACAAGGTGAGAGGGGCTCCCTACTGCCTACAAGCACCTTTTTGACATTGTCTATAAAAACAAATCAAGGGTCATATTACGTTATCTTATCAATCCCATGGGCCACATTTATCATCTCAAGGGTGATGAATATAATTTATTTTGATTTTAAATTTCAAAATAGAGTTTTATATAGTGACAAGAATTTTCATAGACTCCAATTTATGGAAAAATAGTATTTCAAAAAAGCATAGAAAGTACCGAAGAAATGCCTAACAAAGGTAGATTTCATTACTCCTTCCAATAGGAACAAGTTCTTTATAATCCATCAAGAGAATTGGATCTGATAGAAACAACATATTGCTATGTATGGTTTGAACCTACAACAATTAGGCTTTGGAGACTTGTGTTCTAGTGAATTGAACTAAGAGTGCTTTCTTAAACATCGAGAGACAAATTGAAGAAAAAATACCTACATTTAATGTTTTCAACAAAAGGTTCAAAACAAGTAGAAATCATGAAACAGTTGATAGTGTGCGAGACAAAAAATGAAAAGATTTACTTGTCATGGGGAAGATGGCTTCTTTTGGTGGGTCGCAGTCAACATAATTCAATTTCAAGAGGCAACATTTTTGTCCCAATAGACTTTGTGATTCTACTATTTTTTAATGCATTCAATGAAATATTTATATTCTATTTTTAGAAGATAAGTGGGGTAGGCTCAAGAAAAAATGTCTAGATGTAGATCCAATATGTGTTGGATTGCCAGGGTTTTTCATGTTGATGGTATGTTTCTAGAATAAAGAGTACTTATCACAATGTGGTTTAAGAGTAAGGGTTCCTTCTAAAAATCCAGGTAACGATATTAGCTAGAGAAGGAGTTTGAACTAAAGGTTTTCCTTTAGCTAAAGGACCAATAATTGACCTATCGGGGTATTTTAAATAGGTTTAATTACCATAGATATTGTAGAGAATATTAATCGATAAAGGTATTTGCTTCAATCTTTCTCAGTGAGATGTGGACTCTACATTGTGAAAAGGAAAAGTTAAGAGATACAACTGAGATCCTCAAATGAATGAATGAAGAATTTCTAACTTTGAAATCTTTGCAGCATTAATTGTTATAAATGTGGACGTGCAGTTAATGAAGGAACAACAATTAATGAGAGTTATGTGCTTAAGGTATATTACCCTCAATTGAATAATATCGATGGTATATTACCCTCAATTAAGCTTGTTGTTTGATTTTTTCAGATTTATGTGTTTGCAGATCTAACACCCTATATCTATTGTTTTGATAAATTAAGTCAGTTTTTGGATTCCTAGATTAGGTTTAATATTTAGGAGTGCAGATATGCTTACCATGTCTTGAAAATTAATAGCACCCATCCATCCCAACTCTTTAAGATAACTTTCTAAAACAATTTTTTTTTGGTATTAATTGCACAGTTTTAGTATTTAAGAGTGCAGATATGCTTACCATTTCTTGAAAATTAACAACACCCATCCATCTCGCCTCTTTAATATAACTTTCTAAAACATTTATTTTTTTTTTAACTGCTAATGGTGGATGCATGCACTTACAACTTGATTACTCAATGAAGTCTTGAATCTTTATACTGGTTGTATATATAGAATAAAAGTTTTAAAACATATTTCACATATAAAAACTTGCTTCTTAGATAAAAATAGGATATTGTAAAAAAAAAACACAACTAACCTTGATTCAACATTGCACCATTTTGATAACAAATTCATATTTATTGTAGCTAAATTCTTCTCCATAACCCAAGCTTTGAGGATAAGTCACTGAAGGGACTCTAAATGTCAATTAATTATCTTCTTATGCCAATGTAGTTTTCTTTAGGACTTAATATGAAAGTATTCCTTATCTATGAGGATAGGGTAACACAAATTTTAGATTCTACTTTCTCAACTAATAATAATAATATTTTTTCCCAAATTAGATGCTCCTGCATCAGGCATATTACATTTCTTAAATCCACAATTTCCAATATCTCTCACTAACTTGATATTTACTATGTGTTATATTGTTATATTTATAATTGATAATATGCCAAAAGATAAGTTATATTTATAATTGATAACACACAATATGTTAACAAAATAACCATGAATAGTTGGTCATCAACAACTATGAAGTCCAGATATGCATGAAGTGATGGTTCGTTACCCTCAACTGAACAATATCAATTAGTGTGTTGAAAACAACTCTAAATTAGAAAAGGACTAGATCCAACCTTACCATAGTGTATAGTGGAGTCTAGTAGAAAAGAAAAGACACACATTGACAATAGTATGTGTGACTTCCTATGGGAGGTTTGTGAGTTACCTTTTTAGTGAGTCCATGGTGGTAGTCTCTATTGGACAGTGGTGATCGATTACTCTTATGTGAAACCTCCTTCCCTTGTGCATCTTGCGCATGATGATGCATGTGTGTGTGGGGTTGTTTAATCTTCTTAAATTGTGGGTATGTTTGTAGGTTGGAGATGAAATTTCATAACAAAATAACATGTATTATCAGATACATAATATGCAAAAGAAATGAAAAAATCGATGCAACCAATTTCATGGGATCTGCCCATACAGAAGTAGCTCCGTAAAAGTCAGAATTAGAGCACATATATCTCAAATTTCTCCAAAATTGTAACTAGTGGACCAGAACAAACTGAAATTGACAGATGCAATTTTCCAATAGGTTAGCATAAACTTGAGTAGGAGATCTTTCACATCTTGTGCATGATAATGCATGTTTGTGTGGGGTTGTTTAATCTTCTTAAATTGTGGTTATGTCTACAGGTCAAAGATGAAATTTCATAAGAAAATAACATGTAATGTCAAATACAGAATACACAAAAGAAATGAAAAAATCGATGCAACCAATTTCATGGGATCTACCCATACAGAAGCAACTCCGTAAAAGTCATAATTAGAGCACAGACATCTCAAATTTATCCAAAATTGTAACTCGTGGACCAAAACAAACTAAAACTCCCATATGCAATTTTCCACTAGGTTATCATAAAATTGAACAAGAGATCCATTTCTCATTATGTTCTTGTTCCTGTTCTATTTCCAATTCCCATATTGACACTACATTAATACATTATGCATAAGATAGACTGTAAAGGGAAGAGGGTTCACATTTCCTATCCCCCAAAACCCTCTAGGCCAGTTTCTCATTTCACATTCCAGTTCCCATTTCCAGTTCAAGGGTCCAAGATAGTAGTCCAAGAACATGATAAATACTATACAAAAACATCAAATTGTTAGAGACATAATGTGGCTACCAAGTTTTCAGACAAAAATTCCTACAAGAGAAAGAAGATACTTTATATCTGAAGTTGAGATGTTATTTGGCATCACTCCTAGATAGGATAAAATATATTTATGGGTGTTATATAAATACCTAGGCACAAACAATGAGAAAATAAAATAAGCTAGCATCACACCCACATATTCACCCCAAAATCTCCAATACAAAACCCCAAAAGAGAGAGATCTGGCGCATACCTTCAGAGATGTCGTTCTAGATCTCTGTGAATTTATTGACGACATTGTGGTCAGCAACACACTCCTCTTCTTCAATCAAGTAATCAGTGTATCCATTCTTATTTTTATCAATAAGGGACTCTAGAAACCTGTGATGCAGAGCCAACATGATACCGATAGGGGTGTTAGGATTTCACAGAGACTGAGATGAAGAGACCCACATAAATTAAACACAGGGCACCCAAATCTAGGAGGAGAAAATTATATATGTATACATACTCTAATTACCTACCCCACGAAATAACTGGGAGAAACCAGAAATGAAGTAACAACAAGTGGTATATGAAAAATGGGTTTAAGCATTATGGCGAGGCATGTGTAATGCATGTGTATTTTCCATCGTGCATGCTCGACTTCAAAGACAACTAAAAAGAAATAAGAGGAATACTTTATCGTGATTAATTTAATTAACCACAAATCATAACTAAATCTCTCTGCTACCAACCATGTTGAAAACCTCGGCATACATAAGTCGTCTATAACCAGTGTCTGCCAGCATTACCATACTCGCGGGAATGGAGATAGGCTCATCCTTGTCATTGCAGGTGCACTAGAGATAACAAAGATCGTGCATGGGGTAATAGGTATGCAACTTTATGCAACTAAGTATAAAAGTTAGAGTTGTTTTAAAGTATTTTCATTGCAGGAAACAATCATGGTTGTAGCTTCAATCACGTTTCACTGGAGAAAAAATACCAGAATAGAAAGATGGATTTGATGCACCATGTGAGCCTTTTCTACTTGTACCCATCCAGAAGGAAAAACCTATTCATATTGTTTAATGGGAAATTTTTACAGCCCGATATGGGGATGCTGAGGGTAAGTCCAATTAATTGGAGGGTGGCCATTGTTCTTGACAGTGTGAATAGGAAAGGCAAGGCAGTGCTAGGAGTAGTCGCAACCGCCTAGATGAATTTTATCTTTGATGGGTGAGTGAGTAAGATAATAGTTTTTTTATATATTATACTCTATCAATCGATTTGTTTGTTCATCCATATGGAGAATCCGCAAAGGCATGCTTTATTTGGTGCAGGACCCTTCAGAAATCAAGGTTTTGCGTTCCATTTTTGTTGTGATAAGTTTTGTGGGTTGTTTGATAACAATTATTTTGGGCTGACAACTCTTCCAAGAAATCACCAGAGATGAATGAGAGAAATAGAAGACGCATATGACCTCAGCGGCCAGAATTAAACCGATTGCATCAAACCACTCTTCATATAGTAAATTATTATTGAATTTTGTTGGATTTTCTTTCTTCAACAATATTAGGAAAGTTTCCATTGTGGTAACTCTAAATTGAATATTTTGCGAAAGTGGCCACTGTTTTAATTGAACAATTTTTTGAATGAAGTATTTGTATTTTTATTTTATCTTTGATATCCTCTTTTTTAACTCTAAACTTACTGAGAAATTTATATATACAATATATATATATATATGAAACTTTTACAATAGTTGTCGTTATTGTGTTGCAGACATGGCATGTGAGAGGCGGCTATTACCAACTTAGAGTCTTCAATAAACAATTTATAGGAGTTGATAATGAAGGATGGGGTATTGTGAAGGTCGTAGCCACCACACCTAGCAATTGGGAAACATTTCAGATCATAAGAAACTTACTTGGAAATGGTACAAACTAACTTATTGGAATTTCAACCTTGCAGAAACAACGACAACCAAGGAACCAGTGAAGCGGTGATGAATGAACCATGAATCAGTGAACTAGTGAGCAATGAACAAGTGATGAATGAACGAGTGATGAATCTCTACCACGATACTGGAACTGAAGAAATGATGATGGCAAGAAATGATGATGGCGGTGGCAGTGGGTGCCCAATATTGCCAAAATTCATTGCACTTCAAAAATTATCTGAGTCACTTCTCAGATCTAAAAAATTGCCCAAATTCACCGCACTTCAGAGATTGTCTTAGTCACCTTTTAGATCTGTTTTCAAATATGGTTGGCAATCGAATAGACATAAATTTAATGATATCAATAAATAAATGCATTATGAACTTCAATAAACTTAGTTTATAAAATATTTGCAAAAATGCATTATGTCTGTTTCTATTTATTGACCTCAAAATGATCATCAATGAAGATTTAATACGATTTATTTACCTAAAAAAGAGCGCCAATGAAGATTTAATACGTTGAAAATTAGGCTAACTTAGGCTATGTAAACATTCAAGGAACATAATGAACAAATCCAAACTCAGGATGTGAAAACCTTGATAGAAAGAGTTGTGCAATAAGACGTCCAACTTATTAGCCAATAGAAAGTTTAATAAAGACAATTAAAATATCATCAACAAATAATTAACTTACTTCTCCCATGTAAAACTTGAGGAGAAGAGAAAATATGTCTAGTCAAAGGAAAGTAATTCATGGTCAATGTCGAAGCGAATGCTAGAGTCTTGGCCTTCCGTAGGGACTAATAAATAATAAACGTGAATTAAACATTTATAGATCCCAACCTCTAATTTCCTTATTAATGGGGAAATATATTCTCATTAAACTATTAAATAACATGAAATAAATTATGTAAATTTATATGTGAAAAGAAAGACTTTGAATAGATGAAAGAAATGATGTAAATATATATGTGAAAATAATGACTTGCTATTATATAAAGGAAAGAATGTTGTGCTTAACATTCATGATCATTTTTTTGGAACAAAAGAAAGAGATAATCATAGCAGTAGTGGTAGTAGATTTTTTTTATTAAATTATTTGCAATCATAATAATAATTGGGGAATTTCGTCCATAGGGGTTTGATCATGTTGGGCCCCAACAACTCCCCCTATATTTTTACAAAATTTAAAGGGCCCCTATTAGAATCTTGATAATTAAAATGAGCTACAGAATCAACCTTTTCAAATAGTTCTATGCCTTGGCTTGCTTTGAGAAAAACTTACGACATTCACTATAGTATGAAACATTCATTACAAGAGTATATGTCAAAAGTTAGAAACGAGCATAAAAATCTCAATTTAAACAAAAACGTTAATTTTTATCAAATGTTTACTTTCGTTTAAATTATGATTATGTGTTCATTCTTTTGCTCATTAGCAAGTTTGACTATTTTGAATAATGTGTTCAATACTTCATCAAATAATATCTTGGTTGGTTTCTCATTTTCATAAAATCATTTGGTGATATTAATTAATTAAATTCTTTTTTTCATTTTGCATCTCATTTCAAAATAATAATAATAAAAGAATTATCTATCATTTGTTTGATTTTGTAAAAAACCAAAATTAATATTTTTCTCTTCTCCATTAACTTGGAGCTTCTAGAGTTTTAGGATCATTATAAACAATGTTTGTTTATAAGTTATAGTTAGTTTAATTCATTTTTTATTTTTCTAGATTTTGTTTTATTCACAATTTTTAGGTTATTAATTTAGGTTTCTTTTTGTTTCAAAGGTTTCTATTATCAAATATTTGATACGGATCTGATCATGGCTTGATTTTATTATCCAAATACGTTCAAGATGATTGATCCAAAAATAGTTTTGGATTGCTACAAATAATTTTATGAGCAACAACAGATAAAATTTGGAAAGGCGTCAAGATCAGACAGGCAATTTTGCAGAACTGATTGCAGCCAAACCGTGAGGAATTTGAAGAAACGGTTGAAAACCCAGAACCAAAATGGACCCTTTTACCTTCCTCCTAGATATTTTCCCAAACAAATGCATGATTTGAGAGATATTTGGGTCTCTTTTAGAGGAAAATTTCAAGTGGCGGAAATTAATAGTGATGCCCAGACTTTTCATTCATTTTATAAATATATGAGAAAGATTAGAGCCAGGGGATCCAAGAATTGGAGAGGAGGATTTTAATACTTTCTATTTTGTATATTATTTCTTTTGTAAACTTTTTATTTCTTTTCAAATGGAGTAATGGATGGCTGGAATCTTTGGGAGAATGGACGAGTATTTTGAAAGAAGAATATGGAATTCCAGGTTGCTTAATGGCTTTTGTCCTGTGAGTAAAATGGTTTTATTTTCATTATAATATATTCATATTCTTTGAATAATTGATTATGCATTGATTTAAATAGTTTTAGTCTTTTTTTATCAACACATGGTTAATTATTATCATTTATGTATTAATTTTTCCAATCTTTAAAGTCTATTATCCAATAAATTTATTCCAAGATTACAGAATGGACAAGTGATTCCAAAAACTTAATAGAACGGCATATATGCATTTTGGCTTTAGCCTTTTGTTTATAATGTTGTTATTTATGTTTTTTTTAATCTTGTTACGTGTGCAGGTCTGATATCTTTAGATCAAATGATCTGTGATGTGTAGGAGGTTTATATTATAAATACCATCTATCATTTGCTTCATCAAAATACAAACGTTGTGATTATATCTTCGATTTAAATAATGGGATTTATCTTTGAGTTTTAAATTGAATGATAAAATGCATAGATTGTTTCTAGATTTATCTTGTTGTAATCATGTATAATTATGAGATCACAAGTTTATGTTTGTGTTTCATTTTCATTCATTAAAACTTAAGTTGTCAATCCATGTTCTGAATTTATTTAGAACAGTCATAAGGTTCATTGCAGATATCTCTCTTGGACATGGCAGTTGGATGTTCACCACTCATGCATATGATTGGATACACCTCACTAATTCACTGACAGGATAGCTTCTTTGTATTTTTCTGTCATTTACGATTATTAAAACTAAAATGTATGGTTCAACTTTGACTATCCACATGTTCATGTTTCATTAACTTTTTTTGCAAGATTCTTTGAATTTATAAAAGAAAAACAATAAATATTTTTGTGTGTTTTCTTTATCTGCTTCCTAGAAGCAATCATTTTTCACATCGATTTTCGTAAGTTTCGATTAAAAATTGCATCTTGTAAATCATGTAAATAAACGAGACTTGTATATCTTCTACTTAAATACAACTACTATAGTTACATTTGAACATATGTACATATATATAGTGTGTTTAGTAATTAGTTAGTTAGTTATTTCTTTTATTCGTTTCTTTTAGGATTCTTAGTTGGCTAACGGAGCCATTAAACCCGTTGGAATGAGTTACACCAAACAGCTTGGGTTATTTAGACAACCCCGGACCAGACTTGCTCTTCTAGTTGACGGACAATCAATTTCATCCATCAACAAATGGCGCTAGAAGGAGGGCCAGACTGACAAGTTGGCCTTATAAAAGTCTTTGTTTCGAATTTAATTAATTTCTCATGGCTCCCCAAATCACTATGTTGGAACATGCTTTACACTTCTCATTACCTGATATTCCCAACAAGACATT
>ML777993.1:100579-112085 GCA_009831015.1 Picea engelmannii | reverse complement strand
TGAATAATTGATTATGCATTGATTTAAATAGCTTTAGTCTTTTTTATCAATACATGGTTAATTATTATCATTTATGTATTAATTTTTCCAATCTTTAAAGTCTATTATCCAAAAAAATTCTTCCAAGACTACAGAATGGACAACTGATTCCAAAAACTTAATAGAATGGCATATATGCATTTTGTATTTAGCCTTTTGTTTATAATGTTGTTATTTATGTTTTTTTTAATCTTGTTACATGTGCAAGTCTGGTATCTTTAGATCAAATGATCTGTGATGTGTAGGACGTTTATATTATAAATACCATCTATCATTTGCTTCATCAAAATACAAACGCTGTGATTATATCTTCGATTTAAATAATGGGATTATCTTTGAGTTTTAAATTGAATGATAAAATGCATAGATTGCTTCTAGATTTATCTTGTTGTAATCATGTATAAGTATGAGATCACAGGTTTATGTTTGTGTTTCATTTTCAGTCATTAAAAGTTGCCAATGCATGTTCTGAATTTATTTAGAACAGTCATAAGGTTCATTGCAGATTTCTCTCTTGGACATGGCAGTTGGATGTTCACCACTCATGCAGATGTTTGGATACACCTCACTAATTCACTGACAGGATAGCTTCTTTGTATTTTTCTGTCATTTACGATCATGAAAACTAGAATGTATGGTTCAGCTTTGACTATCCACATGTTCATGTTTCATTAACTTTTTTTGCAAGATTCTTTGAATTTATAAAAGAAAAACAATAAATATTTTTGTGTGCTTTCTTTATCTTCTTCCTAGAAGCAATCATTTTTCACATCGATTTTCGGAAGTTTCAATTAAAACTTGCATCTTGTAAATCATGTAAATAAGCGAGACTTGTATATCTTCTGCTTAAATACAACTACTATAGTTACATTTGAACATATGTACATATATATAGTGTGTTTAGTAATTAGTTAGGTATTTCTCTCTTTTATTCGTTTCTTTTAGGATTTTTAGATTAGCTAACGGAGCCATTAAACCCGTCAGAACGAGTTACACCAAACGGCTTGGTTTATTTAGACAACCCTGGACCGGATTCGCTCTTCCAGTTGACGAACGGTCAATTTTGTCCGTCAACAGATCCATAACGCGAAATCAAGAATTTTTCACCTATGGTTAAAGTTCAATTTCCATGAAGGTGCCCAACTCTCGAGGTTGTCATAGGGGAACCCAAAGGTAGTGGTCAAACATGTGAGGCTTGCATTACACTCCCCACACACACATAAATGGATCAAAACCCACTCACTTGTCATCCTTAAGACCAAACATCAATTGTTGTGACTACCACTATAATTTAGCACAAATGGATTGAATCCAATGGTGAGGAATGATGATTTTTTTGTACGTGACCAAGGTTCAATTCCCATGAGGGTGTTTGGCCCCTTAGGTTGCAATGGGGGGACCCAGAGATAGTTGTTGAATGTGTGAGGCTTGTATTGCAATCCCCATACACATATAAGTCTATCAAATCCCACTCTCTTGTCATCCTTAAAACCAAACACTAACCAATATGGCTACAACCATAATTCGTATGCAAAAGCAACATTTATGGTTGGAACACACTACCCAGACTCTCCATAAGATCGCATGGATGTTAGAGTTATCCCTAGTCAATCAATGGATGTAATTAAAATATTTGGGCATGTCAATAGCTCTAAAGCATCCAAAGGCGTTTGATTGGGAACCTGATAAAAAGAAAAATGAATCAATGATAATCATGTTGACAAAATCTAACAAGTATGTTGATTTTTAACAAAACCATCATTTTTGCACTTATAATTTATCATGGAATGGTGATTTTGGTTCTAGTTATAATTATTCAGTCCATTTGGAAAGAAATTTGAAATTTATTGTTGTTAGAATATAATGGATGTGCTCGTTTAACCATAGACAATATAGCAATATTGTCACCCAACCATAGGTTGAAGCCACCCCCGAGCACCTTAACCTTGACAAAGAATGATTCTAGAAGAAAACCCTAGGCTTAATAGACAAGCAAGGTGGTGCACCTCTCTCCAAGGATAGTGCACCAAGCAAGAATAACCAAAATAGGCCAAGCAGAAAGTCCAAACCATAACCAAGAGAGAGTCCAAGCCAAAACTGAAATCTACTAGTTGCAGCAACTGCAACAGTAGCTCTTCTCCAAACTTGTGCACAAACTGGCCAACTGTAGTGCGCACAAGTGTTCTTCTGCAGTTCTAAGAATATTGTCCAGAATGAGGATTGGCCTCCTATATTTACACTGTTTGTGGCAAACTGCCTGGGTTGAATTCTCATTCTGGGTGCTAATTTACTTAGTATATAATATTTTCCTTTAGTCAACTTCTTCTCTTGGAGGCTAATAACCTAAGACAAATCATTCTCTTGAGCCAACTTGTCTTCTAGGGTTATTAGCCAACTAATTAGGGTTTCTTCTTGCTTCCTGGAATATTCTATTCTCGTCAGGGTTACACGTGGAGGCAAATACCTCTTGCATCTACCATAATATCAACACTCCCTCCTAGCTAGGGAGGTATTGAAGGTAATGATCTTGAGCACAAACATACCATTGAATCAGTAGCATCATCATATTCATACAAACTATCTCATGATTAGATCATGAACAACATAATCACTATCAGTGTCATCTGACAACATCAACTGCATCATCTCTCGAAACCATACTCCATCTGAGTAATCAAATATGATGTTGAATAAGTCACTCACTCCAAGGAGTGATACAAAAACCATTCTTCTAATCTGGGCATAAGTCCTAGAAGAATAAATGTCTTGGACCATTTTTCGTCTGGAGAATCTATGTACATTGATCATCTATCTAGCCGGTAATCATTTCCAATACCACTGATAGTCTTCAAGGCAATCAGAACAATGTCATTCAATAGAACACAATTGTGTCTATCCATAGTAGTACACAACTACAATCCAGTGGTACACTACCACACCAAGTAGCACAAAGATACTTGATCACTGACATATAGTCACAATCAGTGGAACACATCCACCATAGTAGCATACATATACTGTCCAGAGACATATAGTCTCCATAAAAATCATATCATCTGATATCAACCTGCACATAAAAACAATGTTATGATATAAACTAAATCATCTGGGCCATTCTTCCACTCACATCTATGAGATCTGGAAGAGCATCTTCCCTCAAAAGGTAAAACATCAACGATGAGCTATCTGGATTATTCTTCTCAAGCAAGGAAGAATAAATATCCTGATTTATGAGCCTGGACCATTCACTTATCCGGGCCATTCCTCTGGCACTAAACAAAGTGAAACCTAGAGAGAATGAGTTTTCCCTAGGGAATGCATGTCCCTAATTGTTGAACCTGGACCATTCACCTATCTGGGCCATTCCTCTGGCGCTAAACAAAGCGCAACCTAGAGAGAATGAATCTTCCCTAGGGAATGACTGTCCGGACCATTTCCTAAGGAAATGATTGTCCTGCACCAACCTCCAAAACAGACCATTCTTCAAAACTGCTCACAACTGTGAGCTTCGAAAGAATAACAGTCCGGCGAGGCGGACCAATCTTCTTGACCACTACTGAGAGTGATCGTCAAGAAGAATGATTGTCCTAGACCATTCCCCCACACTGGCCACAAGGGGAATTGTTGTCTATGGTACATCAGCAATCCATTGAACCATTTTCATTACGAAAATGACCGTTCGATCTAGACCAATTTTCCGAACTGGAAAAAATGCATGTTCGTCAGAAATCTCAAACCACTTTCTGAACTGGAAAGGAAATGCTCATCCTGGACCATTTTTCGAATTGAAAAATGATTGTCCATAAATCAATAACACATCAGTGCTCCCTCCCAACCTGGGAGTCATCTCTTTCATTTTTAAATAAGGAAGTCGTCTCCGCAAGCTCCAGCTTGTTTCTTGAGTATGCAAACTTTTTTTTTTAATTTTTATCTTGGACAGAGGCTTTACCAAAATATCTGCGTATCTGCTCATCTGCTCATCTGTGGAAATATATATTGGAGAACCACTTCTCCTTTCTAGACCTCATCATGGAAAATGCAATGCTTGATCTCAATGTACTTTGGTTTTTCTGGAACACTGGTTTTTCTCTGAAGGCTTCATATAGCTCTGATCAGTATAGTATATCATAGTTAGATTCATCTCTTTTGTTTCCTGCTAGTTCACAACATCGTGGAAAGGGTCAAACTGGAACATATCCAAGTGGTACTTCTTCTACTATCATGAGAGTTTGTCATGGATGGGAAATCCATCATTCTGGAGTTCTGAGTAACCATTCTGATACAATATCTCTGTTATAGAAGGTTTTCACCATGCTTTTACTGTGAATTGGAGGTTCTCCACCAAATTGTCTTCTTTCATCTGCATACAAGGGTATCTTTTTGGTATACCTCAAAGCCTTGAGGTTGCTCTACATACGCTCTTTGTTCAATTATTCTGGAGAACAGTCTTTGCATTCATCTAATGTAAACTCCAACCCATGGATATTGCAGATGATATAATGACTCATGTAGAGGTATGTCTGGTTTACTGGAACAAGCAATCATCATAGTCTTCTCCCTCCATCTAGGAGAACCTCTAGTTTCGGATCTCGCAATGCTTACATTCATAAGTCTTCCATACATTGTTCTTCATCACAACTTTCATTTCCTCTGCTTGATTTCTTTTAGTGAGTTCAGATCAGGTTGGTAATCTTGTGATTCTCGATACAATGACTGGTTATTCTGGCTTTTCTTTCTCTCTTGGAATCTTCATGTTCTTCCTCATGTTTCTCTTTAGCTCTTAGGTCCATGGAGTTTTCTATAGATTCCATGCCCTGAAGATTCAAACTTCCTACTTTCATCATAGGATCATGGATTGATCCAGATGGATATCGGTGGCCACCCACCTTTTCTAACTGGCTCAAAACAGTTTTCTGACATTTTTGGCAATTTACTATTTTTATCAGTTTTAACTTCCGGGGCCATTTTGAGGGCCTAAATGAAGGTTTTTCGGTATCGATATCCTCAATGATAGGTGAAGGAATTATTGAGCCCCCAAAATGAATCTCCTTGACAATACCTTTCCAACGGGCTATCACACACCTAAAATAGAGATCGTATGCAAAAGTTACGACTCCGGGAAGTTGATGTACTAACTTACCCAAACGGGGCCCACATGACTTTTGGCGCTTCATCTCCTAGGGTTAGGTTTTTGGATGTCTAGGGTTTTTGGCATTCTTGCTTATTGTAAAAATGCCTTCAGAGCTTCATTGTAACCTTCTTCTTGCAAATATGCGTTGTCGTCACATCTCTTCTCAGAGATAAGCCGCCACCATTCCAACAAGCTTGTTTCCGCTACATTTTACAGTTTCAGCTTATTTCTTTATTGAATAGAAAACTAGTTTTATTGTATCTCTGTTATTTTTTGTTAAGCACCTATTAATAATTTGTATTCATTTTGTTCTGCTCATAAAATCTGGATCAATGGTATCAGAGTGATCTGCTCCTTATTGTCTTAGTGCATGTCCCCAATGAGGTCAGAGTACAAAGAGTTGGGTCTCGAGCTTGTTTCTCTTGAGGATAGAAGCTCTCGCACGCCCAAGCAACCTCCCATGGTAGGAGAAAAGAAATATGATGGGACAGGAGATCCTTTCAAACTGTTGATTGAGGAATCCCTCACACAATAGAGAAACGAGATGATGGATAGTTTTGCGTAAATCCTTCGGTGACTACCAACAGGCGACGCATCTTCTTCGAATGGAGGCGCCGCCCCCTTCAAGGTACAAATAAACTTTGATATTCTTATATTTGAAGGTCAAATAGACACAGATGTTGTAGACAAGTGGTTGAATCTACTAGAAGGGTATTTTTCTGTTCATAAATTTTCGAATAGAGAAAAGATTACTTTTGCGCTCCTCAAAGTCGTTCCCCATGTCAAAGATTGGTGGGAAACTTTCTGTGAGCAAAAGGAAACAGAGGAAACCTCATTATTTTCAGTCACAACCACCTGGGAATCCTTCAGGGATGCTATTAAGGAACAATACTACCTTGTCGGAAGTTATGACGACCTGTATACCAAATGGACCACACTGCGGCAAGAAAGAGACCAAGCAATGCCAGATTTCACAAGTATCTTCCATACCTTGCGCACCAAGTTGTGTATCAAAGATTCAGAGTGACATCTAGTGCTCAAGTATCGTGGCGCTCTGCATAGATACATCCATACCAAAATGGAATTTATGGACATCTCATCCTTAGGCGCGGCCTACCGATATGCTGTCAAAATCGAGCAGAAGCTCAAACAAAAGACGTGGCAATTTGGACCTGGGAACCCCTCACAACAAAAGCCAGGAAAGGGTGGCCCCAACCCACCGAACAAAGGATAGATAAAAGATGGATAGTATCAGTACAACCCGTACAAGCCACAAGCAAATAAGGACACCGGAAAGACAAAGAAAGATACCGAGAAGTGGTGTGACTTCCATAAGAGCCCTTGGAATAACACTATTGACTGCCGCTCAAAGAAGTCGCTGGTGGCCGAAGTGAAAGCCTCTGAATCAGATGAAGATTCTGACTCCGAGACAAAACCAGAAAGGGGGAGACGAATCATTGACATGGAACCTGTTGGCGACAGAAGTCACTCCTGGATTGCTTGCAGGAGCAGAGCCCGACGCTCATCAGTTTATGTCACGATTTGTGTATGGAAGAGGTGATCGAATGGAAGTAAACTAGGACATACTTCAGATAGTGAGTTGTAGTAAGGGTGAGTAGGGGGGAAGACTTATATCAGAGAGATGCAAAGGTCTGTTGTCAACATTAGGTTTCTAGCACACTGTAGGAGAATGCATTTAAACGCGAGATCATCTTACATTCAAACGCAGAAAACCAGGGAATACAATAGTGTCACAATAAAACCTTTATCATAACGCAACTGCAATAATTCATGTGAATCAGTCAATCATGAACTCCCTCAGTATGAGATGAAAACTAGATAAAACAGGGAAACTGTCTTTCATAAAACAATAAATCTTACATACAGATGCATAACCAGAAAACTAGAGCGTTTGTTAAAACATTACCATCGGGAGCCTCGCTCTACCATCGATACTTACAAAATACAAAAACTGAGCCTATATACTCAGGAAAATTCACCTAACAGAGGCGTGACTAGTCACCCAGGGCTTGGTGTCTTTTCAGTCAAATTCGTACTGAAATCCTTCTTCACACGCCACCTTAACTGCGCATGGCTCCTGTAAGGAGGGTAGCTGAGTCATTAAGTGTTGAGATAGCGTGTGCAGACTTCTCTGTCTCTTCGAAGACTTCGGCATGGCTTCTTTGGAAAAAACGGTACACAGGACCCCTTAGAGCAGACCGCTTGCCAGACCCTCCATATCTCACACTTAATGAATGAAGGGAGGTTTCAACCACCCGTTCATGCCTTCATTTACTCCAAGCAAGACACAGGATTGAGATCGGATCTGATGGTGCCTGGAGGTCATGATGATCTCCTCTGTAACTGAACTCGGTGCCTTTGGCCCTTCTTCCACAGCTCTCTTTGTCTCCCAAGTGACCACGGGCTACGACCTTGTGCTTACTCCCAAAGGTGTTTTCGGCGTTCGCGGATATGAAGGGAGTGATCCATGCTTCTTGAAATCGCGATGAGAGAAACGTCGAGACGGATTAATCTGGCGCCACGCGTCCTTCAAATCTGACGGTCCTAAATTCACCCAACGTTGTTGCGGGCCCCAGGTCCTGGACTCTCTCGTCACTTCGCGCATTGGGGATATGAAGGAGTTGCTTCTTACGCTTCGAAATCGCGATGGGCGAGAAGGTGGGGAGCCTAATCACGCACCAGGTGTCCCCTTTAGATGGACGGCTGAGACTGCTCCTTGATATTGTGGGCCCGCCTTTGGGCACTTTCGACGCTTCAGAGTTCATGGATAGGAAGGAGCAAGTCTTCCTGCTGTGAAATCGCGATGGGCGAGAGGCCGGGAGGACCCAATCGCGCACCACGTGTTCATCCAGGATGAACGGCTGAGATCACTCTCGACTCTTTGGGGCCTGTCTCATCGAATGATAAACATTAGCGCCCCTCGTTTAGGTCTACTCCTTTGTGACCAGGTGCCAAAACCATGAGCCTAATTCTGAGCGCTTTCGGCGTTTCGGGATTCGAGGTTTTGAGAGGCGAAATGATGAGGAGCGCTTACCCCTCAAACTCCTGAATGTCGACGTGACATGGATGTACGCCGCGCGTCCTTTAGATGAATGACCCAGATAACATTCGTTATTATAAAGGGGGCTACCCCCATTCACAGGATCGCTTAATGTGACCTGGTTCTAGGACCGTGGGCTTGGCTCCAAAGGTGCTTTCGACGTTTCGCTAATCGGCGATTTCAGCTGTAAAGAATGGGAAGCTCCTTGTCTCCCGAGACACCGATCCCCGAAATGCCGACTGACTGCCACCTATCTCAACTGGATCGGACGACCCAGATTTTCCTTGAACTATTGGCGCTACGCTTCATGCTAAATCTCGGAAAAATTGGCAGCCCCGAAATCCCGATGACCGTCGATTCGTTTTGCAGTTGAATCTTGGCGGTTGACAACCAACACTTCGCCCGCTCGATTGACATGTGATCAGAAAAGAGATTCTCCCTCTTTGCGCTGGGGCGCTTCCCGCTTAACCTGCAGACCTGGGTTTATTTGAGCCCCGAGACAAATAATGTCGCTAACATTAGGCTCCATGAGGGATAGAGTCATCCTTGTGATGCTCTAAGAACTCATTCTGCAGTTTCAGTGCCTTGCTATTGGGCTATGGAGTCTTTTACTAAGCCGAAAATATACAAACAGAAAAAGAATAAAGAACTAAAGGATAATATTTACAAACAAAGGAGTCGTCTAAGGTTCAAACAAAACATTTCTTTAGAAAATGCCCATTTACTGGGCTGTTGAAAACCTCTTTTCCCTCCAGATCGTGCAACTGGTACGTGTTGTTTGAGAAGACCTCAGAGATTCTGAAGGGGCCGATCCAGAGGGTATCAAACTTGCTATGTTTTCCCTTATCCTGTCTAGGTGCATCCCACTTAAGTACCAAATCCCCGATATCGAACTCCTTCTTCATGACCTTCCTGTCAAAAGCTTGTTTGACGCTTTGCTTATGACTATGAGCGGTATCCCTCACTTGTTCCCTGATCTGTTGTACTTCTACTATCTGATGAATCCTTTTGATCATATGATCTGGCTCTCCTTCATAATCTTGAAAGAACTTCGCCACAGGTAAGGCAAGTTGAGTGGGAAAAACTGCCTATGCTCTGTAAACTAGTTGAAAAGGCGAGGTGCCCATGGATTTCTTCATTTTCACTTGATCATACCATAAAGAAAATTTCAACTTCGACTCCCAGGCCCTTTTGTTGTCCTCCAATAGTCTTTTGATGATCCTTATCAGGCCCTTGTTGGAGGATTCGGCTAAACCATTTCCCTGGGGATAGTAGGGGGTGGAGTGAATTAGAGAGATTTGGAACTGCTCACAGAACTTAATGAGAGGCTTAGATTTGAAAGAAGTAGCATTATCAGTTACGATCCTGCTGGGACAGCCAAATCTGGCTATGATATCCTCCAGGAAGCTGATAATTACTTTGTGGGATGTACTTCTGGTAGGGACAGCTTCTATCCACTTGGTGAAATAATCTGTTGCAGTCAGGATCCATCCGTGTTGGCCACTTGAGGGAGGATGAATTTCCCCGATAAAGTCTAACCCCCACTGTTGAAAAGGTACTAAAGCTATCACAGGCTTCAGTGGTAGTGGCCCAAGCTGTTGTTTCCCTGAGAACTTTTGGCATTTGATGCAAGCCCTAATTTCTCTTCTGACATCAACGAATAAATTGGGCCAGTAATACCCAGCCCTGAGGATTTTGTGAGTTGTGGTCTTCCAAAAATGATGCCCCCCACAAAGGCCTCTGTGGAAATCAAACATAACTTTATGGGCTTCTGGTGGGTTCAGACATCTCAGCAGCACTCCTAGAGGGTCTCTCTAGTATAAAACTTGCCCAATGAGGCAATATCTGACTGCCTTGAGCTTCAAATCTCTTGCCTTAATTTTACACATTCCATCTGGGGGCTTCAACTCCCGCAGAAAGTACAAAATGTCACGATACCAGGCACACTCTGCCAGCAATACACCTTCCTGAGAGCGTTGACTGGGCAACTCAACTTGTTGAATTCGTGAGCAGGTATTGATGAAATTAACGCCCAAGGCTTCGTAATTGGATTCAGCCAGTAGCTTCACTAAACCTTGCCCCTTAACCAACTTGGTGGGCTTTATCTCCAAGTCAAATTCTAGGATTCTAGCGATCCATCTGCCTCTTCTCCCATCTATATCAAGTTGTATAAGGATGTCCTTCACAGAAGTCGAAGGAACGTATGTGGTTACCCTTGAGTGCAGGACACAGACTCTGAAAGCTTTGAGAGATTTCACTAAGGCATAGGCCTATTTCTCCATGATTTCATACCTGATCTTTGCATCTCTTAATGCCCTGCTGAAGAAGGCAATGGGTTGCTCTCTCCCTTCCTTATTTTTCTGCAACAAAACCGTCGCTACTGTATCAAAAGAAGCAAAAGAGAAAATTAGGAACTCTTTGGAATAGTCAGGACTGATCAGCACAGGTGCCTCAGTCAATGCCCTTTTTATTTGGATAAAATATTCCCTGGGTTCAGCAGTCCATTTTACTTCATTTCCTTTCATGAGCATGGTTGTGATATGTTTCACCAACTCAGCAAAATTTGAGACGAATCTCCTCAAGAAATTGATCTTTCCCAGAAAGGCCTGAACTTCCTTCTTGGATCTAGGAAGTGACAGTGTTTGAATCGCCTCTACCCTGCTAGGATCAATTCTCACTCCCTCTGCTGATACTATATGGCCTAATAACTTCCCCTCCTTCATAGCAAACAAAGATTTATTGGGGTTTAGGGATAGGCCAAACCTCCAGCACTTCAGGAAAACTTTCCTCAAGTGGCAGCGGTGCTCCTTGTCTGACCTAGAGAAGACTGTGGTGTCATCTAGATAGATTACCACAAACTGGTCCTTCTCCCCGATGAAGGCTATATCCATAGCTCACTGGAACATTGCTCCCACATTCATCAATCCAAGAGGCATTTTGGCATACATGAATGTACACCAAGGAGTGGTGAAGGTTGTTTTTTCTCTGTCCTCAGGCATGACTAATATCTTATTATAACCAGAAAAACCATCAATCATGGATATCCTAGAGGCACCTGTTACCCTTTGCAATATGTGTTCCATGTTGGGCAGGGGATAATTGTCTTTCCTTGAGCTCCTGTTCAGGTTCCTAAAATCAACACAGAGTCTGATTTCTCCACTTTTCTTCCTTACTGGGACCAAATTGGCCACCCATTCGGAATATCTCAAGGGGACAATAATTTGGGCATCTAACAATTTCTTCACTTCTTTCTCCATGATAGGTAGCAACATGGG
>ML777993.1:73350-88910 GCA_009831015.1 Picea engelmannii | reverse complement strand
TTCATTATATCGAATTTCACCATTCGCCATACAATATATACAATGTTTTTAGGTATTCCATAGATACCAAAACCCTAATCCCTTAATCCGGGATTAATTTACAAATCAGCTAAAAATAGCAAAAACCGCCCAAAAAAAAATTTCGGGGCGTTGCCCCGAACGCTGGGCGTAACCAGGGGGGGGCATACCTGCCCCCCCCTGGGACCCCCCTAGGAAGCGCCCGGCGCAACGGCAAAGCCCTAGCTGAAGGGATCGTCAGACGCAGTCGTCGTATCTGATGCACCCACACACACACACATGCAAAGAATATAACACATACCCAACAGGGATGAGAGCCTTCCCTATGTCCAGCATAGCTACAACTGAGACTTGCATAGCTCAACCAGCCACAGCCCCTTTCAAGTGGGGTTGGGATTCCAACCATTGGGTCCCATAGATGTTGCACTTCCCCTTGCGGTCACCTCGACTGACTCATCTCCTTCTCCAACTAAAGCTGAAAAAGCCTCCTAGTTCATTGAGCGGATCCAGCACATCTGCCAACAGGTCCAGGATATCCTACAGGAGTCCAATGACAAGTACAAACAGCGTCACGATCAACATTGGGTGTCGCATAAGTTTCAGGTGGGCGACAAAGTTTGGTTGCACTTGTAGAAAGAACGCCTTAGAGGATCCCATCGAAAGCTTCACCCACTCTGTTATGGACCGTACACTATCACCAAGGCCATGGGGGATAATGCATTTGAGCTCAACATTCCTCCTTTCCTTGGCATGCACCCACTGTTCAACGTGGATCTCCTTCGCCCTTATTTTCCACCATTATTGGACACCTTAGAAGTAGCAGAACAGCTGACACCAACAGATATCAACCCCGACTGCATAAAACAGGCATCCAATGATCATATTGTGGATAGACAGATCAAGGGCACTCGACAACAAAGGATCCAGCTTTATCAAGTCGTCAAAGCAGGGCAGCTCCTGCACCAAGGCAAGTGGCTCACCCGGGGCCAAATTCAACAGAAATTTCCTCATCTAATGGGGGACCTCAACGCAATGGAGACCATTGCTTACTAAGGAGGGAGGATTGATCCATATGGATATTGGTGGCCACCCACCTTTTCTAACTGGCTCAAAACAATTTTCTAACATTTTTGGCAATTTACTATTTTTAGCAGTTTTAACTTCTGGGGCCATTTTGAGGGCCTAAATGAATTTTTTCGGTATTGAGCTCCTCAATGATAGAAAAAGGCATTATTGAGCCCCCAAAATGAATCTCCTCGACAATACCTTTCCAACGGTCTATCACACGCCTAAAACGGAGATCGTATGCAAAAGTTACGACCCCGGGAAGTTGATGTACTAACTTACCCAAACAGGGCTCACACGACTTTTGGCGCTTCATCTCCTAGGGTTAGGTTTTTGGATGTCTGGGGTTTTTGGCATTCTTTCTTATTGTAAAAATGCCTTCAGAGCCTCATTGTAACCTTCTTCTTGTGAATGCACGCTGTCGTCACATCTCTTCTCAAAGATAAGCCGCCACCATTCCAGCAATCTTATTTCCGCTACATTTTACAGTTTCAGCTTATTTCGTTATTGAATAGAAAACCAGTTTTACTGTATCTCTGTTATTTTGTGTTAAGCACCTGTTAATAATCTGTATTCATTTTGTTATGCTCATAAAATATGGATCATGGATGTGGATGGAAAACCATGGATACTTTAAGGCTTCTTTTTGAAGAAGACTTCTTCTAAAGTCACACTGAACATGTGTTGTTTTTCATTGTTGATACCATGGATAGATACTTTATCATCTTCAATGGATCATATAATTTAGGATTAGATCTCTCCTAATCCTTTCTTCATGCATGAATGCATGCTCTTCTTTTGGAAATATATAATCGGCTCCCTCCATCTAACAGAGTTTGCGCTTCCATCTGCATCCTTATTGCCTTCTGCAAAGTGTCACAAGTATTTTTCCAATTTCCTCTTGATTGTTGAATTATTTTTGTCTTTACTTCTTCTAGGTTTCTTCATGATTGATTCTGATTTTGGCTTATCTTGAAGCTATTACTTATGTAATAACTTTCACATGAATTGTTAGCAGGGCTTGTTGATGTACTTCATCCTTTCATGTGTATTTCTTGACTTGTAATCATCGTGATAGCAATCCTTATCTCTTTTTTTCTTCCATAGATATAGTTTCTCTTTGAACATCTTAAATAAGTATGCAAGATGTGTAAATAAATTATGTAAACATGGTATGTACAAGAACTATGAAGAGTATTGTTACCTTGTCTTAGAAGAAGAAGTTTGTTTTTTCATGCTTGGTCTTCTTTGAGGGTTCCCTTTCTTCGGCAACTGAAGCTTCGTGTGTTTCCTTCCTTTTCTTTACCTTGGGACAATGATTCTTGTAGTGACCATATTTTCGACAGTTAAAGCATTGTATTTTTGACATATCTTTCTCTTGATCTGGCTTCTTCCTTGAGCCAAACTTCCTTTTATTCCTGAAATTCTTGAACCTTGTTGTGAAGGCTTGATCGTCATATTTCTTTTGGGGTTTCTCTTTTGCACTAATCCTTGATTCTTCTTGTGCACAACAAGTCCAAAGTTCTTCAAATGTAGGATACTCCTTCCTTATGTTCATGCTTGCAGCAAATGCATCCCATGTCTTGGGAAGACCATTGAGTACTATATTTACCAGTTCCTTCTCTAAAATGATCTCTTAAATAGCTAGTAGTTGATCTCTTAACTGGGAGATACTCACAAAGTATGATGGTATGTTGTCATCATCATTCATTTTCATGTCACAGAGCTAATTCTTCAGACTCATTACTTGCCCAATGTTTCTGACTAAGAAGAGTTTTGTTAGGGCATCGTACATCTTCTTAGATGAGTCAAGATGGGAGATGTAGGGTATCAAGTGGTCTTTTATAGAATCCACTATGATACTCATGGCATTGATGTCATTGTCTTTGAACTTCTCCATAACTGCAACGTTCTAGGGTTCCTTCTATTTTCCTTCTTCAAACTCAGGCTCCATAATCTTTCCTTTCACGATGTCTAACACTTTATTCTTGGCAAGGATGAGGTCAATCCTTGTCTTCCATGCTCTAAAGTTAGAAGCCCCTTCTAACTTGTTTTTTGACTTCATGGAGTAAGTCATAATTGCTTTGACTTGGTCAACCCTTGATTTTGACCAAAAACTGAAACTTGATGGCTTAGCTTGTTGAGAGTACCAGGAGGTGCGCTAGGCTAGGGTGCACTAGGCTATCCAGAAATTAGGTCTATCTCTTCACTTAAGGTGTCTCAACGAGAGGGTTAGGGTTTTGTTACTGCAACAGAAATTGGCTGCAACTGCAACTGAGAAAATCCTCTCAATCTATCTTCCAGCGGTTAGACTGTCTGAAGATAGTGTGGGCCCATAACCTGTTAGAATATAATGGATGTGCTTGTTTAACCATAGACAATATAGAAATGTTGTCACCCAACCATAGGCCAAAGCCACCCTCGAGCACCTTAACTTTGACATAGAATGATTCTGGAATCAAACCCTAGGCTTAATAGCCAAGCAAGGTGGTGCACCTCTCTCCAAGGATAGCGCACCAAGAAAGAATAACCAAAATAGGCCAAGCAAAAAGTCCAAACCATAACCAAGAGAGAGTCCAAGCCAAAACCGAAGTATGCTAGTTGCAGCAGCTGCAACAACATCTCTTCTCCAAACTTGCGCACAAACTGGACAACCGGAGTGCGCACAAGTGTGCTTCTGTAGTTTTGAGAATATTGGCCAGAATGAAGATTGGCCTCCTATATTTATACTATTTCTTGCAGACTGCCTGGGTCGACTTCTCATTCCGGGTGCTAATTTACTTAGTATATAATATTTTCCTTTAGTCGGCTTCTTCTCTTGGAGGCTAATAACCTAAGACAAATCATTCTCTTGAGCCGACTTGTCTTCTAGGGTCACTAGCCAACTAATTAGGGTTTCTTCTTGCTTCCCGAAATATTCTATTCTTGTCAGGGTTACACGTGGAGGTAAATACCTCCCGCAGCTACCATAATATCAACACTTGTGGCAAGGTGGGAAAGCCAGTAGAAAAAAATACATCTTGTAAATTGCAATGTTGTATGTGCACCATTATAGCAAGGGTGTCTAGTGATTAAAGAACCACACTTCATGAATTTTGTGATTGGAGAGAAAAAACTTTGAATACTAGTCTAAGGTTCCCTTGCATGATGGAAGGATGTACTCCACAAAAATATATGTCTAGAACTTAGCTACTAAGACCAGACTCCTCGATCCTAGAAACAAGAGGCTCTTCTTATATCGTTACAACTATCCAGTGAATATTTGATCTTTTGATATCTTGATACGTATCTATCTCCTCGTCGTCCACATTAGGAAAGCTTCCACTTTCATACATTTCATAAATCTAGTTCCACTCTAAGCAGCCCTTTAACCCAGTATTATAAGTGGTATTTGAGAAGAAAGTTGAATTAGGGATTTTCTCATTGTCATACTCTTTATCTTATGGATCTTCCATCTTGTGTTTCTTTCCATTATTAGCCATACTTCCTTCATATGCCATAATTACATAATAAGTCACAAAACCTTAGAATAAACTTAAAAGAGGAATTTACTTCCAAATACATTCATATGTTGGGGGTTTAACCGATTAACAAAACATAAATGTGTTTTG
The DNA here is from genome assembly GCA_009831015.1 of Picea engelmannii. Lineage (NCBI taxonomy): Eukaryota > Viridiplantae > Streptophyta > Pinopsida > Pinales > Pinaceae > Picea > Picea engelmannii. The sequence continues at coordinate 84,216 of ML777993.1, read as the reverse complement.
GAGTTAAGAATATACTTCGCCAAGTCTGTTGTGATAATCTCCAAGGTGCGCAAAGGGTTATTACTTTTAGAAATTTAGGTATGAAACTAAGTGAACAAAATAGAGTAGTCTTTGAATTATTTAAATGAGCGCCATAAATTTCATTTGATGCAAGGTAGTTTATTCTTGATTGGAAAATTTAATGTGAAATTTTGAGAAAATCAGTAAAGCTATTGGAAATTTAAATCTTCGTTAACGTGTGAAAATCTGGCCAAAAGGAGAGTTCCAAATATCTGAGATTCAGGCTAGAGAGATATTTCAAAATGATCAACTAGCAAATATAAGCATAGGTTGTATAAGGATCAATCGACTCCAGTCGTTAATCAGACGAAACAAACATGTGCTAACCGTCGATTTCATTTCGAATAATCCTTAGTCATTGCTTCGCATTTTAAAATGTCTATACCACATGTAGTGTGGGAATTCACTGTCAAGGGTTTATATAGTTCAAACCTTCCCATATAACTTGTGCTTATTCAGGGAAAGAATGGAACTCTTCGCGGCTAGCGAGTAAGTTAAGATTTTGGTCATGGTTACCATGGATTTGGGATCCGGATATCCAAGAAATTGATCAAATGAACATAAATTAAAAACTCATATCCAGATGCCAAGTAGGATAGACACATCAGATGACATGTCACCCAAACATAGATTCCACATAGGAAAACCCATAGACCATGTAAGCATCTATATCTGATATAGAGGTGAGCTAACGCTTGACGTGGATATCTGATATCTGGGATTTTTTAAGAAATGCATAGTCAAAGAAAAGCTGAATTTAGATATCCCGGTATCTGGGAGCTATGGAAAACTTGGATGACGCAGTTTATGAAGATCTAGACATCTGGAATTTGGGATTTCTAAACATGAAATATAAAGAAAAAGTTGGATCCCAAATGCCAAATCAGAAGACATGTCAGAATCCATTTCACGTGTCATGTCAAAAATAACAGATAAGTTGTCATGTCATAAAAGATAAGTCCGATGACATGTAAGTTTCCAAGTCAAGGACCAAAATGAATGCCATGTCGGAATAAAATGACAAGTAAAGCTCATCATCGGAAGAGGAAAGTATTTCTAGGTTGACGCTTGCCTATATCCGATTGGACTTCAAAAAAGGTTTGAATCTAGAATCCGGTTGAGTCCTTTGGGGTTGTTATAAATTAGTGTATTGCAACATTGTCACATTTGTTGATCTGGACAATTCTCTCCATGCTAGCCTCTCTCTCTATTGTTCTAACTCTGTAATTCACAACTGACTAAGAGATGTTTGACCCAAATACTCAACATGAGGCATGTTGAAGTATTCAATAATGTCTATAGAAAAATACAAAAGTTTATAACAACATTCATTAGAATCATTGATTCATCCCTCGACGTACGAACAAGTATTAGACCGGGTAGTTAATGAATTTTGAATTTAATTCCTTTCCTTACTCGTCATTTGTGGAATACTTTCTGGTGCTTTACCATTCTTTTCTTCCCAAGGCTTCATTTTATCAAAACATGTTTGAGCATTATTTTGCTCTTCATCTTGGATTTCTACTTTACTAGAGAATTTTAGTAGATCATTATGATGTTGTTGAATCTCTCTCAAATTCTTGTAGGAGTCTTCTTGAATATGCTTCAATTTGGAATTAATAGACAAGAATTTCGACTTGAAAAGTTCCATATGACTTTGATCATCTTTAATAGTTTTTACCTGTTCTTGGAGATGCTCATAAACTTCCTTCAATTGCAATCTTGGTTTCTCATGAAGCATAATTACCTCTTTTAGGTGTTCCTCCTTTATCCTTTCTATTTCTCTCTTATGTTGATCTTCAAAAGTAGCAATCTATAAATCATGTTGTTCCTTGAGTTGATTGATCTGATGTTGTTGTTCTTCTTCTAAAAAATACCTCTCATTGCATAATCTTCCTCCTTTAATAATCCATTTTTTAGAACTACTAAAGAAATATTCTCTAATGGACAACACAATTTGTTCTATTGGTTTCAACTAATCTAAGTCTAGTCCTGTGGGCATCATTTCTCCATAAAAAAGTCTAAATTGGTGTAACTAAGATTTTTGATGTATTTGTAGCATTGATTGGTGAATCTTTTGCTATGGGGTTTGACTTGGGTTTCCTTATGTCAAAGCTACACCTTTTGATACTGGAGTTTGTTGTTATATGTTGCTCTCTTTTGTTGAGGAATTATTATGTTGTTCATTACCCTCTTTATCCTTTTGTATTTCTTCAGATGACTTCTCCTTGTTTTGTGTTGCATTCTTCTTTTTCGGTGTTAATTTATTTTTTCTTATTCAGTATTATGTCTATTTTGGGAAGATTTATCTTTACTTTCATCTATAGCTTATGTTTCTCCTTTTGTACAAGCAAAATTTGAACTGAAGTATGTGGAATGATCACTTTAGTATGGAACTTTAACAGGTACAGTGTAAAAATTTTAACAACCTTGAAGATGGCATACGCCTATTTATCGACATCGGGATAGTTTAAATATGCACCTTGAAGTCTTGAACTCATATTTCGATATTTCGAAACCTTCAAAAGTTTTCTGAATTAGGACAATTCCAAAAGACAAGTCATAAGCAAAAGTATACAATATAAATTCTTTCTCAAAATGTGGACTCATCAAAGTAGGTGCTTGTGTAATTGTTTCCTTAATGGAATTGAATGATTCTTTCTCTTTATCACTCCATTTAAAAATAGTATTTTTCTTGATAATATATTGAATCAATTTTACTATATCTGCAAAACTTGGTACAAATCTTCTTACAAAATTAATCTTAATCTTCCCTAAAATGACTGCATTGATTTCTTGTTATGAGGAAAGGTAATTTGCAAGATTGTTTTTGTCCTTTCAGGTTCAATCATTATACCAAACTTCGAAACAATAAATCCTAAAAGCTTACCTTTTGTCACAGCAAATATCTAGATATCTAGGATTCGGGATAGCGGGATATTTCAAAATGATCAACTAACAAAAATCTTGGATCTGGATATAAGCATAGGTTGTATAAGGATCAACCAACACTAGTTTTTAATCAGATGAAACAAACATGTGTTAACCATCGATTTCATTTCAGATGATCATTTGTCATCGAATTGCGATTTAAAATGTTTATACCAAATGCACTGTGGGAACTTATTATAAAGGGTTTATATAATTCAAACCTTCCCATATAACTTGTGTGTAGTCGGGGAAAGAATGGAATTATGTGCGGCTAGCAAGGAAGATAAGAATTTTTTATCCCACATACACTACAGAGATGTATCACGAGATGTTTAAAATACAAAAAGGTTTGTGTATGAAGATAAGAAAATTTTGGAACCCTGAGCGCATGACAACCTTTAGGTTACTATCATGTAAGTGAATCTAAAATCCAAAAACATTGAGTGAGCTATGGATCTCATTTAAGTGAATCTAAAATCCAAAAACATTGAGTGAGCTATGGATCTCATTTAAAAGAAAAAACTAGATTTTGGATGTCCAGATATCCAAGATTAATTTGAATTCTAAACTCGGATCCAAAATTTAGAAAAACTATGATATGAGGAAAATACAAAAACCTGGATCTGAATATAGTCAAATGATCTTGGTCATTAATTAAATAGGTAAAATAGATCAGAGACGTTTATTTGGTTAAACATAAACCTACCTTGGGATATACTTACGACTAATGTAATCTGGGATATGGAGAACTTGATAATTGGATGATGAAATAAAATCCAAATTTCTGGATATTTGGATACAAGCTAAGTTGAGGTTTCCACTATTGGCATTCAAAAATTAATCGAGGCACGCATTTATAAAGGCTAAGCTTCTAAAACTGGATCAGTAATCAAATTTATTAATAAAACAAAACCATTGAAATATTATTTAATATTTATTCTAATTAAAACATAATTCATCCAACTTTTAGCAAATCCTACATAAAATCAAAGCATAAAATTAAAATATAATAGTAAATATAAATTAAATAGTCAAAATAAAAATGCATATACACACTAGAGAACTCAAAACTATAATTTAAATAATAAAATCAAAATTTAAATGGGGACCTTTTTATTTTTTTAAAGAAAATAAATGGGAGATTGTTGTGGGTACAACAATTGGCGGCACACTAGAAGAACTCATTATCTCTATCAACAACATAAGGGCCTTTACTTCAAATCTAAATGTTAAAGATAAGCCCAATAACTAGAGGAAATTGCAGAAGTCATGTGTACCACGATAAATGCCAAATTTCCTAAAAGACATGAATCCAAATTTTAAGTACTTATATTCTAACATAATATTTTCAAAGAGCATAATTAATGAGGTTAATCCTTTAAATTGGATTTATACTTCTGATTGGCTATGGTTTGTCCAGGGGTTTTAACTTTTATAACAAGCAAAAATCCACATAAGTGTGTTCATCGTCTCTTTTCTCCTGGCATTGCTTCGTTACCAATGAGTGTCCATAGCCCTAACGAAGTTGCCTAGATATTATACAAGAATAGCCCTGATGCTAAAAAGCGTCCATAACCACAATGGGTTTACTTATACTTCCCACACTACTTACAATGCTTTCAACTTCCATTTTATTTCAAGTTATGTTCACCCTTATAGATTTGTATAAAAGTATTACATGTGCAATAGGGTGAGAAGGAAGTGGGGTGATACGAGTGTTGTTTTGATTTGCTTGGAAGATGCTTTTATAATTAAGTTTTACCCAAAAGTCTCTGTAAGAACCATCATAGTAGTCGCAAGCATATTAATGTGAGATGGATGGAGCTCAAAAATAATAGTGGATAGACATTTTCTTATACTCTTTGATTACCGGTGCATTTTATAGTAGGCACATGTGTTCCACCACAATTTACAGTCAATATCTAATAGTTTAGAACTTCATGTAGAAATTTCAGGTAGAGTAGCCCATGTATTGCTCATGTTTTGTGACAATGTCCCCAATGTATAACCAGAACTAGGCTTGCCCATGCACTCCAACTCAAGGGTTAAAATCCATGCCAGAAGAAATATATTAACTAGTTCAGGAAATACCATCAATCAACTGTTAAATACATGAAATATCTACAAACAGAAGTTCAACAATGTTGAAGACAAAGACTGAAACAAAACTTAAATCACGAGAGCAAAATAAAATCAAACTAAAGAAATCCTAGAAAAAAAAACTCATTCATTCTAGTCAAAGTTTTTCTTTTTCTTTTTTTATTAAAAGAAAATCAAACTGAAAAATAAATATGGGACAAATCAAAAAAACATACCATAGGTGCAAAGCATTTTCAATGACCACAGAGAATAAACCAAGGGAAACAATAAAAAAAATCATAAGAAAAGAGAAAACAAGAAAAGAGAAGAAACAAACAAAACCAAAATTCTAATATTTACATGATTAACAATTACCACATAAAGGTGGTTAAGCAAAATATTTCTTTAAAACCTAGCCATTCATGGGGAGGCTTTCTAACTCTCCCTCCAATGATTGTAAAATGTATGTTGAAGGGCCAATTTTTGAATAAATCTAAAATGGTCTCAGCCCACATAAAGGTGGTTAAGCAAAATATATCTTTAAAACCTAGCCATTCATGGGGAGGCTTTCTAACTCTCCCTCCAATGATTGTAAAATGTATGTTGAAGGGCCAATTTTTGAATAAATCTAAAATGGTCTCAGCCAGAGGTGTTGAAATTTTGTATGTTTACCTTTTACATCATGTGTCTTATCCTATTTCAAAACTAAGTCTCAAACATTAAAATCTTTGTCACTAACTGAATGCTTATCAAACCATCTCTTAATTAATTGTTGGTCTTCATAAAATAATTGTTTGTCTTTTTCTCATTTATCTTGAATTTTAATCATGTTTCAATTCTTTTATGCATTACAGGGCAAGGATCTTCCCTAGAGAATTGTGTTAATTGTAGGGAAGGTAAAATCACATTAGGGGGTAAGACATCCTCCTTGCCATAAACAAGGAAGAAATGAGAGTTACCTAATGTAGCTTTGGGTGTTACCCTATCTTCCCATAATTCATTTGAGATATCCTTACACCATCTTTTCTGATGATCATTGACAATTCTATTAATAATTTGAATTAATTTTTTATTTGTAGATTTTTCTAAGCCATTTCCTTGCAGGTAATAATTAGCAACATACTTTATAGTATACCTTTTTCCAATGCAAATTCAAACAGTTTCAAAGAAGAGAAATAAGTAGCATTATCAAAAACCAAAGAATCTGGGACACCAAACCTTGTGATGATGTACTATTCCAAGAAAGAAATCACCTTATTCTCGTTAATAATCTTCAATGCTATGGATTATGTCCATCTAACAAAGTAATCAGTTGGTGTTAGAATATATTTGTGGATTTGAGACGAATTTAGGGTGATCTCCCCAATAATGTCCAAATGTCATTATTCAAACGGACCTTCAACCATAATTGGTTGCAATGGGAATGTCGATTTCTTTTCTCTCCCTACAAATGTTTAGCTCACTTTGCACTTCCTAGCATAGGCGTGTACATCCTTAAATAAAGTTGGTCAATAGTAGAGAGCACATAGAACCTTATGGGCAATAGTATCACCAACAAAATGTCCACCTACTAGACCATTATGTAATTCAAACAATACTCTATATGTGTCTGACTTCTCCAAATACCTCAATAAAACACCATCACACTTTCTTCGAAACAACACTCCATCTGTTAATTGATATTGTGTAGATTTCATACTTAGAGCTCTTTTCTTCTTTGGTTCCAGGTACTAAGGTGCAGTACCATGGGTCAAGTAATACTTGAGCTCATAGTACCAAGTATCTGTATAAAGGGAAATATAATAACTTATGTTATACTCACCTCATATTCATTCTCCCATCCTGCTTCTTCACCTAATTATGAACCTTATAATTTCATAGCTAGTTTGCACAAACCTTATCCTCTAACTATTTTTGCAGGTTTGATTTTGATATCATATTCTTGGAGTGTTGTCATCCAATTAGCTCTTATTTCACCTAACTCCTTTTGTACAAGCAAATTTGGAACTAAGGTATGTGGAACGATCACTTAGTATGGGACTTTAACATATACAATCTAAAATTTTTAACAGCCTTGAAGACTGCATATGCATGTTTGTCAACTTCATGATATTTTAACTCAGCACCTTGAATTCCTAAAATCATAAATGAAATCACTACTTCAAAGCCTTCATATTTTTTCTGAGTTAGGACAACTACAAAAGACAAGTCATAAGAAAATGTATATAATATAAATTCTTTCTCAAAATTCGGACTCGTCAAAGCAAGTGCTTGTGCAATTGCTTCCTTAATGGAATTGATTGAATCTTTCTATTTATCATTCGATTAAAAAATAGCATTTTTCTTGATCATATCTTGAATCGATTTTACTATCTATGCAAAACTTGGTACAAATCTTCTTACAAAAATAATCTTCCCTAAAAATGATTGCATTAATTTCTTGTTATGAGAAAAGGTAATTTGCAAGATTGTTTTTGTCCTTCCAAGTTCAATCATTATACCAAACTTTGAAACAATAAAGCCTAAAAGATTAACTTCTATAACAACAAAGATATTTCTCTTAGGATTTAAAGATATCCCATACCTTTTGCACCGGTCAAAAATCTGTCTAAGATGATGTATATGATCTTTTTTCATTTTTTGAAAAAATTGTCACATCATCTAGATAGACCACTATTGATTTATTTATCAGATCATGGAATGCAATATACATATCCCTCTAGAAGGTGCCTCCTGCATTTATTAAACCAAAAGGCATCTTTTTGTATGTATAAGTTCCCCATTTTGTTTGAAATGTAGTTTTCAACTGATCTGAGTGTAACACCAAAATTTGATTGTAACCAGAAAATCTGTCCAACAAGGATGATAGTTCAGTTCTTGAGACACATTGAAGAATATGTTCCATTGGTGGAACAGGGTAAATGAAACCATTGAAATAGTATTTATTCTAATTAAAGCATAATTCATCCAACTTTTAGTAAATCCTAGATAAAAATCAAAGCATAAAAATAAAATATAACAATAAATAAAAACTAAATAGCCAAAATAAAAATGCATATACATAATAGAGAACTCAAAACTACAATTTAAACAATAAAATCAAAATTTAATTGGGGGACCCTTTATTTTTTTAAATAAAATAAATGGGAGGTTGTTTTGGGTACAACATGCGCCTATGTACATATGTGATGATATTAATACAATGCGAAGAGTTAGCTCAATTAGTTGAAACATCCACCAAAAGCATGTTGTTGATGGGGGGGATAGAGGTCACACGTTCAAATATGGTTGAGTCCTTCAGGGTTGCCAACCACTCTTGTGTCTAGTGGTTGAAATTATTCTCCATCTGAATATTCCAAGGAAGAGGGGTAAATCGCATGCAACATTCTTGAGAAAAATGTGCTAATATTAATAGTTAATGGAAGCATTGAACTTTTTAAAAAATATCTTAAATTTCCATAACATAGCCTAAATTATAGCCATCAAAGTCATGGTCACCCTTGCATTTGGAACTTGGTCGGGTGGCTATCAACTCCTATCCTCAAGTTATTATACATGGTGGTGGTGGGATTTCTTAATGAGTTGTCTTTAACCAAACAAATGCAAGGCATATTACACAAACGCATTGAGTCACAACCCAACCATGGTTATGAGTACTTTAAAACTACCCCGGTGGCCATGTCCAATTAACTTAATCAATGTCACTCAAATATTCAAAGCCTATATCTAAACAACATAAACAATAAATTTTCATATATCATAAATCTCTTCACACCTATAAACCTACTTTTTCAAATCCAATTTCACTCACATGCCAATCAACATAGATAACTCAACTTCACAACCCACTCAAACTCTACCTTCAAATAAAATCCTCATTGTTATTATGTATTGTCAGTAATGCATCCATTAACAAATCAAAGAGTTTATTATGCGGGTAAGGACCTATGAATCCAAACTCCAAGAACTCAATCACAACATTTTGTCCTTTGCCAATGCACACATGATTTGCACTCCGTCCAATAATTAAGCAAAAGAGGCTAGCGAAATGGAGGTTCAAGCACATGAAGGCATCTCTACTTGATCTCATGTTATTATCTACAACTTAGCTACTATTTGTTTCAATCGCCCTTCAATCATGGGTATGGTGGAGCAAATTAAAGATATAAAACCTACATATAAACAACATTAACAATAAATTTTCATACATCATAAATCTCCTCACACCTATAAAATTACTTTTTCAAATCCAATTTCACTGACATGCCAATCAACATAAGCAACTCTACTTCACAACCCACTCAAACCCTACCTTCAAATAAAATCTTCATTGTTATTATGTATTGTCAGTTATGCATCTGTTAACAAATCAAAGAGTTTACTATGTGGGTAAATACCTATGAATCCAAACTCCAAGAACTCAATCACAACATTCTCTCCTTAGCCAATGCACATGTGATTTGCACTACCCTGAATAATCAAGCAAAAGAGGCTAGAGAAATGGAGGTTCAAGTAGAGGAAGGCAGCTCTACTTGATCCTATGTTATTATCTACAATTTAGCTACCATTTTTGTTAATTGTCCTTCACTTACGGGTATGGTGGAGCAACATCATGATTTCCACTAATTATAATATGAAGAATAACCATTGCAAAGCTATTTATTGCCTTCTTTCTCAGTAGATTCACTAGTTTAAGTTTATGTGTATCATGGCACTAAATGCTTAACAAACATTTATTAGAACTACACTTTGTTTTGGTTTTGGTGATCTATTACTATGATATTTTCTTTAGATTATGTAGAAACATGTACACATTACCCTTAATTCTATCCATGCGTAATAAAGCTTTTGGTGCACTAATTACATCATTTTGTATGAAAACTTGGAAGAGATTAAAATCTCACGAAAACAATTGTGTATATTGTTCATTTCCCGTTATTGCAATAAAAGGAAAAGGTTTTACTTAGTGTAAGTCCATAACGACCACTCAAAACACCTTGCTTTCCAACTCCACCAAATTCATAGTTCTATTTATAGTGACAATGTTTTGAGGGTTTTGGCCATTTCTAAATGACCTAGAACCTTTTGAAAAATATAAAAACCACTAGATAGATCAAAATTTTGAATATGCCAATTTCGTCGTTTAAATGAAAAAAAAAAATCATATTTTTGTTGATTCCAATATAAATGACCAAGAATGGGGAGTTTTGAATTGGATGTATCAAACACCATTTTTTTAACGAAATAATTCTCAGGGACACACAAGGACACTTCCAACTTCAAGCCATATGGAAGTCCTTTATAGAACCTGGAAGGAAATCTATCCATAATCTCTAATATTAAGTGTAATGGCCTAGGACCATATGTTGCAACACTTGGAATTTCCTCAACCTAAGTGCTCGATCTATGGAAGGGAAGAAATGATAAAACTACCTTTTAGTTACATGAGTATTCTTAATGAGCCTTGAAGTAGGTGTATAAACTTTGTAGTCAAATCCTCCCCTCCCATTTTACTTGGAAGACTATCCTCCTGTTAACATTATGGTAGTTGCGGGAGGTATTTACCCCCACGTGTGAACCTGACGAGAATAGAAGACTCTGGGAAGCAAGAGAAACCCTAATGAGTTGGCTAATAACCCTAGAAGACTTGTCGGCTCAAGAGGATAATTTATATTAGGTTATTAGCCTCCAAGAGAAGAAGTCGGCCAGAAATAATAATAATATATTGAACAGACACGTACCCAAAAGGAGAAGTCGGCCCCAGCAAAACTGGCAGGATTACTATAAATACAAGGC
>ML777993.1:34658-52355 GCA_009831015.1 Picea engelmannii | reverse complement strand
AAGCATATACCAAAATTGAGTAAATATTAAATAACTTTTCCATAAAGTCAATTTTTTTTAATTTACAATTATTATAAACAATATTTTCACAACCTTATTATGTCCATATCTAATCTTATAGATTTACGGAAACAATGAAATCGTCGCTAAGAACGAAATTTATAGAATGGGTATTACAGGGGGTAATGAAATCATGTATTTACAAGATAGAGTTGTTATGAATGCATCATATGTCAGGGGATATAATTGTTATGAATGCATCATTGTTTTATGAGGAGGGGATGTAAAGCAAATATCGTTTTACCTATGTAGTAATTAAGGCTGGTGAGATCATATAATATAATATATATATAATTTAAATGAGTTTCTAATGTTAGGTTACAATTTTGAACCTTAAACAAGTGGGATGGAATCAATAGTTAAATATATTAATAATATGTTTTCATCGTGTTATCCCTATAAATGCTTATATTTGTATAGTTATATATATTATTTTATCCCTGGTATATAGTTCCCACACCACCAACCCTAACGATCAACCATAGCTTCAAAAAGCATGCACGGCTCCACCTTCCACGAACTCGAATGAGGCCACCACAACATGATAGTTGTAGATCCAGTTGTTGCTCTCTCTCCAACTGTTGGACAGATGGTTTGGAAAATTGATAGTCATTGATGTCAACCCTTAGAGATTGATTTCAACCCATAGAGATTGATGTCCACCCTTGGAGAGGTCTAGAGATATTGGACAATTGATTGACATTTGTATGATCAAGATTGATGGTGAGTTAGTTGGGTACATTTGATGTAGTCTACATGTAGCCCGGGAGGTGTGGTTATGGGACTGCAATTTCATTGGTCAAGGAGGAAGAGAAAGAACAAATGCATGAAGACAGAGGGAGCAGCCCCAAGGAGAGATACCCTTTTCCATTGATGTCAAAGGGAGAGTGAGAAACATTGATGAGGAGCAATGGTCATAGGGGGAGCATGAGCATGAGTATTTCCATGTCTAAGTGTTGCCATCAATGCAAAAGGGGGGAATTTTTGGACAATTGGTTGTCATTGATATCAACCCTTGGAGAGTGATCTTGGAGACATCGAGTGATCTTGGAGATTGATGTCAAACCTTAGATATTGATATAAACCTTTGGAGATTTCTAGAGATATTGGACAGTTGATTGACATGATAGAGATTGATGATGACTTATTTGGGTACATTTGATGTAGTCTACATGTAGCCTCGGAGATGTGGTCATGGGAACCAAAGTTGATTCAGGTACATGCACATGAAAGACAGTAAAATTGAAGGTAAGACTATCATGGATGGATAGTACACGTCATGTTGTTTCCGGTGATATGTGGAACGTCGTGTGGTTCCTCACGATCAGGGAGATATGGCCTTGTGAAGTTGGAAGCCCCGAAGAATGGTCAAGAAGGCCTAGTTGGTTATAAGTCAATCAATGAAAGGGTAAAGTGGTTACAACAAGAAATCTCTATAATCCCTAAGTTTAAGGGAAGAGGTTACCTAGCAAAAGTATAAATACCCCTCAAGGAGTCATTCACAAGTACCATCACACACTTAAATTGAATATCTATCTTGTGAATGTTATGGTCTAGTATTATGATCTTTTGGCTAGTTTGTGACGGAGAATTATGAGGTAGTGAAGCCGGAGAAGTGCAAGATTTTAGGGATTGCATAGGAGAGTGGGAGAATATAAGGAAACCCTAATTTATGTCATACTCATGAGTCGGGTATAGGGTATCTAACAGAGAACTCATTGGTTGCAGTATTAATGTCACGCAAGTACCCTCTTGGCAGGGCGTCTTAGTCCCGCGAGGCCAAGACAAGTTTAGGGTAAATATTGGTTCCAGGTTGTTCAGGACTATGGAAGAAGTTACAAGTCAATGTTACAGAGTATCGGGTCAACTACTGGATTAGAGGTAAGTCTTAAGGGTTACATGCTTGGTTATGGTATGGTACATGTTGATGATCAATGATGGTATGGTACCTCTTGGTGATGTTATGGTACATTGATTAGAAGCATTATTGGTTATCTTAGTATCTAGTTTGGTTACATGTTGTGGTGCATATTTTAGGCTTGGTATATTGTGTTATGAGATTGCATCTTGGTGATATTGAGGAGTATGCTTGAGGCATGTGTTTGTGAGATTTGGTATATGACTTGAGGCACATCATTGGATGCATGGTGCATGTTAATTAAGGTCTACTTGTTGAGATACATTGTTTGTACATTTATTGGTTTATTGGCTTGGTACATGATATGGTACAGGTGTTGATGTACATGGTTGATGTACATGGTTAGCACATGGTATGGTACAAGTGGTGATGATACAAGCTTAATACATCGTCGATGCACTTGTTATGGTACGTGATTGATGATACAAGTTGAGGTACAAGTTGATGAATGGTATAGTTTGGTACTTGGTTGAGACACATATCTTGTGATGGTATGTGGTGATCTTGATACATGCTTGGTAGAGGCATGTGTTGGTGATGTTGAGCATATGGTTTGAGATATGCTCTTGGTGATCTTGGCATGAGTTGCATGCGAATGAGAGTGGATCTGGTTTCATGGATGAGACAGTGATTAGTTGGAAAGGTTGTTGTGACAGTGATTGGTGTGGCAAGGATAGTGACAGTGACAGTGACATTGGTAGTGATTGTGATAGTGACAATTGGTTTACACTTATATTTCAAGGAAGCGGGATGGGGCAAGGAAATGGGGTTGTAGCCTCCTTCCGGTTGGAGCCGGAGAATGGGGGAGTTGGAGCTTCCTTCAGGTTGGAGCCTGAGAACTAGGTGGTTGTAGCCACCTTCCAGTTGGAGACGAAGAACTCAGGGTTTTGTATCCTCTTTTTGGTTGGAGCTAGAGAATTTAGAGAGTTGTAGCTTCCTTCAGGTTGGAGCCTGTAAATAGGGGATTGTAGCCTCCTTCCAATTGCAGCTGGAGAATTGGGAAGTTGGTGCTTCCTATGAATGAATTCATGATATATATAAGAAAACATTATGTGGTTTTCTCCCATTTGGGTTTCCATGTAAACACTGGTATATTGTGTATTTGATGTGATGATGCTTATGATTACATACTTATGATATATATATTGAATGCAATCATAGATGATACATTGACGATAAACTGTTGAATATTGTTGATAAAGTGAAGGAATATATATTGTGGTTAAAAGTGGTATAAAGTGATCATATTGATTCACACACCGCCCCCCCCCACCCCCCTTCTAAGTATTCCAACAATTGGTATCAAAGTAGGTTCCTTCAGGAAATAGTTTAACCATTGGAAGGAAGATCATGGAAAACAATTGTTTGTATAGAAACATAATAGCACAATTCAATGGTTAGAATGTCATGCAGTATGAAATGTGGAGTATCGGGATGAAAACATTTTTACAAGCACGGGGATATGATGTTTGGAAATCAGTTGTTATAGGATGTGCCACTACAAATAAACCTCCAAAGACTACAACCAAGAAGGAATTGAAAAGGAACAACAAAATAGCAATGGATTTTATCTTGGAAGGATTTCATGATTCAGTAAAGGACAAAGTGGGAAAATGTTCATCAACTAAAGAACTTTGGGATAAGCTACATAATATATATTCTTCTCCCATCACAGAGTCAGAGATTGCTAAAGAAGATGTAGGTACAGAACAAGAGGTAAGATGCTCATCATGTCAGGCAGATTCAGAAGAAGAAGAGTGTGAAGTCAACAGAAGTGTGTATTTTTTCTTTAATTGTGAAGAAGTAGGACATCTTGAAATTGAATGCCCGTATTTGATGATCTAAAAATGAAGAGGCTTGTAACTTTGAAATATTTGCAAGTTTTAAATTAAGTGTGCTTGGGCAAAAGGATCAATTTGCAAACACATAAGTTGGATAAACTTTCACATTCAAGGTGCAAATAATAACCAACAAATAACAGTGAACAGTACACACATAGCACATCAAATGATAAAGGAGTTCACCCCTCTCTTGGGCTACATCTCCTGGTCCATCTTCCAATGGATCTTTTATATTATTTGCTCAAAGTGATAAAATCATTGCTTTACAGTGCTCAAAATGCCAAATAGATGGCTCCAGAACGTCCAAAAACCCCTAGCTGGGCTTTTTCGGCACCTGGTTTGGCCAAAAAATGAAGAAGATATGCTTCCTGGAAGTTTTCCCCTTCAAGCTTGTTGTCTCTGGTTCACCAAAACGCATCTCTGTGTGTCCAACCTAGCTTTTGAATGCTTTTCGTCCCTAAACCCAACAATCGCGTGCATTCTGTAATTTGTACCAAAATGTCGCACCGTTAGCGGAATTTGGCCCCCCAAAGATAGAGGAGTTGGGCGCATGGGGGGGCATATGGCCATGTCCCAACGCATAAAAGGGGCCATTGCATGCAGGGTTGAGGGCGTGCCAAGTGTCGGGTGAAAAGGTCCAACCATTTTGCATGAAAATGCGCACGCCAAATCTTGTTTGAGTGGTCACATGGTAAGAGTGTTAAAAATCGGGAGCTGGGGCTAAGCCCCAGCCCCGGCCATGCGCCCAAATGAAACATGGTATAACTTAAATAATTTTAAAACTATATAGTGTTAAGAAACACTATGGGGGCGCGTTGGTTGGTGGCCTTTTCCAAATCTCTGCCTTGCCCGAAGGTCGCATGGTCGAGTCCTGTAGACTCCAAAAAACTTTTGTCAACTACCAAGGGGGTGCCATGTGGCAGCCCACGACTGGGCCACGTGGAACCATTTCATTCACTCAAACGAGGACACGTGTCATCAACCGATTCGCCCACGTGTCCTATCAACATACTGCCAATTCAACACTTTCCATGTCACCATCATGCCACGTCATTTGTACGGTCATCCACGTCAGCGTACAGCCCATGCCACATCATCTGTACGGACTGTACAATCAACAAATTTTTGTCTGTTTGGCAAATCGAATAGAACGTGATATCTCCCTCATACAGTGTCTGTTTGAACCCGTTCAAAGTGTGTTGGGGTCGTGACGACGAGGCCTACGTCCCTGTTTGTTTTGAAGTGATTCTGAGCACTTTGAATTTTGAGCAAAATTTTATCCCCTAGATCACTCCTCCCCATTGGGAAGCTTTTGGACCTCCAAAAGACTACTTTCAGTCTATCTGAAGATGAGGGTACAGTTCCCTCACCTTCCCAACCTCAATCCACTTGGCCTTTCTTGGATTTGTGTCCTTAAGACCAACTTGAAGGTATTCCACATTTCCTCGTTTTGAAGTTCTCATCCTCCTGTCAAGGATTGTGTCTTCATGCAGTTCTGTAAGATATTCTGGCAAGAAATCATCTATAGAAGGAATCTGAACATGGTCTCCTTGATCATCAATCAAAGGAAGCTCATACAATTTCAAATTCTCAACATTGACAACTACATACATTTGCATATAAGGAGGCAAATCCAAACGGAAGGCATTGTTACCAATCTTTTCAAGAACCTTGAAAGGCCCATATATAATTGGTTTTAGTTTTTTACCTTCTCCTTTAAGCCTCTCTTTGTTAATGTAAAGCCAAACTTCATATCCAACTTGGAAACTGGGATCAACACAATGCTTGTCATGTCTTGTCTTGTACTTGGCTTGACTCTTTTCCAACTGTTCTTGTACCATTTGATGTATCAATTGAATTTGTTCAATGAACTTTTATGCCCTATCAATGTCATATTGACCATCAATAGAAATATCTTTCCCCGAGATAAAATCTAAAGGAGATTTGGGCAAATAGCCAAAACATGCTTCAAATGGCGATGTTTGAGTTGAAGAGTGCTTAGCCCGGTTGTAAGCATGTTGAATGTAGTGTAAATGCTCATCCCAAAGTTTAGGATGCTTACTACAATAACCATGAAGAAGATGCACCATTGTTCTATTAACCACTTATGTTTGACCATCCGTTTGTGGATGGAAAGTTGTGCTCTTTTTCAGTTTGTTGTCCATGAGTGCCCATAAACTTGACCAAAAGTTCCCAATAAATCGAGAATCTCGATCAGAAATAATGGATTTAGGCAACCCAAAATGTACCCAAACATGTTGAAAGAACATTTGTGTCGTTTTCTCAGCTATAACCTGCTTCTTACAAGGCATCAAAATACACATTTTTTTGAACGGTCAACCACAACATAAAGATAATCATGATTTTTTTTAGACATAGGTAAACCTCCTACAAAATCCATGGAAATGCTTTCCCAAGGACGAGAAGGAACCGGAAGCGGAGTATACAAACCCAAATTTCTATTGCTAGGCTTGCTTGTAGCACATAATGAACATCCTCTTACATATCTTGAAACACATTCATTCATTTTAGGACAATGGCAATACCTTTTCAAATTAGCCACCGTCTTGCCTACACCAAAGTGACCAACAATAAGAGAACAATGAGCTTCTCTTATAATGTTGATTCTTTCACCCTGTGGAATACATAGCTTTCCAAGATGATACAAAAGATTATCATGCACATGGTAATCCAATTCCTCAACATGGTTAGAATGACACAAAGTCNTCTATTTTACTGGCCTGGCATCCGGTTTCAAAGGGATCCTCATCTCCCCCATAGGCCCTTTAATACCCTTCATATCAGTGAACTTGGTTGGAAACAAGTCTTGACACTCATGTAGCAACTCTGTGATCTTGTCAATAGTGGCAGCGTCCCAATAATCTCCAACATTTTCAAGTTTTGGTGTCTTCTCTATTCCAATATTGACTTGCCTACACCAAAGTGACCAGCAATAAGAGAAGAATGAGCTTCTCTTATAATGTTGATTCTTTCACCCTGTGGAATACATAGCTTGCCAAGATGATACAGAAGATTATCATGCACATGGTAATCCAATTCCTCAACATGGTTAGAATGACACAAAGTTGCATACACTTGTTTAAAATCAGCATCTAAAGCATATTGTTCAACATAGCTTTCATGCATGATAGGATTATGCTTAAGAATAACTGAAGCACTAATAATAGGCCTAGAAATCATATCAGCAACTTTGTTATAAATGGCCTTCTTATACCTTATGACCAAGTGGAATTGTTGTAGAAAACCCATCCATCTGAAGTGCCTTGTTTGTTGTAGCTTTCTTTGTGATTTTAAGTATTGCAATGGTTGATGATCTGTGTGAATAATAGTTTATTTTCCCAACAAATAATGTTTCCATTTTTTCACACTTTGCACCAATGCCTACAACTCCTTATCATAAGTAGGATAATTAATCACAACACCATTAAAAGTTTCAGAATGAAAACAAATGGGCTTACCATGTTGTAACAAGACTGCTCCCATTGCATAATTGTTTGCATTAGTTTGGATTTCAAAAGGTTGTCTCAAATTTGGAAGTGCAAGAACTGGGGCTGCACTGATTTTCTCCTTCAAAGTATCAAAAGCCTTTTGTTGCTTGCCTCCCCATTGGAAGACTTGCTTGATGCTTGTCACTACATGTAATGGAGCTGCAATTGAAGAAAAGTTAGCAATAAACTTTCTCCAATATTGGGCTGCTCCCAAAAAACTTCTTACTTCTGTCACATTGTTGGGCTTGGACCACTCCAATATGACCTTGACCTTGGAGGGATCAATTTTCAGTTCTCCTCCACCAACAATATGTCCCAAGTAAACAAGTGAGGTCTTTCCAAACTCACATTTAGACATCTTCAAAAACAACTTTTCTTTTCTCAAGACATCTAAAACTTGATTTACATGCACAACATGCTCTTCACGAGATTTGCTAAAAATCAAAATGTCATCCAAGTAGACAATAACACAATCATCAAGAAAAGGCCTCAAGACATCATTCATGAGTCTCATGAAAGTAGCAGGAGCATTGCAAAGTCCAAATGGCATTACCATCCACTCAAACAAACCTTGCTTTGTTTTGAAGGTTGTCTTCCATGTGTCTCCTTCAGCAATCCTAATCTGATGATATCCACTTCTCAAATCTAACATAGTAAAATACTTAGCATCTTTCAATTGATCAAGCAAATCATCAATTCTAGGAAGAGGATATTGATTCTTTACTGTAATCTTGTTCAAGGCCCTGAAATCTACACACATGCACCATGTACCATCTTTCTTTGGCACTAAAACAATTGGAGATCCACATGGCGATCTGCTTGGCATGATGACCCCTTTGTCAAGTAACTCTTGGATTTGTTTTTTAATTTCAACATTCTCCATGACTGAAATCCTGTAAATACCAATGTTCGGAAGAGGGCAATCTTGCTGCAATTGTATTTCATGTTGGATACCCCTTCTTGGAGGCAATCCCTTTGGTTCCTAAAACATCTCATCATATTGGTTAACAACCTCATATAAATCAGATTTCAACTTTGCATCACAACCTTGGAAAACTTCCTTTTCAACATTGTCTTTGGGTTTGATCATCAAGAGGACAAAATTCTTACTAGCATTGACTAATCTCTTCATTTGTCCCGCATTTACAAGTGACAAATTCATCTTCTTTGTATGTGCTCTAACAATGTACTCAACTCCACTTTTAAACAAATGATACTTATTCTCATGATGATGAAAGATGGCTCTCCTATCATATAAATATGGGCTTCCCAACACAATACCACATATATCCAAAGGCATAACATCAAGTTCTACCTCATCTATAAAATTTGCAGTGATGGCAAATCTAAGTTTACACCTTCTTGTCACCTACAATTTAGCATTGTCACATATCCAACCTAGAGGGTATGGCTTAGGATGTGGAATAGTTTCCAAATTTAATTTATTGATAGTGTCTTCAGATATGAGGTTTGCTTGAGATCCAGTATCAAAAGGCGTATCTATCTTGGTATGTTTTGAAACAACCCTTATGTCAAAAAACTCTATTCTTTCTTTTTCTTGTTGAGTTTCATTGAGGCTACTACTACTTGAAGAACTAGTAATTGCAAAAGAACCCTTACCTCGATAACCCATGGCTGTAATTTTTGTTTCATCACCCGAATCAGAACCTAAATCTTGTTGTATGGTTGCAGCAGTCTTTGGCATCCCTTTGTGGCTGAACTTTTTGGGTCTTTTTTCAGGATGAAGTTTCTAACAATGGTAATCATCATGGTCATCCTTTGAACAATGTTTGCATGTAAATTTTTCTCCCTTTTTCTTAACAGAAGCAATTTTTTTTCCATTCCCCTTGAACTTCCTCTTTCCCTTGTCTCCATGACTGAAAGGCTTCTTGTTGCCCTCATGAGTTTCATTCCTCCCTCTTGCTTCCAAATGTGTTGCTTGAACACAAACTTCATCTAGATTTGAAGGGTTAAACATGAGTATTGTATGTCTCAAGTAACTATGTAAAGCTCCAATGTATTTGAGCAACATTTCTTGAGAAGACAAATCTACTCCTAAAACCAAAGATCTTCTCCTAAATTCTTGAGTAAAGCTTTGCACATTTTTCCCTTTTAGCTTGTCTAAAAATTTTCCAATTCATAATAACTTTTTGCATATATGCTAATGGATAAAACTGTTTTTTAATTGCAACAATGAAATCATTCCAAGAGGATAAAATTTTATCGTGTTTCTTCATGTCCTCTTGAGTTTTGGCTTCCCACCAAATGAGTGTTGCACTATCCAATCTTAAAGAAGCAAGCTGAATTTTAGTTTCATCATCTTGAATTATTTGTATCCTACAATACACTTCAAACTGACGAATCCAATTATCTAATTTCTCAGCATTTACCTCTCCATTTTACATTGGCAATTCAAATTTAATATCAAGATTTAACAAAGGAATTTGTGGAGGAATTTTACCATGTCCCTTTGGAGAATTTGGAGGTGGTTGTGAAATGGTAGAAGAAGTGGAAGATGGAGGCGAAGGAGGTGGAGTATCACCATTCCCTCCATTTCCTTTTGGAGTTTTATCACCACTGTCTCCCTTGTCCTTTGCAGGATTAGAGCTTTCACCTTGCAATCTTACATTCCTTTATTCAAACAAGATTTTCACCATTTCTGTCATATCCATGAAAGCCTTTCTGAAATATTCATCTTCAGAAGGAAGATTTTCATGACTCTCTACATGAGCCATACTTGGTGAATGCCTCCTTGAAACTTGAGGTGATTGTATAGTCCTTCTTCTTGAAAGTTGAGAACTTGGCTCCACAAGTTGACTTTCTCCTCTTGTGAGCTTCAACCTTGTGAGCATCAGAAAACAAACACTTGCAAATAATCAAGCCTTCAAAAACCTATGCTCTGATACCAACTTGATCTAAAAATGAAGAGGCTTGTAACTTTGAAATATTTGCAAGTTTTAAATTAAGTGTGCTTAGGAAAAATGATCAATTTGCAAACACATAAGTTAGAGAAACTTTCACATTCAAGGTGCAAATAATAACCAACAAATAACAGTGAACAGTAAACACATAACACAACAAATGATAAAGAAGTTCACCCCTCTCTTGGGCTACATCTCCTGGTCCGACTTCCAATGGATATTTTATATTATTTTCTCAAAGTGATAAAATCAATGATTTACGGTGCTCAAAATGCCAAATAGCTGGCTCCAATGGCTCCAGAACGTCCAAAAACCCCTAGATGGGCTTTTTCGACACCTTGTTTGGCCAAAAAATGAAGAAGATATGCTTCCTGGAAGTTTTCCCCTTTAAGGTTGTTGTCTCTGGTTCGCCAAAATGCACCTTTGTGTGTCCAACCTAGCTTCTGGGCATTTTCCATCCCTAAACCCAATTCCGTAATTGGTGCCAAAATGTCGCACTGTTAGCGGAATTTGGGCCCCCAAAGATGAAGGAGTTGGGTGCATGGGGGGTCATATGGCCATGTCCCAGCACATAAAAGGGGTCGTTGCATGCAGGGTTGAGGGCGCACCAAGTGTTGGGTGCAAGGGTCCAACTGTTTTGCATGAAAATGTGCACGCCAAAGCTTGTTTGAGTGGTCACATGGTAAGAGTGTTAAAAATAGGGAGCTGGGGCTAAGCCCCAGCCCCGGCCACACACCCAAATGAAACATGGTATAACTTAAATAATTTTAAAACTATATAGTGTTAAGAAACACTATGGGGGCACGTTGGTTGGTGGCCTTTGCCAAAGCTCTGCCCTGCTCGGAGGTCGCGGGATCGAGTCCTACGGACTCCAAATAACTTTTGTCAACTACAAACCAAAGGGGGTGTCACGTGGCACCATTTCATTCACTCAAACGAGGACACGTGTCATCAACCGATTCGCCCACGTGTCCTGTCAACAGACTGCCAATTCAACACTTGCCATGTCACCATCATGCCACATCATTTGTACGGTCATCCATGTCAACGTACGACCCCTGCCACATCATCTGTATGGATTGTATGGACTGTACAGTCACTAAATTTTTCCCTATTTGGAAAATTGAACAGAACGCGATATCTCCCTCATACAGTGTCCGTTTGAACCCGTTCGAAGTGCATTGGGTTCGTGACGACGAGGCCTACGTCCCTCTTCATTTTGAAGCGATTCTGAGCACTTTGAACTTTGAGAAAAATTTGATCCCCTGGATCATTTGAAGATTGAAAGTGATGAGACAGAAAATCCCAATGAAATAGAAGAAATCCTTAGATTGAAAAGGAAAAGAATCATGAAGCAGAATTCAATCAACGAGAAAGAGAACTTGAAGATGAAATAATCTCATTGAAGATCCAAATTGAAGAAGCAAAGAGAATAGAAGAAGTCATGAAGATTCAAATGATGAAGAAAGAAGAAGAGATTGAGAAGCTTAAAGAAGAAGTTGTCACATTGAGAGTTAAAATCATCAAGATTAGTCAGAATGTTGAAGAGAGAGAAACATCCACATCATCCATAGAGAATTTTGAAGAGAAGTCCTTCGGGTTGCTAGAAAATAAGAATGAAGAAAAGAGTAAGAGTTATGTAGAAGTACTCAAAGGAAGGAATCATGGTCAACAAGAATCAAAGAAGAATGAGTATAATAGAGATACATCTTCAACAAGACCTACCACATTTAGGCAGGAAAGAAGCTTCAACCATAATGAAGGGATTCACAGAAGAGAAGATTATAATCAACCAAGGTAGGAATTCAGAAGGACTACACCACAAAGAAGATCATTCACTCCCAAGTATGTAAATTTCTTTTATGGTTATTGTTTTTATTGTACTAACTTTGGACATAAGGTTGCAGATTGTAGGGATTATGGAAGAAATGTTCAAGCAAGAAATGCTTATGTGGCCCCACATAACATTGAAAGTTACAAATGTCATAACCATGACACATAGCTCGTGATTGTAGAAGCATGATTGATACTTCCATGAAAGAGAACATTGATATCAAATATAAGAAAGTATGGAAAAGAAAACAAAAAAAAGTGAATAAAGACCAGGTCCCATAGATCACAGGATTTGTAGTAGTACAAGAAAGAAAAGAAGAACATGTGAATAAAGAAAAGGCACAAGAGATTGTACTCTCAGGGATTGTGGTATGAGATCAATCCACAATCAGAAAGGAAGAATTTAGAGTTCAGAAAGATGATGAGTCTATAGATGAAGAGGAAGACTACTCTACATCAAAGCGAGTATTTTTCTGATCCATCTGTCTTGGAGACTCCCAATAAATATGTATGTTGAGGAAAGGGGGGTCCATGCAGTAGACACTACATATCAGAGAACCATATTTCGAGTAGTATGAAGTGTTTGTAGAGATGGATTCAGAGCAGTCAGATAGTACAAGTACAAAGTAATAGATTGATCGGTTGAGAAGTTGTGTTCCCACACAGGTATCAGTTACATAGGCAGAATTTTATGATTGTATTTAGGCAGAGATATCTTCAGTACAAGTTCTTCCAAACATGCAGAGTTTGGTTTGCATATAAAGAAGACCGGTGGACACATTTGTCATGTAATGTTCAGTTGTAGCAGATTCAAGAGAAGTCTTCAAAATAGTACAATGACAAATGGGTCAACATTGTGGATAATTGAGTAGCAGATTTATGGACAATGTGTGTCACATGGACAGAGATGGATTCATGGGATGCTTAGGATGTACATAAAGCATGGGTCAGAGATGATGCATAGCAGTATATTTACAATTGGAATAAGTGGAATCAGTTAGAATCAGTTGGTCACAGAAAGGAAAGCAGTGAAAGTCACAATAGAACAAGGAAACATAAACTATCAGTAGAAGCTATATCATCATAAGGACATTATTGAAAGTAAAAATGACAAGTAAATGATGAAATGAAATTTTGAATTCTTTTTATATATGTCAGTGAAATTCAAGAGGAAGCACAAATGGACAATAAACAACATTGAAAGAGAGGAAAGGAAACATATACAAGTATTCCTACATTGATCTACATCTTACAAAAAAATTAAGGGAAGAAAAATCATCAGAGAGAGAGAGATCTAGACAGGAAGATCAATGGCATGCAGATAGGGGGAGACATATCGACAGGGGGAGTTATCTTTTATCAAATAAGGAAAGAAAGAAAAAAGGAATGGTAATGAAGAGAAAGAACAGATGCATGACAACATGGGGAGCAGCCCCAAGGAGAGATACCCTTTGCCATTGATTTCAAAGGGGGAGAGTGAGAAACATTAATGAGGAGCAATGGTCATGGGGGAGCATGAGCATTGGAGCATCAGTGTTGCCATCAATGCCAAAGGGCGAGATTGTTGGACAATTGGTATTCATTGATGTCAACCCTTAGAGATTGATGTCAACCCTTGGAGAGGTCTAGAAATTTTGGACCATTTATTGATATCTGTAGGATCGATGTTGATGGTGAGTTAGTTGGGTACATTTGATGTAGTCTACATGTAGCCCCGGAGGTGTGGTTATGGGACCCAAATTTGATTGAGGAATATGGACATGAAGGACAGTGAAACTGTAGGTAAGACTATCATGGATGGATAGTACACATCGTATTGTTTCTGGTGATATGTGGAACACCACGTGGTTCCTCACGATTAGGGAGATATGGCCTTGTGAAGTTGGAAGCCCTGAAGAATGGTCAAGAAGCCCTAGTTGGTTACAAATCAATGAATGAAAGGGTAAAGTGGTTGCAACAAGAAATATCTAGAAGCCCTAAGTTTAAGAGAAGAGGTTACCTAGCGAAAGTATAAATACCCCTCAAGGAGTCATTCACAAGTACACTCACACACTTACATTGAATATCTATCTTGTGAATGTTATGGTTTAGTATTATAATATTTTGGCTAGTTTGTGATGGAGAATTCTAAGGTAGCAAAGTGGGAGAAGTGCGATATTTTCAGGATTGCGGGGGAGAGCGGGAGAATCTGAGGAAACCCTAATTTAGGGAATACCCATGGGTCAGGTATAGGGTGTCCAATGAGGCACTTTCTAGTTGCAGTATTGACATCACGCGAGTACCCACTTGACAGGACATCTTAGTCCTGTGAGGCCAAGTAAGTTTAGGGTAAATGTTGGTTCTAGGTTGTTGAGGACTGTGGAAGAAGTTACAGGTCAGTGTTACAGAGTATCAAGTTAGCTACAATATCAGAGGTAAGTCTTAAGGGTTACATGCTTGGTTATGGTATGGTACATGTTGATGATACATGATGGGATGGTACCTCTTAGTGATGTTATGGTACATTGATTAGAAACATTATTGGCTATCTTAGTATCTAGTTTGGTTACATGTTATGGTGCATATTTGAGCTTGGTGTATTGTGTTATGAGATTGTGTCTTAGTGATATTGAGGAGCATGCTTGAGGCATGCGCTTTTTTAGCTTTGGTATATGACTTGAGGCACATCATTGGATGCATGGTATATGTTGTTTGAGGTTTACTTGTTGAGATACATTGTTGGTACATTTCTTGGTTTATTGGCTTGGTACATGATATGGTACATAAGTTGATGTGCATGATTGGCACATGGTATGGTACATGTGGTGATGATACATGTTTGGTGCATGGTTGATGCACTTGTTATGGTACATTGTTGATGGTATAGGTTGAGGTACAAGTTGATTAATGGTACATGTTGGTACTTGGTTGAGACACATATCTTATGATGGTATGTGGTGATCTTGGTACATGCTTGGTAGAGGAATGTGTTGGTGATGTTGAGCATATGGTTTGAGATATGCTCTTGGTGATCTTGGCATGAGTTTCATGCGGATAAGAGTGGATCCAGGTTTGTGGATGAGAAAGTGATTGGTTGGACAGATTATTGTGACAGTGGTTGATGTGGCAGGAACAGTGACAGTGATAGTGACAGTGGCAGTGATTGTGGTAGTGACAGTTGGTTTACATTTATATTTCAAGGCGACAAGATGGGGCAAGGAAAGGGGGTTGTAGCCTCCTTCCGATTGGAGCCGGAGAATCAAGGAGTTAGAGCTTCCTTCAGGTTGGAGCAAAAGAACTAGGTGGTTGTAGCCACCTTCCGATCGGAGCCGGAGAACTCAAGGGGTTGTATCCTTCTTCTGGCTTGAGCTATAGATTCCATGGAGTTATAGCTTCCTTCAGGTTGGAGCCTATAAATAGGGGGTTGTAGCCTCCTTCCAGTTGCAGCTGGAGAATTGGGAAGTTGGTGTTTATTATGAGTGAATTCTTGACATATATAAGAAAGCATTATGTGGTTTTCTCCCATTTGGGTTTCCACGTAAATACTGGTGTATTGTGTATTTGATGTGATGTTGATTGTGATGATGCTTATGATTACATGCTTATGATATATATATTGAATGCAGTCATAGATGATATATTGATGATAAACTGTTGAACATTGTTGATAAAGTAAAATAATATATATTGTGGTTAAAAGTGGTATAAAGTGCTCATATTGTTTCACCCCCCCTCTCAGTTGCTCTCTCTCCAACTGCCAAGCATCACTCATTCGGATAGGGAGTCCCACAACCACTGCCAAAGATGGTACGATTCTTGGTGGAATACATGCATGTAATTACAAGGAACTCAATTTACAATTGCTTGGTTTATACTAATTTTCAATAAATTCACCGAGTTGGTTCTATCATTATCATTAGAAGTGAACTGTGTAGGATTGTAGGTTTATACTAAGTTTTGATAAAATCGCTTAGTTTGGTTCTATTATTATGTTTGTAAGTGAATTATGTACGATTGTAGAGGAATGTTTATGACTCGAAATGAACTGTGTAGGATTGCAGAGGAACGTTTTATTGGCATGCTCTGGAGCAGGCAGTCCGTACAATTATAAAAGTCTTGCACCATGTGGCATGGGAGAAGTTTTTTTGCGTGAAAATCCTAAGCAATATAGCCACTGCTTATAACATGATGGTGAATTTAATATAGACCACTTGCAGAATATGCAGAAGTCCTCCCCTCAAGAAAAAAATGCTATGTTAAAGGATGAGCATGGGCAAGGCAAGGGATCGTGATTCGAAGGTCATGAGGGTAATTTGGAATAGTTTCCAGTGGAATCAAGGGAAGTCTTGGGCTCAGAATGGCGAGATTAGAGTCCACTGAGGGTCTAATGTAAGGAGAGAGAATGGATCCTGGAAAACCCCAATGCCAGAATTGAAACTTTGTGAATAGATATAAATCTTTGAGTCCAATTCTGCCCACAGAAAAGTCCACACCCTGAAGAAATATCGCTTTGTGCTCAACAAGTTGGAGAGATAAATCACGCAATGAATCTAGGATGACATAGCCATGAAACTCGCAATCTCAGAGCTAGAAAAAGAGGCAAAGGTACAACCTCTCAAGGGTTATTACTAGTGGATTTTCATTTTTGGCCTTCCCATACTAGTTTAGTAATAATATATGTATTTAGGATTTATACCCATAAAAATTTTATCAGAGATTCATGGAAGTCTAAGCATTCTCGGAGATAATCCTTTATTTATCATGGTGGAGTCTTAAAATTTGCTACAAATCCATTCTTAAAACCCTCACATCTCATTTTATATCATCTCTTCTTTCTTTGAGCATTGGTGTGACTCGATCCATGTCTACCCAGAATTGAATGGAAGCAGAGAGTGAAGCATCATCGCCTTCAAGAATGGATCCTATCCTCCAGGTACGTTCACTTACTCCTAAATTTTATTGCAAATTTTCTCCTTGGTGTTATAATTTAATAGTCAAAGGACACACTCATCAATGGTGAATTTTGGAACGGTCTTTTCTCACATTCTGTCATCTAATTGAAATAAAAAAAAAGTATTATTTTACCACATTTACTTAACTACGCTTATGCAATCATTCATAGTTCCTTAGGATTCCTTAGGTTTCCAGATTCATTGAAATAAATGTGGAAGGGCTTAAAATGATCTACCCTAAATGGGAACAGAGGGCACGATTTAACCCTAAGGCATACCACAAACAATCCTACCACATCTCAAGGAGGGCAAATTCGATGACTCATAATTAACAACATTAATGTTAAGAAAGGTAAAACACATACTTAAGAATATTAATGTTAAGAAATTTAAAATCTTTTAAATAGGTGATAATAATTGAAAAAGGAAATTTTAATAGAAATTAAAGTTAGATTTGATTAAGACTTTTAATAATGTTTAAAATGAATTAATAAATAAAAAATTAATGAAAACAAATTAAGAGTAATTTATTTATATTTCTAAAATGGAAACATAGTTTAATAATGCAATTCTTGAGTATTTAATTTTGAGTTTGAATGATTGTTGTTGACCTTGATGATATTGGTGTCATTGGTTTAAGGACATCTTGCTTGCAAGGAATAGGTGAGGACTCCATTAACCATT
>ML777992.1:1249015-1260944 GCA_009831015.1 Picea engelmannii | reverse complement strand
TAACATGGTCATTTACATCATTCCTAAACAATAGCTACCAAAGGATGAGACCATTAGAACGTCGTTCACCACTTTGGAGGAATTATTGCAAGTGTGAGGGAAAAACTCATGGGAAATCAACCAGGCTAAAAAGCCCAGTTGACAACCCTAGGATAAAAAACCCGAGGTGAAAAAAACTCTCCCAATGAAAACATCCCAAGGTACCTGACCTAACTATGATCCATGCAGACTTATTACATTATTAACCCATGCAGGGGTGCGGAAATTTCGTTTACAAAATTTTGTGCTGGAGGCATAAGATGCCAAGTAGAACCAAAATGTCTTCAACATACTTGCATCTGATGATGCATATCTTCATGGCACATGGAGTTGACCACCGGTGCTAAATGGGCGGTCAACAAAACCTATCGCTAAAATCTCTAACGCCTTCACAGGAACCTTTGTAAATGTCAAGGTATTGAGAGAAAAAATCTTGCGTGTGTTCATTATTACACCACCTTATTTTGAAAGCCTTTTCTAACTCTTCAGGGTTTCTTATGCTTCCTTTGTAAGCATCGATCCAAATCTTAGCATCCCCTATAAGAGAGCTCGGAAGAAGTCTCATAAAGACATCCGGATGTTCTTGACTGTTTGGATGAAATTTGAAGCTATCACAAAATTGGGCCCAATGTCAATTACCGGAAAGTCCTCTTCCTGAGAAAAGTGGCAACCAGGAATTGGCATCTTCAGGTAGGTCATGTAATCCACCTTGGGTGTTACTTAGGTCAAAACAGACGAAAGTTTCTGAATGAGACCACTTGTGTGGATAAGGGGGAGGGGTAGGGTTTGAAAGGGTGACAGTTGCCATAGTAGAGGGGTTTGAGTACTGTCGCCCGCTATGGGTCGTCATCGGTGGAATCGCCAGATAGTTTGCCTGAAACTATCAAAGAAAAAGGGAAAATACCCTAAGTGGAGTCGTCAGGTAAGCTTGTAAGAATAAGACTCTCTGAGGCAAGGCTTATTGAAAAGTGTCGTCTAAGGAAGGTTTGACTCAGTGTTCCCCGGCAACGGCGCCAAAATGTTATCGCACAGTTTGTAGCAAGGAGTAAAGCTTGAGGTTTGAAAGGCAAACTGGCATAACAGGAACCAATCCCACCCAATGTCACCACAATGGGATGATTCTTTCTCTTTAGGGTGGTAAGGCCCAAGGGAGGCGTCCCCGGTGACCTGGGGTTTTGAGAAGGCAAAGAGGATAATAAGACAAGGATAAATTTCCCCCCTCACAAGTCACCACCGAGCAGATAGTCCTGGCTAAACAGCCAATAATAAAGTAAACCCCCCAAATATATACCTGCCTGAGACAAAGCAACAGCAAATGATATATGCAAGTTGGTTCAATGGGTTAGTACTTCATATAAATAGATGACTATCTGATAAACATATAAGCAATTTGACAATAAATGTTGATGAAGCCAATGTTTATCAATAGCAAATGAAAATTATATCACTTCACCAACAAATATTGGAACAATAGGGCATTCAATGTAACCAATCAACACTTCATTCAATAAATGCCTTAAATCACCATTCAATTTGCTTATAAAGTAAAACGTCTGTTGCACAAATGATATAATAGCCAAGGATGACGGCAGCAACAGGTTAGTTAGGTTAGTTCTTAGGCTAGGGTTAGTAGTTAGGGTTTGATTCAAAGAGTTTTGAGAGTTGTTTGTGATAAAGGTCACTTCAGCGCATGAGGTCTTAGGATCAGTTCCTTAGGGTTAAATGGAGTCAATAGTGTAGGACGCAAGAGTTGAAGGAGACAAAAGTCAAAACGGCTAAGGACTAGAGGGAGAGACTTTGAGGTGTTGCTAAGGCAAGGCCTCAAAGTCAAAACCCTAGGGGAGAGAGGCTCACTTTAGTGTAGGTGAACTAGGCCTCAGTGCTCTCTCCTCCTTCCTTAACTCAGATGGCAAAACGACTAGCTGAAAGATGAAGCATAAAACCAAAACTAGAGGGTTTGATGGAGCAAGGTGTTGCTACAGCAAGGCCTTTTCAACAAACCCTAGAGAAAAAAACGACCCCAAGTGTAGTAGACCTAGGCTTAAGAAGTCTCTCTCTTCTTGGCCTCTAGATAGTACAACTAGCAATAAATGAAGAGAGAGAGAGTGTGTGTGTAGCAACGATTAGGCTCTCTTCTTCAATGGCTAAAATTTTCTCTCAAAGGGGACATGAGACAAGGACCTACTTGTGTGCTTGTCACCTAGAGTTTTGTTCAGCAAAATCATAAACATATGCAAGAAATTAAACTACAACCATTCATTCAAGAAGTTTTGCAGAAAAATACTTACAATTCACCAAGAAATATCTATGCAAACCCTAGTTGTAACACCTTCCTTAAGAGAAATGCCAAAACGTGCCAAAATAATCCTCCTTCAACAAGTGCGCATCACTAAATCAGCCAATAACCCAAGAGAGGGCATAAATTTCAGACCTCCTTATGGAGTGAGTAAGTTGTGATGAAAAAATGAAGGTAAAAATCCCTCATTTATACCATTCCATGACCTAATTTTACATTTTAGGTCATGTAAAAGGTCGACAAGGCCAAAATACTAAAATCATATTGTTTTACATTAAAATGTTAAATCTAAACCCTAATCAAGCTGAAAAGAGAATAAAAGCCCCTCACGTTAGCCCCTTCTAGGGAAAATGAAGCATCCAGGAGCAAAACGTTAGCCCTCCTTGGGCTTCTCCAACCTGCCACACGTGCCACTACTGCCCAATCTGCCTCCCAAGACGTTCAATAGGCTGGATGACATCATGGTCATCAAGGGTGACGTCCTAGGCCTTCCAAGGACAACGTTCCACTAAAAAGGGCTCAACCCCCCTAGGTCAAGATGTGTCGGGGTGCCTCTGGTGGAACGTCCTCTTCTTCTTCGGTGCAAAGCCCCTGATCCATCTTCGTCCTGTCTCCGCCCCCTGATGGGGTCTCAGCATCCACCTGGTGGGCTCTTCAGCCCCATGGAGGTCCGAACTGATCATCTCCCCATGTGTACCGGTCCAAATGGTACCTGTCCATCAAGCATGGTCCTACACATCAAAAGCTACACCCTCCATGGGCTCATCAGTCACAGGGATCATAGCAATGTCAATCACATTTCATCATCAATATTATTAAACATGTGCATAAAATCCCTAATACATCAGTCAGCAGCTCAAAGACGTTACACAAGCCTACAATACAAGTCTGGAGAAAAGGACTAGGCGTCCTATTGGGCTAGTGTCCACAAAAGAAGGAAAGTTCCCGGAAGAAGACTTCATCCAAGCCATGTAAGTGGGTGATGTGGTCAGGGGATGTCCAAACATGTGGGTGTAGTGTGGGCTAAGGATGCAAAAATGCTAACTGTGGGTGCCTTTGTAGAAGGCGAGTTGTACCTGTCATGGATGCATTTTTTCCAAGCCCATTCTTTGCCTTTTATTCTTCATTCTTTTATTCTTTTATCTTTTTTTTTTTTTTTGTTCAAAAGCTAATCAGAGGACACTGCCCTGGCGTGGTGACCAGTGGTGAGAGTGTTACCCACAAGTATTTTCACAGAAATGAGAAGGTTAGCTCGTGATGAGACCCCCTTTCCCTCGGCCATGTAAACAAGAGTCACTGCCCTAGTGTGGTGACCAACTAATGGCAATGTCATATTGTTAGATACCCATGGACCTAATAGGCTGGCTCATGATGAGACCCCCTATCCTCTGGTTAGGCCTTGTTTTATTATTTTTCCGAGTCCCTCTTGTTTCTTGCTGAGAAGCTTTTTATTGCTTTCTCGGGGATCCCTGGGCGAAGCATCTCGAGGTTTTATTTTTAGGCTTTTATCTTTTACCAGCTTGCTTTTACCTTCTGGGCCTTTAGCCCCTTCTTCCCACGAGATAAGGTGCAATCCTGAAAATAGGTCAACCCAAAGTCCGGACAAGTGGAATGGGATAGGTGAGCGGGAAACAAGATGGAAAAGTGGTACTATGATGGGAGTGGACGATGGCTTCTCAGAAATTCCCCCCAGTGGCAAACCAAAACCTACAGACACAGGCTTTCTAGGGCACCCTGTCAATCCCCCCAAACATGGTCAAGTGGGCAAGTGTAAGATCCAAGCAATTGTTAGAAATGAAAGGAATCAAATGCATGCATTCAATGGTTTTGATGATCAAAGTGACACATACCATGATACCTGAACCAATTACCTCATGGAGCAAGAACCTTCTCTGACACAAGACCAAGCCGATGGTGATGGATGCTGACGAAGTAAAAATATAACTCTTAATTTTTTGGTATTATATTACGCTCTTTCATTCATTTGTCAACCAGAGGCTCAATGTGTGCTTACGAGGCACTCTATGCAGTTTACACAGAAAAGAGAACTAGCATATTGTAAACTATGATTACGAAATAAATAAGTCACAATACCCTGATCTTTCAGTCATGTTGTGGTATTTCTGAAGACTAAGTTCTCTGAAATATCATAAACTTAATCCTTGAATGTTCACTTAACTGGGATTCATAAGCACTGTGATTCTGTAGCAATTGTGCATATGTATCAAAAGGAAATACTAAGGTCTTATGAAACTCAGAAATTATTATTACGCTAATACAGCAAGAGTAAACATAGTACTTAATGGTCCCCATTCTCATCCCTGTGAATGATGTCAAAACTATTGTAGTGGTAGGCTTTATACATACCCAGATTCATTTATACATACCCAGATTCAGTCATGAAGTGTGAGGATAAACAACAGATCCTATTTTAAATGTTGGCTGAAATATATTAACTCTAATAGTTATTGACTGTCATTATTCAGCAATGTTCAGGGGCCATTATGCAGCACATAATCATTTCTCAGCATACCATAAAAATGCATAAACTAACAATCCTACATCAATCTGATCAACATAAATAAATCTAACTAGCATATATAAATCAAATCAGCAGCAACAACTATGAACAGAAAAGAAAACAACAGCACAATACCTCACCTTGAGTGGGCCCCCTCAAGGCTCGGCTTGTGGTTGAAATCACAATATCACCAGGACGGAATTAAAGCAGAAACCAACAATGTATTAAGTCTACAAACAAAGATTACACAACTGATGTCTTCTAAATTACATACCCCTCTCAGCTATGCGCTTATGAGCATATATATACAAAAAGGGGGAGTCTGATCACTCTAAGAATAGAGCGACAGTCCCCTAATATTCTGAAAAATAGTTTAAATAGAAACTGAAATAGTTTATAACATACTTTATGCTCATGCCCATTGATTGGCTCAGTCTTACGATCCCTTCAATTGACCAATAAAACGTTGATTCCTTTCCTAAGTCTACGGGATGCTTCCAAAATCTTCTTGGTTAAGTATTTAGTGGAGATTGCAGCTAGTTGTAACTGTTGATTGCACGTGCAAGTGTATCCTTGTCTATATTTAAATTCCACGTGCTCAATGGTAAAGATGTTGAATTAATTTCCTCCATTTCTGTTATGTCCTCGTGCCTTGCTGAAGGTATAAAGTTAATTTCTTACTTTGATTTATCTGTATGCCGAGTATTAAGCTGAAAATATCAATTCCTTGTATTGGGTGCTGGAACTTTGTAAATTCATGGTCATATGTTGATATAAATTCAGCATTGGAACCATATGCTGAGATGTATTAAGTTATGGAATTAAATGCTAGGACTAATATACATTAGGTGCCAAATTATGCACTCAAAGTATTTGCATGGTGTAGTATTCATGGGCATACACTAAAGATGTTACGCTGATATCATCTTAGCGCTGAACTGATATTGAATACTTGAGTTGATATATCTTCTACGTTGCTACAGGCCTGATTATGTAGGAGGCTGCTACAAGTCTGATTATGTAGCAGGCTGCTACAGGTCTGATTATGTAGCAGATTTGAACACATGAGCACCCCACAACTATATCAACATTTAATGACTCTGAATCTGTGGCAATGGATGTGCAATGACCCTGATTTGAAGAATATGTGAACCTTTAAAGCAAAACCATGTAACAACTTGTTCACATGTGAGTTGTCACTTCAAAAGTAAATACAAAACACGCTACTTCCCCTAATGTTAATCAGAAATCCAAAGAAATATTAAGAAATGCAATTGGAAAATCACCTCGAGCCTAAATCCTGCATATGGGCATTAAAATGGATAAGACATGGTAATATGTAAATGATAAAGGGTTAAAAAGAAGGAAAAGAAGATGTCAAATGATGGTAATTTCATGGCTCATCAGATGCTGTTGCTGCTAACAAGGCAAAGATGTTGAAAGAAAGAAAAGGTGGGCCATGCTCAAGTCAATCCTGCTCTCAGTAGTCCATGTCTAGGATCTGTGGGCCTCGAGACATGATCTCCTAGTTATCCCTGAAAGTGAGGGATAACAGTCACCCTTTATGAAATGAAACTAAAACCCCAAAAAAGGGGGAAGATTAAAACTTGTGTGTGATGGGAAGAACACCAAACAAGACACATGGTGGAAATGGGCAATGGATATCCATACACAGCAATTACTCTCTAGATAGAGTCACTGAGAGTATATTGGTGATCATCTAATGAACATCAAAAGAACATTTTTGTTGGATCTGGCAAGAAAAACTTTCCAAGGCAGCCATAAAGCTATGAATTTGACTAGCTAGAAGAAGTTGTCAAGGCAGCCATAAAGATTGAGAATTTGATGGCAAGGAGAAGTTGCTAGGGCAGTCATTGGGTTGGGAGACTGGTGGGGAGAATACACTCTAAGAACCAGCCACAATGTTGAATTATTCTCTAGAACTTAGAAGGCGTTTTCTAGGCAGGAGGCATTACACCAAGGTATCGTCATTGTCTAATGAACAAGAAAGAGTTGTGGTTCTACCTTTGGGATGAGGTGATGACAATCTACCATTTGGATAAGCATTTGAAAACACAAAATTATGGGATATTTTAATTTAGTTGTAAACATTATGACATCTATAGATATTTTTTCTCATGTTTGATTCTTAAGAGATTCAACAAAAATAGTCATTCCCCTATAAATAACCCATGAAGTTCCCCGAGTAGAAATGACCATCCACAAGAATCCTTTATTGTTAGAATATAACACGAAAATATAACATATCAGGTGTTATGTAAGTCACTTTATTAAGTGACATATGATTGATGTTATATTAAAAAATTAGGTTGGGTTGGCTGGCCTAATCACCTTAACCAACATAGGGATACTACATACTGATGTTATGAGAGGTGATTAGGGAAAGGGTGGTACATGTAATTGTTGAATAGCCCATCTTGGGCTCCCAAGCATGTACTTGTTATAGCACAATTATGAATATATGTAACATTTATTATTCTTTCCACATAATGTGTTATTGTGTGTATGAATGTTCCCATGTATGAAATTTAACATTTACAACAACCAAACAGATGAAATTGCCCATCAAGGTAAAGGAAGAGGTAAATTTCACAAATGGACCACATTGTCTTAAAACAATGCTTGCAACTGAAATAAAGTTCCCTTGGCAGCATCACCTTCATGGAACAATATTTCTTATGCTTAAAAGATATTACTAAATTACTTGTTACTTCTGTATCTTGCAATGCAACTTGGTACAAAAAGCCATTAAAACATTTTGAAAGAAGAAAGCTACAGACCATAAAATTCCTAGGAAAAACACTGTGGTACCAATAATGGTAAACACATAATACATAGGCCAGCATGGAAACCAAAAGATCTGAATTTACCTGGCAGGCAAGATCACGGCCATTCCTCCCCACATGTATACCTAAGCTTGAAACACCCTTGCTCAGGGGGAATCCATAACCATCAAGTTTGTTATCATTGCAATGTTCGGATAATAAATTGTAACAACAACCAATACTAATGAGTGCTTTCACCTCTTTGCATTCCAAAAATGTTCTGTCATAAACATCCATTCATACCTTAGGTTAATGGGTTCATGAGAAATGACCATGGCTAGTTGTAACAATTTACTGAGGCTATGTGTAGAAATTAGCAAATAAAAAAAGCAGTACTGGAGAAGAAAATTATGAGGGAATTCAATGTGAAACAACCCTTGAATTATGTTAAAGATATAGCGCGAACCAAATCTAGTAGGTAAGTCAGCCTAAGCTGCACATGTTCACTAACCTAATCATTGTTACTGAAAGGTCCCCACAAGCATGAAGCCCGGCAAGAATCAATGAGGCTGCTAATCCCTTTGTGTCACATGATGCAGTTTGTCCATTGTTCATTGCTGCAAAATTCTCTACTCGAGATGAACCTTCAGACCCATCTGTTCTATCCCCACCTAGTGTTTGTTGTCTGTTATTTTCTGGCCTTGTAGAAAAAGATGAACTTAGCACTTTTCTCAAGCTAGCTAATGAATCATCAGAACAAATGTGGTGGGTAATCGTCTGAGGCACATTTATGTCATGATCACCTGCCATACCAATCAGAAAATTAATAATATTTGTGTAGTATACCTCTCAGAAAATATTTTCTTTAGCTAAAGAATCTTGGGATAAATTGAACCCTAAAAATTCCTCACCCATATGTGACTTCCGCATTCTAGCTTGGTAGTGTTTCTTGATTCGCTCTGCCCGTTGATTTGTAACAGTTGCATGATGAGAAGAAGCATCCAGAGCTATCACAGAAAGTTGATACTCAAATGATAAAACTTGTGCAAGATACCCCTAATATTTCAATATTAAAATAGTAAGTCTCAAAACAATAGCCTCTAAGAGGTGAGGAACAAAAATTAAAAATGCAAAACTCTTAGAGAAGAATAAATAATTAAGAGTGATGACCAGATCAAACTAAGATATTGTTAGCATTCAAGCATTATAAAAACAATCATGCAAGGATCAATCACAAGCATACTTGGCCAGCTCCCACATCAATGATATCATGTGCCTCAACTTCATTTGCAATTCTCTGAATTACTGCAGCAAGAACTTCGACCTGCCATGTAGCACATACAAGATTATCCTTTTCCTATTCATTGGCAAAGCCCTTTCATATTCTCTTTCTGGCATAATATAGTTGCAAATCAGTAAAAAGTTAAATAGTAATTTTATTTTCGAAACAAAGGAGTCATAATTTTAATGTGAATTGGTCTCTAGCTGCCAACAGTATATCTAAAGTGCTTTCTTTTCATTTCTGGATATGCCAAATCACCGAGAATGGAATGAGAGACAAATTCTCTTATAAGACAAATAACATACCTCATGTCTCTTCTTAGAGTTCATGCCTTGAGTCAAAACCTTACCAAGCGAGGGTGTGCACAAACCAGGAAAGTGCTGCAAAAAAGACTCAGTGTGAAAACAGTTATGCATCTAGGCTATCAATAATTTTTTGTCAAAGTTGTTTGCAGGAACCATGACTTCAGTAATTTCAATTAGCAAGATGTTTAGAGCTATAACACTATGATTAGAAGCTAATTAACTTTCTGTTTTGATTACCATGATAACAGTAAAGCTAAAGCTAAACATAACTGATTTGAGTAGAACAAGGTAAGAAGATACGGATGATCTTACTGCAACAGAAAAGGAAGACCTGCTCAAGAGAATATACATAAACTGCATTGAAACAGGAAAACTAACTTTACAATATACAAAAGGTAGTGGTCCTAAGTAGAGGAAA
The DNA here is from genome assembly GCA_009831015.1 of Picea engelmannii. Taxonomy (NCBI): domain Eukaryota; kingdom Viridiplantae; phylum Streptophyta; class Pinopsida; order Pinales; family Pinaceae; genus Picea; species Picea engelmannii. The sequence continues at coordinate 1,251,297 of ML777992.1, read as the reverse complement.
GGCGTGTTATAAGTGATTGAGAACTGACCTTTAAGAATGGGAATATTCCGTCGTAGATAAGATAAGATAATTTTATTAATGTCCAACAGATGACCACAAAAGTAGGTCAATGGGACAGCCAAGTGTACATGCATCAACACAGAGTGGGAGCACAGAAGCGGCTCCTAAATAAGGCAAGAAGCAGATGGCAAGGAAATAAAATGAGGTACAACCCTAATCTGAGATCTAAATAGTGTTCTGAGAGCTAAGAATAGATATGGGAGAGATGGGCCCAGAATCTGGAATACAAAGAGTGAGAGCCAACTAGGCTCCGCTAGTGACCGCTCCCTTAACATTCAAGACCGAACGGAAGAAGCTTTGAATAGAATGTTGTCTAGAAGAGGAACTGGAAGAAACTCTGGATTGTGTACTATGTTGCTGTCTAGACAATGTTGCCCGCCTCTGGATTCTGGGAGGCCTCTCTGGTCATTGATGCAGGGTCTAGACCATCCATGTCACTGGGGTCGTTGAAAGGTGGTGATAGTCTCATGAGATCACATTGATCTTGAGCCAAGGGTCGTACTACTACTAGTCTATTTCTCGGTACCCCTGGTAGATGGGAGCACCGAGAAGAAGAAGGTGATCCTCTAGTAGTGTACTAGCCTAGGGGGTGGCCAAAGAGTCTGGGGCTTGTTGACCGCCTCTCCAACATAGGTGGTCAACTCCATGTGCCATGAAGAGATGCATCATCAGATGCTCATTTGTCGAAGATTTTGGTTCTACAGGGCATTGTTTGGCCCCAGCACTTCGTTTTGTAATTGGAATTTCCGCACCCCTGCGTGGGTTAATAATATAATAGGTCTGCATGAGTCATGTCTAGGTCAGTTACCTTGGGATCGGTTCACTGGGAGAGTTCCTTTCACCAAGGGTTTTTTATCCTCGGGTTATCAATTGGGCTTTTCAGCCTTATTGATTTCCCTTGAATTTTTCCCTCACACTTGCAATAATTACTCCAAAGTGGTGAACGACGTTCTAGTAGGCTTATCTTTTGGTAACTATTGTAGGGAACCATTGTAAATGACCATGCAAGACATCTTAGAAAGTTTTGCGGAATTTCGTAGAGTCTAGATTAGTTTTTTTTAATTAATTAGTTTTTTAATTAAATTTCCCTAAGTTTGGAGGTTCAATTATTTAATTAATTAATTATTTTTGAGCAAAAATTGTGAAAACTAGGTCCTTGGATTTTTGATAGGGGTATTTGTGCTCAAAAGAAATGGAATAGCACCTCCTACATCCATGGACCAAGTTTATGCTCAGTCGGACAACTTTTGCTATGGGTTTGTACACCCGGAGTGTCAGTCAATCTAAAACAACAATTTTAATTGCTAAAGTCCAAACATGGCAAAAATGTAATTTTTAAAAATGAGTTAAAAGGATGATGTAAAGATGGATAAAGGTGAGAGAGATTTTTCCTAACCTTTTCCAACCCTCACATCACCCCCCACCTAACCATAAAGCAAAAACGTCACTTTTCCTAGAGTGGTGTGCCTTCCTTCTAGAAAGTCTCCAAAAAGTTAAAAAATGATAAAAAAATCAATGGGAGACTTATGCTATCCCTTGGCACGCTTTTCCTAGCCTCCCACTACCTCTTTGTTTCATCCCAATGCCTCTCCACTCCCCTTTACTTCTTTTATTGCCCTCCTTTCCTTTCTTCTCCCCCATGTGGTGCGCCCTCCAAGGAGAGTTACCCCCCCCCCTCTTGTGGATCTCCAAGAAAAAATCGTTTTTATGAGTTGGGCCTCTTCCTCTCCCTTGGCACGAATCCCATAGACCTCCCACTACCCTTTGCTTGATCCCAACACCTCCCACACCATTCTACACCCTAGATCTAAGATCTAAACCCTAGATGGTGCACCCTAGCTTTGATATCTACTCTTATGCTTGGTGGTGAACACTTGGCATTGATCCAAGAGAGGTAGGTTTGCCTCTCCAAGTATAAATAGATCCCTCTCCTCACTCCCAACTCACCATATCTTGAGCTATTGTTATGCTACTTGATTTCTCTCTCTCTCTCTCTTCTTCTTCCATCTTTCTTCCATTCTTTGGCTCTTAGGGTTTTGGAGCAAGTATTTCTCCAAGATCCCTTTCTTGAGTAATATTAAGGAGAAACTTTGGAGGATCATTGGAAGAGCAACAAGTGTTTTTGTTCTTGCTACATGGAGGTAAACTTGTATGGTTTAATTTGATTTATGCATAGCTTAGATCTTGGGTAAAGTGTTACTTGGGTAGATCTAACAAAGAGT
>ML777992.1:1233508-1248344 GCA_009831015.1 Picea engelmannii | reverse complement strand
CCAACTTGTAAGGTTAGGGTTTTAATGTGTTATTGATCTCTAAATGCTTAATGTCTAAAATGTTCTAGATCTAGATCTTACACATAATAAATCTTTAGCTTAAGCCTATTGGGCATAATCAACTTAGCTAGATCTATTTGCATGCTTAAAGATTTTCAAAGTTTAATCTTTATCTTAGATGCTTAGATCTAAAATCCTAAATGTTTAGATGCTTCAATAAGTGAATGGTGTTTTTGTTTCTTTCATGCTTTGATCTTTAAGGCCATTTGTCACATGCTTGAAGTAATCTCATTGATAAGTTGATAGTATAGGCAAACACTTAAATCATTTTCTTTCTCACACTTAATGCTCACATCTAAATGCTCTTAATCATAAGATAAGTGTGATTGTCCTTCATTTCTTGGTTGGCAAGTTGTTCTGGCCCTTGTAATTTCTTTCTTTACTTTGCAAGCTACATATTGGTGCATTTAGTAATTGCTCTCACATAGCATATATGTGTTAATGCCTTTTCAGTTATAAACTTAAAGCAACACATTTTAGGCTGAGGTGAGTTTGGGCCAAGTCACTAAATCACATTTTAAAAGTGTCATAAAATCACTAAAACACTCTAAAATACACCTAAAAGTCTACCTAATTCATATATTAACTTAATAGACTTAATAGGGTACCTTAGACCACCATCTTCACCATCTAAAATGGGGATTGAGGGGCAACGGAAGGTGATTAGGCCGGGGACGGTCTCGTGGCGCGGAGCGTCCTTTCTGTGAGAACTCAATCTTTCGGGCTGACCTGCAAAGCTAGGGTAGGCCTTGTTGCCATACTTCTTGAGCATCCAGCAGTCATTTGGCAATAGGGGGAGGAGGCTTTGGTGAAACATCTAATAAGGGTAACTAAAACTTGATAATCTTAAGAAACCCTTAAAACCTAATCACTTAATAAACCGTGGGCTTAATCACCTAAATACCTCGTGGGTTTAATAACTAAGAGTGTTAATAATCTTGATCATCTTAATACACTTGTGCTTAAATCTCTAAATCTTCTTTGTTGATGTGTTGATGATAATGATGTGTTGATCATAATCTCATAAATGTGATGATGCTTTGATCTCATTTATTCTTGCACACAAATACTTAAGAGTGGTTAGCTTGTTGCATCGTTGTATCTCTAGCATTCTTATTTGTAATTACTTGTAGCTAATCTTGTTGTAAAATAATTATTCCTTTGTAAGTAACTTGTAATTCTTTTGTAACGAAAAACTCTTTAATTTAGTTGACCCCTTGCACAATCTTAGGCACTAGTCTTAGTTGACTTAGGGAAAAGACTTGCTTCACATTCTAACCCTTGCATCTTGCATTGTTGCCTTAGCATCATAGGTTAGACTCCCCCCCAAACCTTAACAAATTAAAAACAACTCCTAGAACTTAACTCTAAATCTTATCTAGAAACTAGGGACTACCCCCCTTGGCTTCCCTAGGAGTGAGCCTAGATGGAAGAGGCTCCGGTCAAAGTGACAACATGAGCTGTGAACCTAGGCGTTGTGCCTCCAAGGACACACTAAGTGAGCCAGACTTAGCTCACGTTTGCAAGTGTGTATAAGGACGACAACAGGGCTAAAGCCTAAGGGCCTCCTACATGTAAAGAGCCAAGCAACGTTGGTCGAGGTACTTGAAGAATATGAAAAGTGTTCATGTCTCCTGAAAAAGGCAGTGAAACAACCCATGGATCTCATAATACAGAGGACAACGAAAGATGAAATGCCCCTCAATCTCAACCTCCTAGAGATGGCACAACTAGCATATCCTATTTGACCGGTCAACATGGTGATCTGTCTCTACCTGAAGCCCCTAGGAACCCACTCTGAATTGGCCTAGGGGAATGCGAAGAGCATGCATCCGATGATGGCAGCTATATGGAGGTTGAACAATAAGTCCACCTCTCAACTCCAAGACTTTGTTGGAGATTTATTGTATATTCCTTCAAACTCTTGGATGGGGTGAGCTCTCTTGGAGAGGATGAAGGCCACATTGTTCTACTTGATATGGTCAACCATGATCTAGCTACTCCATTATAATATTATTTTTTCAATTGTCATGGAGTTAGTTGGATAATAATATATTTTATTGTGCGAGGGATTACGCTATATTTATAAAAGAGGAGCTTTCTCCTAATAGTTTGTAATTGGTGATGGGGAATTTGTGAAAGGTTGGAGATTGTAGACCTTGGAGAAGATTGATATGGAGCTCTCTTTTGTATCAAGCTTAAAGATTAATCAAGCATTGAGGTATTGATCTACTTAACTATATTGTCATGTTATGCTCTTCAATTGTTGTTTATATGTTGTAGAATTTTCTTGTTATCATACTTATGTGAAGGCATAACAATGAACTCAATATTCATTTAGGAATAAGCAATGTGAATAGGTTCTTCCTCTTGTTTATTTGATGTTTTATTTCTGCACTTGTCTCCCATTCTTCTATCAATTAAGTTGCAGATTTGGAAATACATTTCAGCCATAAAACAGCACCTTCACATTTGTATTGATGAGTGGCACACCTAGCCCTCCAAGACTTGATTCTATAGCTTATTTTCAGCAAACACCAAGGGTAAATTGCATCAAACTAGTTCCTTTTACCGTGCACACCTAGGTGATGAATGTGTCAAATAGTTCCTTCATCGTTCAATGGTTGAATGTGAACTAGCTCTTTTTAGTAACCATATAGCCTGCCAAAGAAATTGATTGTGACAAACTACTCTTTTCATTTCATGCAATATTTCATGACTCCATTAGCCCAATAGGCTGATAGGCACTAGTCTCATAACATCCCTTTTCCATGTTCCCCTCTTCTTCTTTGCCTTTCTTTCCTATATTCCTTTCCCCAATTCCACTTTCATATGCTACAACAACCTTTTGTTTTATCAAGGCTTATTCTTCATTTTTACCTTGAGCCCCCACTTCGTAGATTTGATAATCCTACCTTGCAGAAGCCCCCCTTGTGTTGGAGAAAAGTCAACCTAAAGTGTGGGGAAGCGCTGCTGAGGTGACAGTGGGCAGCCTTCCTGAGTTACACAATGCTAACCCCTTGGTGCTTGGGACTTTACACTTTTGTGGGTGCTAGATTTTGTTGTAACGTGCTGAAATCACATCTAAATTCTGCTGCAATTAAGGCTTCAACAAGACAGATTTCTTATTGAATGAGAAGGCTAAAACAAGGTGCTACCTGTTTACTTTTCTTGTTGTTCGTATTTTCTGGTGGGTGTATTTATGTAATGGAATTTCAATGAAAGCATATATGGTGCATTAGATCATGGAGTAGGATCACACCTAATTGTTTTGGCATGTTCATGAGTAGAGCCCCTTTGTAAGGGCCTACAAACCGTGATTTCCAGTAACCTAATCAAGCATCCATATGTGGGATTTCGCATGTGAAGGCAGCACTTCTCACCATCCCCATTCAATTATTTTCAGCCCTCTTGATCCCCTTATTGACTCCATTTGCCCAATCTAGATAGGCACTACTTTCAGCCCTCCATCCACTTTATTTTCCTATACTACAAAATCTGTTTTACTCAAGCCTTTCTTCATATCACCTTGGACCTAATTGCATTCAGCTTTAGTAATCCTAACCTAGGGACACCCCCCTTGTACCAGAGGAGAACCAATCTTAAGTGATAAGAGAATTTAATGAGGTGACAGTGATATCCCTCTTAAGTTACCTTTAGGCTTGCACCACTTTGGGACTTTTGTAGCTTAAGTGCTAGTTTGATCGATAACAAGGCATAACCCGCTCGATGGGTCTATCCAAGTGATCTGTGTGTACTATCCGTAAATGTCATCCCAGATGATCTTATTCAACTCTTGCCTAGTAGTTAGGAGGTGGCCAAGTGCATCAAGTGAATATCCAAATGGGGTAAGGCAGTCCATCGAGATACCCACTGATGCAAAAAAATTTGAAACCCCCACAAACAAGTAGGGAGCCCATCTAGAGGGACTAGCCGAGGCAATGGCCTCTTATGAGCAATAGGCTTAGGTACAAGTACCGGTCCTGGCCCACCATCGAGTCTTCATAACCCCGAACATGATGGAGGAGTGAGACCAGGCTGAACACAATCTCGAAGTGAAGAGGGCGGGCACCAAACTCAACAAGGATGAGAGGCATGGAGACTATCCATTTGCATCTAATGAAACATCGTAGAAGAAGGATCTACACCCTCTCAGCAGTTGCCCAATCTAACTCTAGTAGGGAAGGCCCCCAGGCCTCTGAACCATAGAGAACTATGGGACGGATAATGGAATCCATGACATCCATGTTAGACAGAGGTCCTAGAGGAGATGACAGAAGCACTGTACTATCCCAGATTCAACTAGTCTACGAAATTCTACTAATGTGTGTATGATTAATTGTTTACAGCATATAAATGAGCATACAAATAATAATGGCGACAAAATACTACAAAGCTTATATTACGATATCTCTGCAGAGTACAAATGTTGAATGCGGATGAATAAAATAAATCACTCAGCTAGATCAGTGACAAAAGGATCTTAGCTAGAATACAATAAGTAAACTAAAACAATAGTAACCGATACTAGAAGAATGTTACGGGATCAATGGATGTGCTGTAGAATCTGCTGCAAGCTACGACAGCTCATACGGCAACTGCTGCAAGTCTAGAAAGTTTGCCTTGGTGGCTAGACCTCTCTTATCGGCCTGGAAACTGTCCCAAACAGTGCGCCATGTTGTCTCTCTCAGTCCTAGTGACTAACAAGCCCTCTGCTGGTAAGCCAGGACCCCAGATGGATCCCCCTGGGGAAATGCACCCCCTCTACTACTAGAAAATTGTGCCCTAGTGATTCCACCGTCAGAATCGGTTGATCTGTGTCTCAAACTGATCGCCATGGCCTACTATGAAATGGGTCGGAAGGATTTCCCTGGATCTGATCTGAAGATCGCTCGACAACCCCATATGTGTCCTCCCCAAGTGTCGAAACCTCAACGGCTGGAAAATGCGCCCCAGATGATTTCTCCGTCTGAATCTGACGAGAAACCAGGCAAAATATGTGCTTGACCTTCCTCTCAATTGGGTCGAAAGGGAATCTTTGGATTCTCCCTGGATGGGACAAGTCGACTCAATACCTCCTCAAAAGCTGCACCCTCACCCTGAATAAGTGTGCCCTTGCTGCTGGAAACTGTGAAATTGTTGTTGAAGACTGATGGAAGACCTGTGTGATCTCCCCGGTGACTAGGGTGTGTCTCTCAACACTGAAATCAACCACTGGTGTATTCCTCTTGGAATCCACTGAACTATCTCTCCTGAGATGCACCTATCTCCTCAATGACAAGTCAAAATCTACATAATGATGAATTAGGTCGCTTTACCTTCTATTATAGCTGCCCGAAACCCTAATTCGTTGTTGACTCTATTTTTAGCTCGTCTGTTCTATTTTTAGCTCAAGTTGGCTTAAAAGCGCTTTTAGCCACTTTTAGCTCAATGTCACTTTCAAATTATAACACCCTTGGCTAGAGTGACCTCTAGTAACCCTATTTACCCCTTTTTCGCCCTGGATATAGTCTAACGGGGTTGTTTAGACCATTAAGCCTCCTCTCTGGAGCTCCTATTTGGAAAGGGACATTACAGTCCTCCCTTCCCGAAATTGCTTGTCCTCAAGCAATACCAATCCAGGGTGTTGCAACACCTGCTTGCTCTCCCAAGTAGCATCCTCTACTGGAAGCCCTCTCCATCTGATCAAACACTCTCTGATGACCCTGCTCCTCAGTTTCCGCTCTCGGAACTCCAGTACCTCCTCCGGAACCAACTCCAACTGTCCCTCCTCATCCAATGGGGGAAGCTCCTCTAATGTACTGATGAATTGTCTCACCGCCTTCTTGAGGCAAGATATGTGGAACACGTTATGAATCTTGCTCTCCTTTGAAAGCTCTAGCTCATAAGCAACCTCACCTACCCAGCGCATGATCCTGTAAGGTCCATAAAATATGGGCTTGAGCTTCTCGGCCCCACTCTTCTTCAAAGATGACTGTCTGTAAGGTTGGAGTCTCAAGAAAATCAAATCCCCAACCTCAAACCTGTGCTCTATCCTGTGCCTAATCGCACTCATCTTCTGTCGAATTTGTGTTGTCTGCAGGTTCTGTTTTAGCAATTTGTGAATCTCCTGACTCTCTATGATCCAATCCTTGGCCTTGGGAGCTTTGCTCTCCCCGAAAACCAAGTCTATCAAAGTGGGAGCATCATACTCGTACAATGCTCAGAAGGGTGTCATACCAATGGACATGTGGAAAGTGGTGTTCTAACAATGCTCTCCTAAATGTAGCCACCTGACACATGTTCTCTGTTGTCCACCCACATAGTTCCTCAAATACCCTTCAACCCACTTGTTGACGATCTCGGTCTGCCAATCTGTCTGAGGGTGATAGCTGGTGTTGGGTGTCAACTTTGTCCCCACCAATCTAAACAAGTCCCTCCAGAATGTCCTAATAAACCAACTGTCCCGGTCACTGATGATGTTCCTCGGCAACCCATGAAGTCTGAAGACCTCTCTGAAGAATAACTCGGCTACCTGAACTACGTTGTACTCTGTCGGTATGGCATAGAAGTGAGCAAACTTGGTCAATCTGTCGACCACTACATAGATGCAGTCCTTACCCTGGACCTTGGGTAGGCCTGTGATGAAGTCCATCGATATGCTCTCCCATTTCTGCTCTGAAATGGGAAGTGGCTGAAGTAGCCCTGTTGGAAGCGTATGCTCTGACTTGTTCTGTTAACAAGTCACACACTCACTGATGTACCTCATAACGTCATGTTTGAGGCTCTTCCATGAGAACCTCCCCCTGATCTACCTGTAGGTTTTGAAAAACCCTTGATGGCCTACTAGTGGTGAATCATGAACTATTGCAAGGATCTTCTTCTTAAGACATGAATCTAGTACTAACTAGGCTATGTCCTTGTAGAATATGACATCGTCAATGACCCTGTACCTGTCATCTTGAATCTGTCCATCCAAAACCTCACAAGCGAACTTGTTCTTGGAATATTCCACTAACAAGTGGGATTTCCAATCTGCTAAAATATTCATCAAAGAGCATGCCGCAGGTCTCCTAGATAGCGCATCGGCCACAATGTTCTTCTTCCCCTTGACATACTCTATGTCGAAGTCGAATTCCTGTACCTTCGTCACCCATTTCTGTTGGCGCTCACTGAGGTCCCTCTGCTCAAGGAAATACTTCAAGCTATTGTGATCTGTTTTGACCACGAATTTGTTGCCTACCAAATATTGTCTGAATTTGGTCAAGGCATGCATGATTGCCAGCATTTCCTTGTCATAAATGGAGTACATCCTCTTGGGCTAACTAAGATTCCTGCTCTCAAATACAATGGGGCGTCCTCCCTGCATCAAAACTGCCCTGATTCCCTCGCCGGATGCATCACACTCTAATACAAATGGCAAAGTGAAGTCTGATAATGCTAACACGAGACATGTGCCCATGACTTCCTTCATGTGATCAAAGGATTTCTGTGACTCATCGGTCCAGATGAAAACCCCATGCCTGGTAAGATCCGTCAGTGGTGCTCCAAGCTGAGAAAAAACCCTAACAAATTGCTTGTAATAGTTGCATAACCCAAAGAAGCTCCTCAACTCTGTCACATTCCTGGGCGTTGGCCAATCCAGAATGGCCTTGATCTTCTCTTGGTGTACCTATACCCCCTATGCACTAATGATGTGGCCCAAGTAAAGTAGCTATGTCATACCAAACTCACACTTGGACTCTTTAATGTATAGTGATTGCGCCTCCATAATGCTCAATACCTCATCCAAGTGCCTCATATGCTCCTACCATGTCTTGTTGTAGACCAAGATGTCATCAAAGAAAACCAAAATTGATTTCCTCAACTGATCCTTGAATATGTGGTTCATGGAAGACTGAAATATAGCCGGTGCGTTGGTTAGCCCAAATGGCATAACCAGAAACTCGAAATGACCAAAGTGACATAGAAATGTCGTCTTCTCTATGTCCTGCTCTCGGATGCTCATCTGATGATACCCAAAGCGTAGATCAATCTCCAGGAAGAAAACCGCCCCATGCAGTTCATCCATCAACTCGTCAATGCGAGGGATAGGATAACGATTCTTGATGGTTTTCATGTTCAAGGCCCGGTAATCAATGCACATCCTCATGGTACCATCCTTCTTCAGAACTAAGACAACTAAAGAAGCGAATGGACTGTTGTTAGGTCTGATGTGTCCCATCGCTAGCAATTCCTTAAGTGCTTTCTCTATCTCATCCTTGAACCTCCTAGGATGACGATAGGGTGGTGTGATCATAGGTTTGGCCCCCTCCTCCAACTCAATGGTGTGCTCAAACCCCTTGTCAAGTGGTCTCCTTGGTGGAATCGAACCAAAAACCTGTTGATGTCGTCCCAACAAGTTCCCGATCTCTATCTGATACTGTTTTCGACCCTTTGAATCCTTCTACATAGTGATCAAGCACTCTGCGGCATATGCTACCTCCCCATTTCTGAAGATCCTCTCCATCCTCTTGGCCAAAATTGTCCTAGGTGCTCCTGTCGACATGCCTCTCAGAACAATCCTCTTCCCATCACTGTCTCTGAACCCCATCTCCAAGGTTTGGTAGTTGGTGGTGATTTTTCCCAATGTGATCAACCACTGGACTCCCAATACCACATATGTGTCAAATAGGTCAACCATATAAAATGTGTCTCTCACAGTGTAGTTGCCTAACTTTATCTCCAAGTCCGGAACTATGTCTAGACACTCCACTGTATGGCCATCTGCTACTCCAACATCAAACCCCTCAAACTCTGTCCAAAGTGCTCGTCTTGATACCAATGAAGCATCAATGAAGTTGTGGGTGGCCCCACCATCTATCAAGGCGATTGCCCATTGTCCCTGAATAGTCCCTATGATCCGGAGGGTATCATACCTGGGAACACCAGAAAGGGTCGCTATGACTCCTCCCTGTGGAACTATCGGTGAGTGGGTCCCTGCCGGTGTCGGTGGTCTACGGGGAGGCTGCTCCTCTGTCTGTGTTGGCTCCTCTGAGCTAATGGATCCACTGTAATGCTCCTCCTCCTCACTGTCCACACTGTCTGCTGCCACCTCAATATAATGAATCTCTCCCTTACCCATGCACCTGTGGCCTGGGACCCAAGGGTCCTTGCAGGTGAAGCAAAGCTATTTCCTCATAAGCTCTCGCCTCGTCTCATCATCCAGCTTCTCCTTGCCCTTCCATTCTTTCTGGAATGGCTTCCTATCTTGGTCCCTCTATGGTACGAAGGGTTTGGAAAAGGGTTTAGTCTTCGACGCTGTGTCTACCAAATCTCGAGTGCGTAAGATGGCATCCTGCAAGGTGTGAGGCCTGTATGCCTTCACCCATCCTCTCAAGGGTTCTGTGAGCCCCTCTGTGAATAACATGATCAGCCTGGGCTCGAATATATCTATCACTTCTACTGCCACCCGCTGAAACTCTGTGATGAATGTCTCTATTGTGCCAGTTTGTCTCAACTAGGCTAGATCCCTAAAATGGATCTCTGGATCCCTCCTGTCAAACCTGTCCATGAGTCTCTCTGTGAACACCCTATAGGAGGTGATGTAACTATGCCCCAACGTCACCAATCCATGATGCCACCACTCGTGTGCCTCACCCTCCAAGTGTAGGGTAGCGAAGCTGATGGCTTTTGTCTCGGTCATCTGGTTGAGCTTGTAGTACGTGTCTAGCTTTTGTACCCAAGCTCTAGCTGTGCACTTGGACGATCCATCAAAAGAAGGTATGGTGAGTTTACCAACTTTCCGGATGAAATCAATGTTATGTCTCTGTTGCTGTTGTTGTCCTCCTCTTTGAGGCTCTCTGGGGCGATTCCTAAGTCTGAGTCCACAATACTCGACCAGGGTCATGTCCTGATGGAAGTCACAGCCCAATGTTGCATACTCCCTCCTATATTTTGCAATGTCCTCCACCAGAGTGGGCAACCTCTGTGCTATCGGCTATTGTGTTGTTGTTGGGGGTGCCCTCTAGAAACTGGGGAACAATGGCCTGGAAATCCTACTTGAAGAGGTGTATGTGCGAGTAGGTGACCGGGGTCTGTTTACCACCTATTCAACTAGGGGGTCAACTCCATGTACTATGAAGATATGCATCATCAGATGCTACCAAGTCAGAGACTTCCTAGTTCTACAAAGCATTTTTGGCCTTCAGCACGTATTTTTGTAATTGGAATTTCCGCTCCCTTGCGTGGGATAATAATGTAATAGGTCTACATGGATCATAGTTAGGTCAGTTACCTTAGGATTTCTTCATTAGGAGAGTTCCTTTCACTGAGTGTTTTTTTTCCTTGGGTTATTAATTTGGCATAACCGGCCTTATTAATTTCCCTTGAGTTTTTCACTCCCACAAATAATTCCTCCAAAGTGGTGAAAGGCATTCTAATGGTGTCATCCTCTGGTGGCTAGTGTTTAGGAATGATGTAAATGACCATGTAAGACATCTCTAGAAGTTTTGCGGAATTCCATTGAGTCTAGATAGGTTTTTTTTAATTAATTAAAATTGCCTAAGTTTGGGTAATTTAATTAATTAATTTTAATTAAATTTTGATAAATAATGTAAAAACTAGGTCCTTGGGCTTTTGCTAGGGGTATTTGTACTCAAAAGAAATGGAATGAGACCCCCTACACCCTTGGACCAAGTTTCAGCTCAATTGGACAACTTTTGCTAGGTGTGAGTCCATTAAGAGTCCAAGTCAGTCAAAACAACAATTTTAATTGCTAAGCTCGACATAGTAAAATGTCATTTTTTGTAATTTTGAGCTAAATGAGTAAAGTAAAGGTGGGAGATGATGAGAAAACATATTCCTAACCTTTTCCAACCCTCACATCACCCCCTCACCTAGCCATTAAGCAAAAACGTCACTTTCCCTAGAGAGGTGTGCCCCCCTTTAGAAAGTCTCCAAAAAGTAAAAAAAATAATAAAAAAATTAATGGAAGACTTATTCTATCCCTTGGTGTGCCTCCCTAGACCCTACAACTCATCATTTGACTTGTCAAAGCCTTGCCAACTCACTCCAACTCATTATCACTTCATCCATCCATGCCAAAACCCTAGAGTTGCACCCCCTTCTTGAGATTCTCACTTTGACTTGGGTTTTGACACTTGGCTCTCATCCAAGAGGGGTAACTTTGCCTTCCCAAATATAAATAAAGGCCCTCCCTCGCTCATTCACCACCATCTCTTGAGCTATTGTTATGCTACCAATTTCTTCCCTCATCCCTCTCTCATCTTCCATTTTGCTTTCACTCATTCTTGCTCTATTTTTTAGAGGATCTTGTAGCAATTAGTTGCTGCAACTTCCTCATTTGGGTAATAAGAAAGAGCTTTGGAGGACCTTGGTGTACATGAGATTTTGTCTCGGTGCACATGCTTTGGAGGTGATCTTGTTCCATGTGTTTCTTTATTTGAGATCTAGAGTAGATATCTAAAACAAATTAGTTTGTTTGGATAGATCATGCAATAGTGTAGTTGTAGATCTACTTGATTAGGATAGTAAGTAGTGCAAATTAGTTTGTATTACTTGTTTATCTTAACAACTATTTGCTCTTGTCTCACATTTACTTCACAAGTTGCAGGTTGCTTCAAGGGTTTGTAAGGTTGGCTTCAAGTTGAAAACCCTCCTTCATAACCTAACATAAACTCCGCTCTTTCTTGGTTCTTATATTTCTGCTCATACATATTCAGATCTTGGTTTGCTAACACTCTTAGATAGGTCAATATATCATTTTATATTCTGAAATTTTTATGCAGAAAATTTCTATTGAAAAACAAAAAAAAAATTGACTTTTATGTGTATTTTGCAACATTTCCAGCAAGCAATAGTTTGTTGTTTTTTGCAGGTTCTCGCCATATCTAAGGGAAGTGCTGTCAATTTTCAGCCACAAAACACACAAAGGACCCCTCCTTTGGTTGGGTAACAATATCCAACCTTTTCTCTATCTTTTCTAAGCATTGTAGCAAGCCCAAAGGGGTCCCCAAGTGACTTGCATTCTCATTTAAATTTTCAGCTAGTTTTTCATTCTTTGCCCCACTTGTCATTAGGACAAGGTTGTGTGGCTAGGTTGCTTTAGTTTAGTTTGTTTATTTTTCCAACCCCCTTAATAGAAAGGCTTGCCTCCACCTTGTGTCATTGTGAGTGGTTTGTATTTAGGTTTTTTCTTTCAAGTTTTTCTTTCATTCTTTAGTTGCCTACACCTTGGATGTGAAGTTGGCATAGCCAACCCCCAAAATCGTAAGGCTAGCTTAGTTATCTATTTCTAACGTGTTGTGCTAAATGGATTAAAATCAGCTAGAAGTAGATATCACACCACTAATGCTAGCTTAAGCCCATGGAGGCATAGGATCTATCTTATGCTTTGAGTTTCCTTTCATTTTGCAAGTTTTATCTCTCAAGCATCTATCTTTTGGCAAATATCATGGGCATGTCATAATGGTTTAAGGCAACTTAATTCTTTTTCATTGCAAGCTATTGTTAAGTTTCTTTCCATGCTTTTCAAGTAACAATCTTATGGTTTAGATCTTCACTTCTTGCAAGTTTAATATTTCGGTTTTGGCACTTTTTCACACTTTTTGGGCAAACAAATCTCACTTTTACACACCTATACACTAAAATTAACTTAGTCCATAGGCCTAATAATCAACTAGACTAAATAGGGCACCTCTACTAACCCAACTTTGCCATTTAAACGAAGACTAGAGGAAGCAACGGAAGGTGATAGGCCGGGGACGGTCTCGTGGCGCTCAGCATCCTTTCCGGAAGTACTCTCTTCCCTTGGGCTGACCTGTGGAGCTAGGGTAGGCCTTGTTGCCATACTTCTTGAGCACCCAGCAATTACTTGGTACAAGCGGGAGGAGTGTTGGGTTGACACTTAGCTAGGAGTCACTCTTAACTAAACAACGTAATCAACTTCTTTAATCCACTATACAACTTTGGGCATCTACTTGGTACATATTATGTGGTTGGCACTTATTTAACCTTGCAAGCACTTTACATTCACATTTTACATTTTATGCAAGTTTGATTTATGTGTTGTGTATAAACACTAAGTAGTCATAAATTGTGCTTTTGGACAATTTTCCCTTCAAGCTTTCCTTTTTCAGTTAATTGGTGTTCACATTGTTGGTGTGGTCCCTCAAGAAGTTGCGCATCCTTTGGAGGCACTATCTTGTTGGATCTTGAGTGATCTTGTTTTCCATTGAAAGCAGTCCAATAGAGTAGTGCATCCCTTTGGGAGACACTCTATTGTCGAGCATGCTAGGCTTGTTGTGTTGATGAATGTTTCCCTTTGAGCATCTTTAAATTCCTGCACATACAAGCAATTTTCAGTTAATCTCTTTGTGTCTTTGTATCTATTGTATCTTGTTTTGTAGCTTTGCTTGTAATCGTATCATCTATTCATCTTGTATTTAGTTGTAGATTTGTGTCTAACATTGTTGTGAAGTAATTGTAATCATTGTAATCTTTGTAACTCTTGTGTAATCTAAACCCCTCAAACTTTAGTTGACCCCTTGCCCAATCTTAGGCACTAGTCTTAGTTGTCCTAGGAAAAGGTTTGATTGTCATCTTATATTGTTGCACATTGCATTGTTGTCTTTGCATCATAGGCTAGATTTTCCCCCAACCTTCTAACTAATTAAAACCAACTCCTAGAACTTAACGTTAATCTCATCTAGAAACTAGGGTCTACCCCCCTTGGCTTCCCTAGAAGTAAGCCTAGACAAAAGAGGTTCAAGTCAAAGTGACAGCGTGGGCTTTGAACCTAGGCATTGTGCCTCCAAAGACACACTAAGTGAGCAGGACTTAGCTCACGTTTGCAAGTGTGTATAAGGACGGCAACAGGGTCTACTGCCTGCCCCTGAGTTCCCCTATGTTGCATGTGAGGCTTGTGTGTCCGGGGTTCCCACTATAGCTAATCTATCAGCCATCTGTGCCAAAGACTGAGTCATAGCCTACTAACTGACTACCAGATTGTTGAGTACCTGCATGAAGGCTGCCTCTGGTCCCATGGGGGCCTTACCACTGCTCTTTGGTCTCTCATATTTGTCTCCTAACATCCTCTCTGCCTCATGCTCAGCCTCACGCTCTGCCCTTCTCTCTGCTTCCCTGTGCGCCTCTTCCTCTGAGCTGGGAGGGAAAGGGGGGAAATCAGGTCTAGGTCTTCTCTCCTTGCGTCTGTCGTAAGTGACATATTCGCCACCTACGTGCTCATGGCCCTATGGGTCCTCTGCTGCACTCATCGTCTTTAGTCACAGGCTGGCAAGACTAAAGCTTTGATACCACTGTACTATCCCAGATTCGACTAGTCAAGGAAACTCTGCTAATGTGTGTATGATTAATTCTTTACAACATATAAATGAGCATAGAAATAATAATGGTGACAAAAGACTACAAAGCTTATATTATGATATCTTTGTGGAGTACAAATGTCGAATGCGGCTGAATAAAATAAATCACTCGGCTAGATCAGTGACAAAAGGATCTTAGCCGGAATACAATAAGTAAACTAAAACAATAGTACCCGATACTGGAAGAATGATGCAGGATCAATGAATGTGTTGTAGAATCTACTGCAAGCTACGGCAACTCATACGACAACTGCTGCAAGTCTGGAAAGTTCTGTTGAGATTTGGATACCTTGGAAAGTGGTCCCCATGTGCTTATGAGTCTCTAAGCACAAAGGGGGAATACTTTTACCCTCATACTTTACTTTATGATTCTAATTTCACTTTGACTTAGGAGTTTTAAGTCAAAAGTGAAA